>JANCRA010000118.1:113085-363085 GCA_024362935.1 Setophaga petechia | reverse complement strand
GGACAGGGTGGGCTCCCCTGTGCCCTGGGGGTGACATGGGGTCAGGACAGGGTCCCCTGTGCTCTGGGGGTGACATGGGGGACAGGGTGGGCTCCCCTGTGCCCTGGGGGTGACCTGGGGTCAGGGCGGCTCCCCTGTCCCTCTCCCCATGGTGGCTTTGCTCAGTCCCACCCGGGCACGGCTGAAGGGACACAGGGGACGTGTCCCATCCACGGGACAGCACTCCTGGGACCCGCAACGTGAGTGAGGACACCCCAGTAACCCCCAGGAGGTGCCAATGCCACCATCCATGTCCCCATCCGTGTCCCACCCACACCCGGGGGGCTCCCAGGGAAGGACCAGCCCCATGTACCCATGGGTGCTCCCCTCCACCCCATCAGTGTCCCCAGGGAGGGCCCAGCAGTGTCACAGATGGATTTGTCCCCTCCCAGCCCCTCTCTGCCTCCCCAGTGGCATCGCCTGCCCTTCCATTTGCATACAAGGCTTAAAATATAATTAATTTTTGGCAGCGGGCAGAGCCTGCTCGAGGTTAATCCCTTTAGATTTGCGAGCCTTATCTCGCTGGAGTGTTTATCGAGCTCGGCTTAACGGGGAAGGGAGAGCGAGGAGGAGTCGGCAGCGCTTATCAGGAGAGGGAGGGATTCTGCCCCGGGCACCGGCGGGGGAGCTCAGCAAGCGAAACACAGAGAGCAAAACCCAGCAAATACAACCCACCTAACAAAACCCAGCGAACAGAACCCAGCGAGCAGAACCAAACCCAGCGAGCAAAACCAAACCCAGAGAGCAAAACCCAGCGAACACAAACCCAGCGAAAAAAACCCAGCGAGCAGAACCCAGCGAGCAGAAGCCAGCGAGCAGAACCCAGAGAGCAAAACCCAGAGAACAAACCCAAACCCAGCGAACACAAACCCCGCGAATAGAACCCAGCGAACAAACCCAAACTCAGCGAAGAAAACCCAGCGAACACAACCCAAACCCAGCGAACAAACCCAAACCCAGCGAACAAACCCAAACCGCGAGCGGATCCTCCCCCAAGCGCCCGGCCCCGCCCGGGTGGAGCCCGGGGATTTGCGGGGAGGATGCGCAGCCCCAAATCTGGGCACGCTGAGGGTCCTGCACCCCTGAGCATCCCGGCACTCACGTGTAGAGCGGCTGTAGCTGCAGGTGCGACGTCTTCTGCGGTGCCTGGTACCCGTAGGAGTCAAAGCCGCCGATGAAATCAACTGGGGAGAGCCGGGAGAGCAGCGGGGTGAGCCGGGAGATCCCCGTGGGATGGGAACAGCCCGGGCTGCAGCTGCATCCCGTCAAAATGTGACACCCCAGGGAAATGCGACTGCTCAGTATGAAACTGGGAAACCCTCAGAGCCCTTGCAGGGCCTGAAGGGGCTCCAGGAGAGCTGCAGAGGGACTGGGGACAAGGATGGAGGGACAGGAGGCAGGGAATGGCTGCCAGTGGCAGAGGGCAGGGCTGGATGGGATCTTGGCAATTGGGAATTGTTCCCTGGCAGGGTGGGCAGGGGCTGGGCTGGAATTGCCAGAGCAGCTGTGGCTGCCCCTGGAGCCCTGGCAGTGCCCAAGGCCAGGCTGGACATTGGGGCTGGCAGCACCTGGCACAGTGGGAGGTGGCCCTGCCATGGCAGGGGTGGCACAGGAGGGGATTTCAGGTCCCTTCCCACCCAAACCGTCCCGTGATTCGGTGACCCTGAGCCACCCCAACATCCCGGGGGTTCCCGGTGCTGCATTCCCAAGGGAATAAATCAGAGCCACAAACTGGATCAGATCAGAAGGGATCTCTGGGGGTCACCCAGCACAACCCCCTGTTCACGCAGGGTCCCCCGGGGCGCTTGGAATTCTGTCCAGGCAGCTTTGGAGATCCCACGGGCTCTCTGGAATGGAGCACCCAGGGAGGCGCAGGGGCACCCCCGGCCAGGGCTTCCCCCAGGGAACGCAGCCGGGACCGCGGCAGCATCCCGGGAAACACCGGGGGGAAACGGGGGAAGGAGCCGGAGCAGCTCCCGCGATCCCGGCGGGTCCGGTCCGTTCTCCCCAGCACAGCCCCGCTGCACAGAGAGGGCGCGACTCCCTCCGCTGCTCCCGGGGTCGGCATTTCAGCATTTCGGGAGCATTACGGGGGAATCAGCGCTCCTCTGGGGCTGTCACCTCGGACACTGCAGGCTCCATAGAGCAGCTTTCACCGCTGGCGTTTCCAGCCTGGGGGCTGGTCCCGCTCTGAGCCCGTTCCCGGGGGGATCAGAGCCCGGCCCCTCGTCCCGAGCGGTGCTGGGGCAGCTCTGGGGGGCTGCGGGTGCCCTGGGGGTACTGGGGGTGCCCTGGGTGGGTGGACATGCCCCAGCTTCTCGCAGATCACCCCGTGTTTCTCCAGACCTGACCCCTCTCCCCGGCACAGCCAGCACAGGGATGGACTCCAGGTGCAGCCAGGCTGGGAATTCCAACCTTTCCAGGATCCCCAGCACCATCCAAGTTCCCAAATCCCTCACTGGGGTGGGTTATCCATGGGTGTCTGAGAGCTGAGAGCTCCAGGGCAGAGCCCCCCTCTCCTGGAATATTTCCCTTCCTGACTCAATATTCCACCAGCTCTCAATTTTGACGCCATCCATCCATTTCAAATCTAATAAGATATTCCATTAAAAAGATGCATTTGCATCCCGGGCTGAGGTAGCATTAATATTAAAATTGTGTTGGATGCAGAGTTTGTGGGAGTGCAAACGTGCTCCAGAGCCGCCAGCGCTGGATAAACCCTTTGGAAAGGAGCTGCTCCCCCAGGCAGAGGCCAATTCCCCACGGGAATGTTTTATTTCCATGGGAAAGGAGGGAAAACGGGAGTGCTGCAGCCCCGGGCTGGGCTGGGACCACCTGTGGGCATGGGGAGGGTGCTGAGCCCGGTCTGAGCCCAGTCTGATCCCAGGGCTGAGCCTGGTCTGAGCCCAGTCTGATCCCAGTGCTGAGCCTGGTCTGATCCTGGTCTGATCCTGGTGCTGAGCCCGGTCTGATCCCAGCCCTGAGCCTGGTCTGATCCCAGCCCTGAGCCTGGTCTGATCCCAGTCCTAAGCCTGGTGATGAACCCCATCTGATCGTGGTGCTGATCTTGATGCTGAACCTGGTCTGATCTCAGTGCTGAGCCCAGTCTAAGCCCGGTGCTGAGCCTGGTCTGAGCCCGGTGCTGAGCCTGGTCTGATCCCAGTCTGATCCTGGCCTGAACCTGGTCTGATCCTGGTGCTGAGCCCAGTCTAAGCCCAGTGCTGAGCCCAGTCTGAACCTGTGCTGAGCCCAGTCTAAGCCCAGTGCTGAGCCCAGTCTAAGCCCAGTGCTGAGTCCGGTCTGATCCCGGTGCTGAGCCCAGTCTAAGCCTGGTCTGATCCCAGTCTGATCTGTGCTGAGCCTGGTCTGATCCCAGTGCTGTGTCCAGTCTAAGTCCGGCGCTGAACCCAGTCTGATCCTGTGATGAGCCCAGTCTGATCTTGGTGCTGATCCCAGTACTGAGCCCGGTGCTGATCCTGGAGCTGATCCCAGTGCTGATCCCGGTGCTGAGCCCGGTGCTGAGCCCAGGGAAGGGGCACATCCGGGTGGCTGTGGCCCAGCCCTGCAGGGATCTGCCAGCTGGTGGGAATTAATTAACGCCAGATGAGCTTTTAATGCCCTTGGACAGCCTCAGCCTCCACCACCTGGTTCACGGGGCCGGGGCACTCCCGAGGGGTTTGCAGGGATTGGGGTGGGATCAGGGGGAGCAGCACGGATTGGATAAAGTCAGCCTCACTTTGCCTAAAATGCTGTTTCTCCTGGTTTGGGGTGAAATCCTGGCAGAGGGGACACAGCCCGGGGGACACGGTGTCCCCAGGTCACTGTGGCTGTCAAGGGGGGAGGGAGGTGACAGCGGCCCCATCACAGCCCAGCAGCTCTGCCTCACCAGGGATGGGAAAACGGGGCAAAAACTGCAAAAACCCAACTAAAGGGATTTCCTCAGCTGCCTGGGACCCGAGCATTGCTTCCCCAGACCCCACTGGGAGCTGCCATCCCGCTCAGGGTGGCACCAGCCCCTGTGCCCCTGACCCCCAGCCAAGGCACTCACAGCTGTCCTCCTCCTCCAGGAACACTTTGCTGACGTAGCAGGCGTAGACGAAGCCGAAGAGCTGGGGAGAAACGGCAGGGAGAGGCTGGTTATGGGGGCACAACGGGCACGGTGCCAGTGGGGGCACGGCTGGGGGCACTGGGAGTGACCTGGGGGCACTGGGGGTGAATTGGAGGCACTGTGAGTGACCTGGGGCACTGGGGGTGACCATGGGGGTGAGCTGGGGGGCATTGGGGGTGAACTGGGGGGCACTGGGAGTGAACTGGGGGCCACTGGGAATGAACTGGGGGGCACTGGGAGTGAACTGGGGGCCACTGGGAATGAACTGGGGGGCGCTGGGAGTGACCTGGGAGCACTGGGGGTGAGTTGGAGGCACTGTGAGCGACTTGGGGCACTGGGAGTGACCATGGGGGTGAGCTGGGGGTCCTGGGAGTGAACTGGGGGGCACTGGCAGTGAACTGGGGGCACTGGGAGTGACCATGGAGCCCTGGGAGCAAACTGGGGGGCACTGAGGGTGACCTGGGGGCATTGGGAGTGACCATGGGGCCCTGGGAGTGAATTGGGGGGCACTCGGGGTGACCATGGGGCACTGGGCATGACCTGGGGGGCACTGGGAGTGACCTGGGAGCCGTGGCAGTGAACTGGGGGCCCTGGGAGCAGCCAGAGCCCATCCCGCTGCCATTTGGGGTGCAGCAGGGTTGGGTGGATTCAGCTGCACAAGGAGGGGCTCCAAGGGGGCTGGAGCTGGCACCCCACAGAGGGGCTGAGCCCCACACAGTGCTGGGAGCCCCTTTGGGGACCCCAATTGCCCTCAAAGCTCCATTTCAGGGAGCTCTGCCTCCAGGTGTGCCCCGTTGCCACCTCCCTGTCACAGGGGGTGACAGTCACCGGCAAGGCGGGACCCTCCCTCCCGGCAGGCAGCTCATTCCAGCAGCTCATTCCCAGGGAGTGATTCCTCCATCCCTGCAGCATCCAGCCCTCGATATGACAAGTTTTGGGGTGGGACACCCCGCTGGGTGCTGGCAGGGCTCTGTCTGCTCCTCTCTGGGTGACAGAAATGGTGACAGGGACACCACAGCTCCTCTGCCCACCCCGGCCCCTCCAGCCCGTGTTGTATCGCACTAAATAGTTTATTTAGTTGTTGTTTTGCACTGGGTGATGGGAATTTGCACTGTGTTATGCCACGTGGATTGTTATTTCCCCTCTCCCATCACATGGTCTGTCCCTCATGCCCCCCTCTGCTGTACCCCTGGTGGTCTGGCCCCTGGTTACCCCTCCCCTCGCCCCTCCCCAGTTGTATCCCATTGGCCGCGGTCCCCTGTCCCCGCCCCCTCCTCGGGTATAAAAGCCTCCGCATGGTGCGCACGCCCTTACTTCACACCTGGGTGGTTACTGGAGCCGCGAGTGCCCATTGCCAAGCCAATCAACAGGACACTCGTCCCCACGTGGGGAAGAGCGCTTCTCATCTTTCACTTTGTCCGTGTTAGACCGTGTGGGCCGGAGTGCAGAGCCAGCCGGGCTGGTCTCATTCAACAGCCCGGGACACACGGGATTGTCACAGCCCAGGAAACACGGATTGTTACAGCCCGGGACACACGGATTGTCACAGCCCGGACACATGGATTGTCACAGCCCAGACACACGGGATTGTCACAGC
Source organism: Setophaga petechia (assembly GCA_024362935.1). Classification (NCBI taxonomy): domain Eukaryota; kingdom Metazoa; phylum Chordata; class Aves; order Passeriformes; family Parulidae; genus Setophaga; species Setophaga petechia. The sequence continues at coordinate 357,341 of JANCRA010000118.1, read as the reverse complement.
CCAGGAAACACAGGATTGTCACAGCCCGGGACACACGGATTGTCACAGCCCGGACACACGGGTTGTCACAGCCTGGACACACGGATTGTCACAGCCCGGGACACCCGGATTGTCACAGCCCAGACACACGGATTGTCACAGCCCGGGACACACGGACTGTCACAGCCCAGACACACAGATTGTCACAGCCCGGGACACATGGGATTGTCACAGCCTGGGACACATGGGATTGTCACAGCCCTGGACACACGGATTGTCACAGCCCGGGACACACGGGGTTGTCACAGCCCGGGACACACGGATTGTCACAGCCCGGGACACACGGATTGTCACAGCCCAGACACACGGGATTGTCACAGCCTGGGACACATGGGATTGTCACAGCCCAGGACACATGGGTTGTCACAGCCTGGGACACATGGGATTGTCACAGCCTGGGACACATGGGATTGTCACAGCCTAGGACACACGGATTGTCACAGCCCGGGACACAGCCTGGACACACGGGATTGTCACAGCCCGGGACACACGGATTGTCACAGCCTGGGACACATTGATTGTCACAGCCCGGGACACACGGATTGTCACAGCCCGGGACACGTGGATTGTCACAGCCCGGGACACACGGATTGTCACAGCCCGGGACACCCAGATTGTCACAACCCGGACACACGGGATTGTCACAGCCCGGGACACACGGGATTGTTACAGCCCGGGACACACGGGATTGTCACAGCCCGGGACACCCAGATTGTCACAACCCGGACACACGGATTGTCACAGCCCGGGACACACGGACTGTCACAGCCCGGACACATGGACTGTCACAGCCTGGACACCCGGATTGTCACAGCCCGGGACACATGGATTGTCACAGCCTGGACACACGGATTGTCACAGCCCGGGACACACGGATTGTCACAGCCCGGGACACACGGATTGTCACAGCCCGGACACATTGATTGTCACAGCCCGGGACACACGGATTGTCACAGCCCAGACACACGGGATTGTCACAGCCCGGGACATGGATTGTCACAGCCCGGGACACACGGATTGTCACAGCCCAGGACACACGGATTGTCACAGCCCGGGACACACGGATTGTCACAGCCCGGACACACGGATTGTCACAGCCCGGGACACACGGATTGTCACAGCCCAGACACACGGATTGTCACAGCCCCCGGTCCCGTTCCCAGTGCAGGATGGAGGACAGCAGGCCGCCCTTACCGCCAGGAAGATCTGCGTGGCGCTGCTCACCACCTCGATGTACTGGTAGTCCAGCAGGCAGCCGCTGACCGTGATGACGTGGTGATCCTCGGGGGCCAGCGGCGAGTTGAGCACCGGCGTCACCAAACAGCCAGGGCCGTTCTCCATCCACCACGAGCGGTGCAGGGACGTGTTGAAGGTCATGATGAAATCCCGGTCCTGCGGGAGGAGGAGGAAGGAGAAGAAAGAAGAAAAGGAAGAAGAAGGAAGAAAGAAAAAAAAGAAGAAAAAAGAAAGAAGAAGAAGACGAAGAAAGAAGAAGAAGACGAAGAAAGAAGAAGAAGACGAAGAAGATGAAGACAAAGAAGAAGAAGAAAAGAAAGAAGAAGAAAAAATAAGAAAAGAAATAAGAAAAGGAAGAAGAAATGAAAGAAGAAAAGAAAGAAGAAGAGGAAGAAAAGAAGGAGGAAGGAGAAAAAAGAAGAAAAGGAAGAAGAAGGAAGAAAGAAAAAAAGAAGAAAAAAGAAAGAAGAAGAAGAAAAGAAGAAGAAGAAGAAGAAGAAGAAGAAAAGAAGACGAAGACGAAGAAGATGAAGACAAAGAAGAAGAAGAAAAGAAAGAAGAAGAAAAAAATAAGAAAAATAAGAAAAGGAAGAAGAAAAGAAAGAAGAAAAAAGAAAGATGAAGAAAGAAGAAGAAGACGAAGAAGAAAAGAAGAAGACGAAGGAAGAAGAAGACAAAGAAGAAGAAGAAGAAAAGAAAGAAGAAGAAAAAATAAGAAAAGAAATAAGAAAAGGAAGAAGAAGAAAAGAAAGAAGAAAAAAGAAGAAATGAAAGAAGAAAAGAAAGAAGAAGAAAAAGAAGAATAAAGAAAAGGAAGAAGAAGAAAGGAAAGAAGAAATGCAAGAAGAAAAGAAAGAAGAAGAAGCAGAAAAGAAAGAAGAAGAAAAAGAAGAATAAAGAAGAAGAAAAGGAAGAAAAGGAAGAAGAAGAAAAGGAAGAAGAAAAGAAAGAAGAAGAAGACGAAAGGTGGATCCGAGGCTCTCTGCAGGAGGGCTGGACAGTAAATGGGTTTCCCAAGGCAAGGATGCTCCCTGAGGTCAGAGCAGGGCCTCTCCCTGAGCCCAGCCCCGGGGTTTGGGGCTCCCTCCCGTGCTGGCACCGTGGGCATCTGCTCAGGCAGCACTGGGGGTGCCCAGTGGCAGGGTGGGTGTCACAGAGCGGGACCAGAGTGGCAGGGAGGCTGTTTGGCACGGTGCCTCCTGCCATCCCAGCGATGGGGCATGGCAGCACCCCATCAGCGTGTTCCAGGGATGCAGGGCAGCCCCTGCTGCTTCCCCTGGGTTTGGGGGTGCCATGCCCTCATCCCACTCCCAGGGAGCCTTGCAGGGTCCCCCTGGAGCACATCCCCTCCTTGTCAGCCCCTCACAAGCTTTGAGGCTCCGCCTGGGTCCTCTCCAGCAGCTGTGGGGTGATGCCAGGCAGCATCACCCTGCAAGGGGGAGAATCCCCAGCCCCTGACTGCTCCTTTCCACCCTGTGGGAATCCCCCTGGTACCCCTGGGGAGCCCCCAGCCCATAAGGGTCCCCCTGGTACCCCTGGGGAGCCCCCAGCCCATAAGGGTCCCCCTGGTACTCTTTGGGAGCTCCCACACCACGAGAGTCCCCCTGGTACCTCTGGCTGAGCCCTCACCCCATGAGAATCCCCCTGGTACCCCTGGGGAATCCCCAGGCCATGAGGGTCGCCCTGGTACGCTTGGGGACCCCCCCCTCACTCCCCAGAGAGCCCCCCCAGCCCCTCTGTGCCCCCATCCCGGCTGTGCTGGGGCCGAGCATCCCCCGCAGGAAATCACCAATCTGGGATTAAAGGATTTTTTTGCTGCTGGGGGCGGCAAAAACCCCGAAAAGGAGCGAGTGGGTTTGGGTTTGTGGAGCTGGAGGATGCGGCTGAGGCACAGGGACGAGGGGGAGCTGTGACGGGCACCGGGATTTCCACAAAAACCCGCGGTGGGAGGGAATCCTCCCCCTCTCCCCATCGTGCTGCACACTCGGCGCTCCGGGAGAGCCTGAAATGACCTGGAGCTGCTCGGGGAGAGGTTCCAGCCATGGAACCAACACCCCCAGGGCTTCTCCCTGCTTGGGGCAGCACGGAGAGAGCGGAGCTGGCTGTCCCCAGTCCCCCGGGATGTCACCCGAGCCTGGGCTCAAAGGCTCCCCCGGAGCACCCGGTGCTGCCCCATCCCCGCAGGAGGTTTTGCTCTTTTTGGTGTAAAAATGAAACTTAACAGCACAGGGTATGGTGGAGGCACAGCCCCATCACATCCTCACCCCATGGCCACAGGGTGATGTCCCAAAGCCGGGAATGCTGATCCCCAGAAATCCCGGGAAAATTGGGAATTTACAACAAGGGGTTCTCCTCTCATCCACTGTCCTCTCCATCCCTGCCAGAGACCCTGCCCCGAGCTTTCCTGCCCCTGCTCATCCCGTTCCCGATGTTCGTCTCTCCCTTGTCCCCTCAGTGGAGATAAAGGAAATTCAGTTCGGGTTCGGAAACTGCCGCTCCCTGCCCCTCTGAGCTGTCGGTTTGTCCATCCCATCCCATCCCATCCCATCCCATCCCATCCCATCCCATCCCAGCTCCAGGGAGGCGCCCCCGGCATCCGCTTTTACCCCCGGGCTCTGAGGGGGCACTTTTGGGGGAGGATGATGAGGAGCACCAGGGCGGCCAGCAGGCAGGACGGAGGGCAGGAGGATGCAGGGAGGAAGAGGAGGAAGGTGGGGGCGTTACCTGTGACAAGCGCCCGACCTCCAGGTAGAAGCAGATGATGAAGGCGTTCCAGCCGACCCACAGCACCAACCACACGGCGTACTGCGGGACGAGAGGGCTCAGGGCACGGGCACCCCACTTCCAGCCCTGCTGTACCCCCTCCAGCCCCTCTGCTCCCCCTCCAGCCCCTCCGTACCCCCTCCAGCCCCTCTGCACCCTCTCCAGCCCTTCTGTACCCCCCTCCAACCCTCTGCACCCCCTCCGGCCCCTCTGTACCCCCTCCAGCCCCGCTGCACCCCCTCCGGCCCCTCTGCACCCCCTCCAGCCCCCCTGTACCCCCTCCGGCCCCGCAGTTCCCACTCCAGCCCCTCTGCACCCCCTCCGGCCCCTCCGTACCCCCTCCAGCCCCCCTGTACCCCCTCCAGCCCCTCTGCACCCCCCTCCAGCCCCCCTGTACCCCCCTCCAGCCCCTCTGTACCCCCTCCGGCCCCTCTGTACCCCCTCCGGCCCCTCTGTACCCCCTCCAGCCCCCCTGTACCCCCCTCCAGCCCCTCTGTACCCCTCCAGCCCCTCTGCACCCCCCTCCAGCCCCCCTGTACCCCCCTCCGGCCCCTCTCTACCCCCCTCCGGTCCCGCAGTTCCCCCTCCGGCCCCTCTGTACCCCCTCCAGCCCCTCTGTACCCCCTCCAGTCCTGCCCCGCCCATCCAGGGGCTCCGGGCTGGGATCGTGGAATCCCAAAATCACAGCACGGTTTGGGCTGGGAGGGACCTTAAAGTTCATCAATTAGGGGAGAACCCCTGGGAGCCCCAGGCATCACCCCAGGCTGAGTTAGTGAGCCCTAATTGCAGGGCAGAATTAATGAAGTGAGGAAGGTGCTTGCCTGAGTTGTTCCTGAGGATGGTCCCAGCAGCTGTGCCTCAGTTTCTCCACCCATAAAACTCCAAATACTGACTGGATTTCCTTTGTGAGGGCTCTAATTCCCATGGCAGGGACCCCTCCCAAATCCCTCTGTCCCACTCCAAGCCCTGTCCAGCCCGGCCTTGGGCACTGGCAGGGATGGAGCAGCCACAGCTTCTGTGATCCCAGGGATACAGGAGGGACCTGGGGCTGAGCCCCCCAGGGCTGACGCTGCTGCACCCCCAGGGTGGTACCTACCATCATGAGGTATCTGGATCTGTACTGGATGGTCCCAAAAATCCCCAAGATCACGGCCATGATGTGCAGGAAGTTGGCCAGGATAGGGGCCCACTGGTATCCCAGGAAATCAAAGATCTGCCTCTCCAGAGCAGCGACCTGCAACACAGCAGGGAGGGGACAGGGATCAGGGCTGGGCACCCCCGGGGTGCTGAGGGCAAGGAACAGCTGGGAATGGCTGGGAATTCCATGGATAATGGGTTGGGGTAGGCTGGAACGTCTGTGTGGTGCACTGGCCAGCAGGACTGGGGTTATTGGGTGTTGCATTGTGATTTCAGGGTTTACCTCAGAACCCCGGGTCCCTGCCCTGATCATTCCCTCCCAGGTGTGTCAGTCACTCTCCTTTCCCCTCCCAGCACTGTCTGTCACTCCTGGCATTCCAGAAGGCATCGAGTGATTGGCAGATCCAAAGGATGCCCTCTACCCCTGGGGGCATTGGGCCATCCAGGTGTCCTTTGTCCCTTTGTCCCTCCCCTCCTGTCCCTGCTTGGTGGCTCCCTGCCCCTTCCCTGCCCCTCTCCCCGGGGCTCAAAGGAGCAGCAGCCACGGGCTCAGGGAGTTCTGGTGGAGCTGCTGCTGCATTCAGAGGCCTGAGGGCCAGAATAAAGCTCTGGATCCAAACCCTCCATCAGAACCGACTCCTTTCCTTCACCATGGCCTCAAAGCTTCTCCACAGAGGGAAACCTGAGGAGCAGCCCCTGTTATGGGGGGAAGCTCCATCCCAGCACCACCAGAGCTCCTGCAGGCCTGGCCTTGTCCCCACGTGCCAACTGCAGCACCCAGCCAGCCCAAAGTGTCTGTGGGGTGAAACACCACACACCCAGCCAGCCCAAAGTGTCTGTGGGGTGAAACACCACACACCCAGCCAGCCCAAAGTGTCTGTGGGGTGAAACACCACACACCCAGCCAGCCCAAAGTGTCTGTGGGTGAAACACCACAGTGCTGCTGTTTGGGTCAGCAGCCAGGGCCAGACAAGCACATTCCATCCCCAGTATTGGTAATATCAATAATTGGGAATATTATTTTACATATATTATATTATATTATATTATATTATATTATATTATATTATATTATATTATAAATATATTGATATGTTAAAATATATCTAAATAAATTATAATAAATAAAATAATATATTAATATAAAATATAATATAATATAATATAATATAATATAATATAATATAATATATATATAATTACATAATTATATAATATAATTAAATTATATTCCCCAAAGGGGAACCCAAGGAGATGTGACCCCACTCTGTGCCTCACTTTCCCATCACTCAGAGCTCAGGCACTGCTGCAAACCCATCCCAAGGATGATTTATGGTGGGAAAAGCCTCCATCTCCTGTGTTTTGATTTCCATCTCCTGTGTTTTGATTTCCAGCCCATCTCCCTGGATCCATGGGGCTCTGATCACCGTTACCATCTGCAATCCACAAACGGGGCCGTGCTGCAGGGGTAAATCCTGAGGGGAGCTGAGGGGATCCAGCCCTGATCCCAGCACTTATTTATGGCTCCATTGCTCCTAATCACAGGATTAGCTCCAAGGAAGGGGTGAGCAGAGAAGAGGTGGGAGTGCTGGAATGTTCAGTGATGGGTTTAATGCAGAAAATGGGGGTTTTGGATGAGGCCATGGTTGTTTTGAGAACTTTTAAGGGAGTTTTAGGGAACAACATGCAGGGACAGGTTGGCAGCAGCCTGAAAATCCCGATTTTTTTTCCATTTGTTTTACTCAGCCCAGTCCTGTCACTCTTTGAGGTGCCCCAGGTTCACCCTGAGAGCTTCAGGGCCCCCTGTTCTCCTCACAGAATCCCGAATTTTCTGCCTGAAAAAGGGGGAGTTCATCCTGAAAACCACAGGAAAAAGGGGTTTGCATCCCCCCTCCATGCACCAACAGCTCCCAAAGGGATCTGGAATCAGGGGAGAGCCCATGGGGGTCCCAGGCATCATCCCAGGCTGAGTTAGTGAGCCCTAATTACAGGGGAAAATTAATGAGGTGGGGAAGGTGCTTGCCTGAGTTTTTCCTGAGGATGTGCATCCACCAGCCGTGCCTCAGTTTCCCCACCCATAACACTCCAAATTCTCATTGGATTTCCTTTGTGAGGGCTCTAATTCCCAGTGATTTCAGCCCAGCTCCACCCTGGGGCTGTGATATCCCATCCCCTACCGTACCCCTGGGGTAGGATCTGCTGGATCAGTGCCAGCAGGACCCTGATTTTTAATTAAAAGTGATGTAAACCCTTGGAGCAGCAGCCCCTGGGTCTGTGGGGCTGGGGCAAAGCTGTTTGCACTGAAACTGAATTCACTTCCCTGCTCGATGAGCTCCCTGAGGAAACAGCCCCTGGAAATACTGACAGCCAGGCTGTAAATCTCCTCAATTGAGGAATGGAAATAATAAATGATACAGGGAGTGCAGTGCTGGGGGTTTATGGGCACCCATCCATCTGGGGGCTGTCACCAGAGCTGGATGGAGCTTTGGGTGCCAGGGATGCTCCCAGCTGAGGGATGGGGCTGGTGCCTGTGGCATTCACAGCCTCTGAAAAATCCCTTCACCCAGGGTTTTGCTCCTGGGAAGCTGAAAAGCCTCAGAGAAAAGGAAAACAATTCTGATCTCATTTGCTTCTCCTGTGTTGTGCTCATGTGGAATGTGTTTGGAGATTGTTTACCCACAGGTGATTGTTCCATTGCATTCTGCTGGGAGTTGTTTTCACTCTTTGGCCAATCAGGGCCAAGCTGTGTCAGACTCTGGAGAGAGTCAGGAGTTTTCATTATTTTCTTTTTAACATTCTGTGAGCGTCCTTTCTCTATTCTTTAGTATAGTTTCGTATGGTATTCTTTAATATAATATAGTGTCATAAAATAATAAATTAGCCTTCTGAGAACATGGAGTCAAATTCATCATTCCTCCTTCACTGGGGCACCCCACAAATCCAACGGGGATGGCCTCTGAGGGCATCCCATTGAGCTGGAGTGAAGGGGTCACACCCGTGTGGCTCCTTAATTCCAGCCTGAAAGAGGAGGAGCTGGGAGGATCCTGCTTGAAGCAAACCCTTCTCCATCCCAAAGAGGCAGAATTTGGGATAAACACCCCAATTTCCCCATGGATCAGCTAATTAGGGGCTGCTAATTGCACCACAAAGCTCTGCTGGAGCCGCCCCGGCTGTGTTATCCCAGCTTTTTCCCTCTGTGGGAAGAGCAGATCTGGGATTTTCCATCCTCTTGGGATGCAGCTTAAGGTTAAGGGACAAACAGAGACTCACAAAGGCAGCGTGGCTGCAGCTCCCTGGCTCTCAGTGCCCACCGAGGACATCCCAAGGGCATCCCAAGAATCCCAGGGGCACCCCAAGGCCAGCCCCACGTGTTTCACGAGTGGGGAAACTGAGGCACAGCCTCCACCAGGAGACTCCAGGTTTGATGCCCCTGCCCAGAGAATTGCAGGGCTGAGCGAGCACCCTCAGCTCAGGGCTCTTCCAGCCCCTGGAGCATCATCCCCGATCCTGGGGGGGTAAAATGTCCCTGGGAGGGACCTGCAGGACCCCCAGCCCTTCAGTGACAGCAGCCCTGGCTCCGGGGCTCAGCCTCATCCCAAGGAACTTCCCGGCAGCATCCAACAGAGCTAAAATTGTTCTGTGGGCTCAGAGCATCCTCCCAGCTGGAAGGACGGGAATGGGATTCCCCATCCTGGAATGGGATTCCCCATCCTGGAATGGGAATTCCCGCTGCTCCCAGCCCCATTCACACCCCACTCCCCTCGCAGCCCCAGCGCCCCCGGAGCCGGGATGCAAACGCCGTCCCACCGCTAATTAAGATAAACCAGCAGCTGATCCATGCAACGAATTTTAGGGCTCCCTCTTAATTAAACACTCACGAGTTTATCGATCGGCCCCAAAATTCGCTGGGCAGCAAATCACAGCGATTGGCTGGGACAGGGGGCTGGTCCCGCTCATCCAGCCTGGAAGGGATTTGTGTGCACCGGGAATGGGAGCGGGAGGGACCGAACTCCATCAGTGGGCGAGGGGCGGGCAGTGCTGGGAGGGGACACCCGTGGGGACACCCGTGGGGACACAAGCTCAGCTGGGGCTCAGGGAGGTGGCACCAGGGAGGCAGAGCTGGAAGAAAATGGGATTTTCCCAGCGTGCTGGCACCAAATGTAAGAGGGAAGGAGTTCCTCTGTCCCTGCATCACCCGTTGGTTTTGGCGGCCTCACCTTCTTTCAAACCCATCCCATCACTCCAAGTTTTCCCAGTCCTTGATCCCCAGGAGGAGGGTGGGAGAGCTGGATCCAGCTCTGGCTGTGCTGGGAGCATTGCAGGGTCACCAGGAGCCCCTTCCCCACCCCTTCCCAGGTTTCTTTTCCTAAAAACCGAGCTTGGAAATCCGATTGCAAGGGGCGAGTGCTGGGTGATCACTGCAGACCCAGCACCCTGGGAAAGCAGGAACCTTCCTGAACAACAGCTCCTCCTGGAACCAGAGAATCCCAGAATGGTCTGGGTTGGAAAGGACTTTAAATGACCTTTAAAGGACTTTAAATCCCATCCCATTCCCATGGCAGGGCCACCTCCCACTGTGCCAGGGGCTCCAGCCTGGCCTTTGGGCACTGCCAGGGCTCCAGGGGCAGCCACAGCTGCTCTGGGCACCCTGGCACAGCCCAAACCTCTCTACCCAGGCCTTGCCAGGCTACAAACCCCCTGTGGGAAATGGCACTGGGGGCACCTGCAAGCAGCCAGGCAATCATTCTTTCCTTTCCTTTCTCCATTTGCTGCAATGGCTTTTGGTGCTGGTTTCCATCCTGGATTGAGGAATGTGAATGCCAGAGTGCTTTGGGTGGGAAGGGATCTTCAATGGCAGCTGATTGCAGCCCAGGGCCAGCTCCCACTGTGCCAGGTGCTGCCAGCCCCAATGTCCAGCCTGGCCTTGGGCACTGCCAGGGCTCCAGGGGCAGCCACAGCTGCTCTGGCAATTCCAGCCCAGCCCCTGCCCACCCTGCCAGGGAACAATTCCCAATTGCCAAGATCCCATCCAGCCCTGCCCTCTGCCACTGGCAGCCATTCCCTGCCTCCTGTCCCTCCATCCTTGTCCCCAGTCCCTCTGCAGCTCTCCTGGAGCCCCTTCAGGCCCTGCAAGGGCTCTCAGCTCTCCCTGGATTCTTCTCTCTCTGATCCTGGAGCAGTCAGGACCTGGAGCAGGGGCTGGGCAGGATCCTGGAGCTGCTCGTGGTTCCTGCTGCTCTTCAGCCCCGCAGCAGCATCTGCCCCTCGGGCTGAGCTCTGAGCTCCCCTCCGGGCCGGGCCGGGCAGGGCTCCTGGCCCCCGATGGGTCATTATCCCGCAGCCGGGTGATTTCCTGCCGCACACCATATGCCCGAGGCTCGCTGAGGATTTAACTTTTCATTTGGCCGCTTTTGGAGGAGATTTGCCCATTCTGACTCCTCGTGTGCCGCAGCCAAAGATGCTGCGAGAGCCTCGCTCGCCCCATCCCTGAGCCGCCGCCATCTCTGGGGGTTCTGGCCCCCAAAAACCATCGGGGTTCGGAGAGAAACCCCCCAGGGCAGCGTTTGGCGGGACAGCAGGATCCCCGATCCATAAGGAATGTTCTCCACAGCCCCGGGGCTGATGGAGCATCCCTGGAGCTCCCTCCAGCCCCGGTGACACCCCAAAGGTGCTCCAGGACCCCTGTTCCAGATTGCAAGGCAAGATGTTTTCCATTACCATCTCTATGGCAGATTACCTTTGTCAAGTGGGCAGTTTGCCTTATCTCTCTCAGTGACCACATTCACACCTCCCTCGGGAGGGGACACCTGCTGACAACAGCTCTGGAATGTCCCTGCAGGGCTGATAAGAACTACAGCATCCCATTGGGAGATGGGAGCCCAGAGGGAGGAGCCAAGCATTCCTACCCGGATAGAATCTGGAGATTCTGGAACACCAGCACGGCTCCTGCACTGCATTGCCCAGAGGAACAGCAGCTGCCTCTTGCCCTGCATCTTCAGAGGCAGAGACTGCACCTTTCTCCAGGATCCCTGCTGCAGCAGAACCAGCCCTGACCCTGCAGGAGGGCTGAGCCACAATTCCAATGGCACTGCTGCCACCAGCCTCAGGGTGTCAGCTTGGGTTCTGACTCTGGCAGTGTTGTTCCAGTGTACTGCATTGTTTATTTTATCCTTTTATTTTTTTCCTTCCCTATAAAAGAACTGTTATTTCCTGGTCCCATATTTTTGCCTGAGAGCCCCTTAATTTAAAATTTAGAGCAATTCAGAGGGGTGGGGAGGGTTTACATTTTCCATTTCAGAGGAGGCTCCTGCCTTCCTTAGCAGACTCCTGTCTTTCCAAACCAAGACAACTCCACATCCCCACCCCAACCCCCTAACAGGCTCCCCCCTTCCCCCAGCCCCTCTTTTTGAGGCAGTTTAGGGCATTTTGGCTGTGCCAACCCCCTCCCTTGCCCGTGAGGAGCCCCAGGAGCCCTGGGAAGCGGCTCCACCTCGCAGCCCGGCCCAGGAAGGAGAATCAGCTGTGATTTAAATGAGAGTGTGGTTGGTTATTAGGGAGGTGCAAACACCGCTGTGAACCCAGGGACTTCATTTAATGGCTTGGAAACAAGTTCCTGACCTACTTCCATCTGCAAAAGCCTTCATGAAATCACAGATGGAAAGAAATGAAAGGCGCCAATCTCTCTCCAGCATCGGGTGGGAGGAGCAGGATCCAGTGGCCCCAGCTGCAAAGTGGCCCCGATGCAGGAGCAGAAATTGGGGTGAAAGAGGCATAAATGGGGTCCTTCCCCTGCTGAGATAATCCCTGGTGGATGCTGCAGGTTTTGGGACCACTTTGAACCTCCCAGATGGGAGCTCTCAGTGAGTGGCTGTAGCATCCCTGGTGCCAGGGATGTGGCACTGGGGACACGTGGGGTGCACAGGGTCCCTTGCCAGGGCCCCCCAGCACCCAGTGCCCATCCCACGGCTTCCCCTCCTCTCTCCCATCCGATCCCCCCCTCCCCTTTCCCAGATTTTATTTATTTAATTCCCTCGCATCCGGCAGTGTTGCCATGGGAACGCAGCCCCAGCTGGATGCGCTGTTCTGGACGCTGCATCCCAGGATCCCGATGGAATCTGCCCCATGGGAAGAACCCTGGGGGTGTCCCCACCCCTGGGATGCCCCAGGGACCCCGGGGTGCCACCACTTGGGTGCCCTCCAAGCCCTGCTCCCACATCTGTGCCCCTGGCTCCGTCCAGCCCTGAGGTTCCATCAGGGAGGGCTGGGAAATGCAGCCTTGGGGGGGCTAATGGCCATAAATTTCTATTTATTATTATTATTATTATTATTATTATTATTATTACTATTACTATTATTATTATTATTATTATTTCCCCTACATGTAGCACATCAAACCAGGCCCATCCTGCTCTGGCTCCACCAAAGGAGAGGGAAACTGAGGCACGGCATAGAGGCGCACCCCCACTGCCCCCAAACCTTCTGAGATGCTGGGAACACTGAAATCCAGGGAATTTGGTGTTCCCCCATGGAGAGGGGATGCTCCATGACCACCTCCCGATGATTCTCACCAGGAGGAAGCTCCTCCTCATTTCCACCCCTAAAACAAAGCCCTGAGCCCCATCAGCTCCCAAGCTGTGGGGTCTGGGTGCATTCGGCTCCAATATCCCCATAAGAACCCCAGGAATTTTGATAGTTTGGGGTTTTTTTCCCTGAAAACACCACAAATTCCCAATTTCTCCAGGAGCAGGCTGCTCTAACCGATTTACCTCTGACAAAATATCTCCCTAACTCTGACACGATATCACATTTATATTTCACTGAGCTTTAGCACAACGCCCCAGCTCCCGTTGGCAGCATCCCACAAACGCTGCCGTGAGATCCCTTTCTCCTCCTGCCTCCCAGCCAGGAAACTTTTCCACGCCGAGGGAAAGCCGAGGCGATCGAAGCAGCTCAATTCCCCTCCCGCCCATGGCGGCGCTGCCCTCCCGCACAGCGGGCGGGATGTTCCCGCCGGGAATTGCTCCATCCATCCCCTCGGGACCTGCTGCTGCTCCCGCGGGAGGGAGCCGGGGTGGATATTCCAGCCGGGAATTGCTCCATCCATCCCCTCGGGAGCCGGGATGGTCCCGGTCATCCCGGGATGGGGCTCAGCATCCCCCCAGCGTCACCTTGCAGCGACCTTGGCAAGCCCAGGGTGCCCTGTTGGGGGGACACGGGGTGGTGGCACTTGTGGGAGGGGGTGGCAGGGTGCCAGGAGTGTCCCTGGCAAGGGGAATGCAGTGGGAACAGCCCAGGGGGGAAACTGAGATCACAGCTGGACCCAGCATTCCAGTGAGGCTGAGCCTGCCCTGCTGTGCCTCAGTTTCCCTGCAAACAGCTGATTCCTGCTCAGCATCCGCTCCCCTGGCCAGGGGCAGCAGCTCCATGGAGCAGGGCCTCAGGGAAACTGAGGCACGGCAGGGGCCAGGGCTCCAGCCCTGGAGAAAGGCCATGCCCTGGGAACACCAAGCTGGGAGCTGCTCCAAACCTGAGGGAGCAGGGCTGGCACCTCTGGGGTGGCCAGAGAGCCTGCTGTCCTCTCAGCCAGCCAGCCATCCATCCATCATCCATCCATCCATCCATGATCCATCCATCCATCCATGATCCATCCATCCATCCATCCATCCATCATCCATCCATCCATCATCCATCCATCCATCCATCCATCCATCCATGATCCATCCATCCATCCATCCATCCATCCATCATCCATCCATCCATTATCCATCCATCCAGCCATCCATCCATCCATCCATCCATCATCCATCCATCCATTATCCATCCATCCATCCATCCAGCCATCCATCCATCATCCATCCATCCATCCATCCTCCATCCATCCATCCATCCATCCATCCATCCATCCATCCATCATCCATCCATCCATTATCCATCCATCCATTATCCATCCATCCATCCATCCATCCATCCATCATCCATCCATTATCCATCCATCCATCATCCATCCATCCATCCATCCCATCGTACCACATTGTACCCTGTTGTATCCCATTGTATCCCATCATATCCCATTGTATCCCACACCACCCACCCATTCCTAATCCCATTCATGCCAGTCCCATCTCATTCTGTCAATTCTATGCATCCCACTGTATCCCATTGTATCCCATCCATTCCCAATCTCATTCCATCCATTCTATGCATCCCACATATCCCATCCCATCCCATTGTATCCCATATCACCCATCCGTTCCCAATCCCATTCATGCCAATCCCACCCCACCCATTCCATCAGTTCTATCCATCCCACATATCCCATCCCATTGTATCCCATATCACCCATCCGTTCCCAATCCCATTCATGCCAATCCCACCCCACCCATTCCATCAGTTCTATCCATCCCACATATCCCATCCCATTGTATCCCATATCACCCATCCATTCCCAATCCCATTCATGCCAATCCCACCCCACCCATTCCATCAGTTCTATCCATCCCATGTATTCCATCCCATCCCTTCCTATCCCATCCTATCCCACCCTTCCCATTTTATCCCATTTTATCCTATTGCATCCCACTGTACCCCATCCATTCCCAATCCCATTCCATTCACATATGCATCCCACATATTCCATCCCATCCCATTGTATTCCATCGTATCCCACTGTACCCCATTGTATCCCATATCACCCATCCATTCCCAATCCTATTCATGCCAATTCCACCCCATTCCATCCATTCTATGCATCCCACATATCCCATTGTATCCTATCCATTCCCAATCCCATTCCATCCATTTTTTGCATCCCACATATCCCATCCCATCCCACCCTTCCCACTGTACCCCATTGTATTCCATACCATCCCCCTATTCCCAATCCCATTCATGCCAATCTCATCCCATTCCATCCATTCTATGCATCCCACATATTCCATCCCATCCCACTGTATCCCCTTGTATCCCATCCATTCCCAATCCCATTCCATCCATTCTATGCATCCCACATATTCCATCCCATCCCACTGTATCCCCTTGTATCCCATCCATTCCCAATCCCATTCCATCCATTCCATGCATCCCACATATCTCACTGTATCCCATTGTACTCTATCCATTCCCAATCCCATCCCATCCCATCCCATCCCATATAAATGAATCCCTCTCCCACTCCCACACGGATCCCTGAGCCCCAGCTCAGCCCTGCAGGAATTTGTCATCCCCAGGGACACTGGCCCCCAAACCCAAGCCCCATAAAGAAAATTGGGATTAATCCAGGACTCAGCCAGGCATCCCCTTGGAGAGTCCCAGCAGAAGCCACTGAGAGGTGGAGAATTAATTAAAATGGAGGAAAAATCCCTAAAAAAACCCACAAGCAAATGGGGAATTGCTCAGGGCTGAAACCTGGGGATGTTGGGTTTTAATCTGTGGGTTTGGGGATGAAATGCAGGGAAATGCGGGTTTAAACCTGGCTGATCTTGGGCCTAGGTCTGAGCAAACTAGGACTTAAATTCGGGAGGTTTTGGGCTCAAATTTGGGTAATCATTGGCTGAGATCTGGAGGAGCTGGGGCTTAATTTTGGGATCTAAGATTTAGGACAGCTTGTGCCTTAATCTGGGTTTAGGGTTTGGATTTGGGGATCTTGGTCTTAGATCTGGTGGATTTGGGGTTTAAATTTTGGTGGATTTTGTGCTTTAATTTGGGAGATCTTGGGTTTAACTTTCAGGGATTTCGTCCTTATATTTGGGGAATTTGGGGCTTACATTTGGATGATTTGGGACTTAAATTTGGGGCATCTTGGGCTTAAATTTGGGGGATCTTGGGCTCGCATTTGGGAATCTTAGGTTTAAATTTGGGAGATTTTGTCCTTATATTTGAGGGATTTAGGGCTTAAATTTGGGGAATTTGGGGCTTAAATATGGGGATCTTGGGCTCAAATTTGAAAACCTTAAGTTTAACTTCGGGGTATTTTTTCCTTAAATTTGGGGAATTTGAGGCTTAAATCTGGGGGATCTTGGGCTCACATTTGGGAATCTTGGGTTTAACTTTGGGGCACTGCACAGCCAGAGGGAATAAGATGGGAAACCTGGAGATATGTGGGGAGCCTGGGTCCCTAAATCACAAATTCCTGGAATGAGACACAGACAAAGGCTGGGGCTGGGCATGGGAGCGGACTGGGCAGGGAAAAGCAAAGGAATGGGACAATGTGCTCCAAAAATTCGCCAATCCCAGCAGGATGGGGCAGGATGGGGCAGGATGGATGCCGGAGGAGATGCCCCAGCAGCCCGCGGTGGACACGGATTAAGCCGCAGGCAATTTCCATGCTAATTCTCCCGTTCTGTTCTCTATCCTGACATCTGGGAGCAGCCAGAGGTATTTTTCCCCAAACCTCAACCGATGCCTCAAAGACACCGTTAATATAACCCGACAGAGGAGAGGGAAAAAATGAATATATAATATACATATATATACACCCCCCAAAAAATCCAATTTACTGACTTATTTAGCGCCACTTTCCGTAATCAATTCTCCCAGGGAAGAGCCCTGATTAAAGCCAAGCGC
Source organism: Setophaga petechia (assembly GCA_024362935.1). Classification (NCBI taxonomy): domain Eukaryota; kingdom Metazoa; phylum Chordata; class Aves; order Passeriformes; family Parulidae; genus Setophaga; species Setophaga petechia. The sequence continues at coordinate 340,604 of JANCRA010000118.1, read as the reverse complement.
ATCGCTATGGAAACCGGCATTCCCTCCTCCCACGGCCCGCGGGCTGCGAAGGAGAAGCTGGGCTGAGGAAATCTGCCTGGTAACAACCCCGTTAATGAGCCGGGGAGCAAAAATAATCCCTGCGAGCGCTGGCGCCGCCAAAGGAGCAGCCGGCGGCAGCCGGTGGGGAGGCGAAACGGCTCCCAAAATATTGATTTTTTTTTTTTTTTTTTTTTTCTGGGATTGTTTTGGAGGAGGAGGGGACGCTCCCACATCCTGGAGGGATGAGCGGACATCTGGAGGTGGTTCCCGTGTGCGCCCACCCAGCCCGGCGGGTGTGGGTGTTTCTTCCAGCGTTTATCCAATTTTTTTTTAGCTTTAAAACCCCGGATCAAAGCACGCAGGTCTGAGGGATTCGCCTGCCCGGCGAGGTGGGAGCTGCCGGTATAATTGGGATTTATGGGATGGCCCAATATGGATTTATGGGAAACCCAGATGGATTTATGGGGTTTTCCTCTCCTCGGGGTAATTCCACAACCCACGGGCACCCGCGGCTCTGGGTGGGGAGCACCACCCCCCCCTGCCCGCTCCCACCCTGGGCTAAAATCTTGGGGGGTTGGGGCTGGAATTGGGGATCTTGGGTGTGGATCTGGTGGATTTTTGTGCTTAAATTTGGGAGAGTTTGGGCTTAAATAGGGGAAACCTTTGGTTTAAATTTGGAGGATTTATATTTTCAATATGGAGAATTTGGGGCTTAAATTTGGGACAGTTTGGGCTTAAACATGGGAAAACTTTGGTTTAAATTGGGGGATTTGTATTTTAAATATGGGGGATTTGGGGCTTAAATATGGGACGATTTGGGCTTAAATAGGGGAAACCTTTGGTTTAAATTTGGGGGATTTGTAATTTAAATATGGGGGATCTATAATTTAAATACGGGAGCAACCCCCCACCATGGGTGAGAATTTCTTGGAGAATTGGAGATTTATTCTTATTTCTCCATTGAATAATGGGACCTGGAGGGTTTGGGGTCTCCTCCTGGCTGGATGAGCACCCTGTAAGGAGAAGGTGCTGGGATAGAAATTCCCATGGGCTGTAAGGAAATGGCTGGGGGTGAGAAAGGTGAATAGCAGAGAAGGGGCTGGGATGTTCCCTGAGCCCTCAAGGAGCTTTTTGGGATGCGAAAGTCTGCCCAGGACATCTCAGTATCCACTGAGGAATTCAGTAACAATCCCATCAACATTCTTCCTGAAATCCCCCATCCCCATCACTGCTCCCAGGGGTGAGGGTGGAGCCCCCCTGCCCTGGCAGAGGGACTGTGATCCCACAGGACCAGAGCACCCCACCCTTCCCACCACCCTCCCCTGCACCTGCACCCCAGGGCTACAGGAGCTGGAGAGGCACCCAGAGGGAAGTACTGTCCTAATAAACCCTGATAATGTTGTAATAAAACCCAATAAATGTCTGCAGTAACTCCTTCAGCGAAGTGGTGCTGATCCTGATGATCCCTTTGCTGCTGACCCCAACAATCCCTCTGCTGTTGACCCCAACGACCCCTTCACTGTTGATCCAAATGACCTCTCTGCTGTGGATCCCACAATCCCTGTGCTGTGGATCCCATGATCCCTTCACTGTCGATCCCAAGATCCCTCTGTTGTTGGTCCCAATGATCCCTTCACTGTGGATCCCAATGATCCCTCTGCTATGGATCCCAGGATCCCTGTGCTGTGGATCCCATAATCCCTGTGCTGTGGAACCCTGGATCCCTCTGCTATAGATCCCACAATTCCTGTCCTGTGGATCCCACAATCCCTGTGCTGTAGATCCCAATGATCCCTTCACTGTGGATCCCAGTATCTCTGTGCTGTAGATCCCAATCCCTGTGCTGTGGATCCCAGGATCCCTTCACTGTGGATCCCAATAATCCCTGTGCCATGAATCCCAGTATCTCTGTGCTGTGGATCCCACAATCCCTTCACTGTGGATCCCAGGATCCCTTCACTGTGGATCCCACAATCCCTGTGCTGTGGATCCCAATGATCTCCTCACTGTGGATCCCAGGATCCCTTCACTGTGGATCCCAGGATCTCCTCACTGTGGATCCCACAATCCCTTCACCGTGGATCCCAATGATCTCCTCACCGTGGATCCCGTTCCCGTTAATCCGGGCAGGACACGGGGGCGGTGCCGCGGCCGCGGCTCCTCATTAACCGCAGCCATCGGCGGCTCGGGAGCTCATTAGAGACTCCCCAAACAGCCGTAAAAATGACTTTTGTTAATTGCTTCACCCCCTTCCATCCCCACCCTGCGGGAGGGGTTTGGGATGGGATTTCCCAGCCCCTTTCTTGGGTGGGGGTCGCGGGTGAGCAGCTCCGAGGTTGGATCCATCCCGGGCCTCCCCCTGCTCCTCTGCATCCCTGAAGGACAAGGTGTGACACGGGGATGTGACAGGGGACATCCCGAGCCCTGCAGGGATGTGAGTCCATGCCCCAGCATCAGGGCCGGCCCCATCATGGGGATTTTCCCTCAGAACTGTTTTTTCCACTGTCACAGCTTTGCCAGCTGGGTGATGGGTCTGTCCCACCCCATTCATTATCCCCCTCATGGCAGGGATGAGTTTTTCCATATGAAAATATTTAGGGAAAGCCCAAGGCCTGGACCCTGCTAACGAGGGTGTGTTAATTGTGAGCCCATCTATAATTCAAGGCCTCTGTTAGGGCCGGGTTTGCTTTGTCTGGGAAGTGCCACCCACCCATGGGACCCTGAGCCACACAGCTCCTTCTGGGGGGAGGGGCTGGATCCAAAATAATTGGGGCCTGGGGCTGCTGGGAGCTGGGGGATGGGGTCATTAGGGGGATTGGGGTCGTTAGCGGGGTCAGCATCCCCCTCATGGAGGAGGGGATGGGGCAGGGGGACACGGGGACAGCCCAGAGCACCACAAGGAGCCACAGGGGGACCCCAAAAGGTGGTGGGAGCATCAGTGTCCAGGCCATGGGTGCTGCTGGGCTGGGACTTGCCCCCACATTTTGAGGTGGAAATCCTCATTCTTGCTGTGGGTACACCCAAAGGTTTGGGGCCTGTGGGTGCCAAAGTTGGGGGCAGCACCCATGCCCTGGATGGGTGATGGAGAGGAACTGCACCAATGGGGCATAAACCAGCCCCAGATGGGTGAGGGATATAAATACACCCTAAATACAGCTCCTGACACCACCAGACACCCTAAAGCCACCCCAGATTCCCCAGATACCCTCAGCTCCGGGGGTGCTGGACCAGGATCAGTCCCAGGAGCAGCAGCCCAAAATCCAGGTGGGATGCAGCCCTGGGAGGGTGGGAATGGGACAGGGATGTCCTCACCCCCAGAGGGACTGGGGGACCTGCACCTCTCCACAGGCCACCACCCCACAGCTGCTGAGCTTTGGTGGGAAAAAGATCTAAAAAATAGAAATAAAACCTTTAATAACCCACCCACCCCCCGTGGGTGTTTCCTGGTCACAGCAGCACCAGGCTGTGCTGCTAAATGGAATCCCTGGGGGAGCCAGCAAATCCAAGACACGAGGCAAAATCCCAGGAGGGAACAAAACAGGGAATAAAAACACAGCCCTGAAATTCCCATTGCTCCAGTCCCTGCCCCGTGTCCCTCCAGGGGGATGGGGGAACATCCTGGGTGTCCCCAGGTGACCACAGGCAGTGCCAGGGCTGGGAGCTGGAGGGGATTGAGGCACAGCCAGGGTGGGCACAGGGACCCCCAGCCCCAGGGACTCCCATACCCGGCCCCAGCCCCACGGCATCGTCCCCTGGGTGTCCCCACCCAAGCCTGGCAGGGCCACCCACGGCCCCAGCGCTGCCCATCACCCACTCAATGGTCAGGGGATGCCACCACCCACCCACAGGTGCCACCTCCAGTGTCACCTCCAGCCCTGGGCTCCCTCAGACCCTCCCAGCTGCTCTGTGACCACCCCAGCAGTTCCCACACAGCCACATGGCCATGGGGACTCAGTGCCAGCTCTGTGCCCCCCATGCCCGTCCCAGGGCCCTGGCTGTGGCCATGGGGACTTGGTGCCAGCTCTGTGCCACCCATGCCAATCCCTGGGCTCTGGCTGTGCCCCCACCCCCAGTGCCAGCCCTGTGCCACCCATGCCCATCCCAGGGCCCTGGCTGTGGCCATAGGGGACTCGGTGCCAGCCCTGTGCCACCCATGCCAATCCCTGGGCTCTGGCTGTACCCCCACTCCCGGTGCCAGCCCTGTGCCACCCATGCCTGTCCCAGGGCCCTGGCTGTGGCCATGGGGACTCGATGCCAGCTCTGTGCCACCCATGCCTGTTCCCGGGCTCTGGTTGTGGCCACAGGGACTCAGTGCCAGCCCTGTGCCACCCATGCCCGTCCCATGGCTCTGGCTGTGGCCATGGGGACTCAGTGCCAGCTCTGTGCCCACCATGCCCGTCCCAGGGCCCTGGCTGTGCCCCCAGCCCTGGTGCCAGGGGCTGCAGACAAGGCCAGGAGGGACAGACCCTGGGAGCGGATTGGGAAGCGCCAGTGACGGGCTGGAAGTGGCAGCAGAGGAGGGGACAGCAGGGGACACGAGCTGAGAGGGTCCCTCAGGCACAGATGGAGATGCCAGGTGTCCCCAGGGTGGGTGAGAGGGACGGGGATGGCTCCTGAGCCAAAGCAGGGCAGGAAGAGCAGAGCAAACACAAATCTGAGCCTGCAAAGGTTTGTGCAAAGCTGCCGACCCCGGGCCCGGCTGCCGCACCCACGGGGGGGACCTGGGTCCTTTCCCGGGGGTGGGGACACAAATCAGGGCGGGGGGACCCAGATGGACCCCACAGCGACGGCTGCCACCACTCCTGAGATCCACTGGAGAGGAGAGGAGAGGAGAGGAGAGGAGAGGAGAGGAGAGGAGAGGAGAGGAGAGGAGAGGAGAGGGACAGAGCCCAGGAGGGTGGGACAAGGACGCTCCGTGTGACACTTGCAGGCAGTGCCTGAGCACCACCATTAATCCGAGCTGTGCCTGCACGGAATGAGAGCACGGCCAGGGCATCCCTGGGGCTCCCAGGAGCTCCTGCATTCCAAGAACCCTCCAGTCCCGCTCTGAGCATCACCCAGAGCGCCCTTCACTCATCCCAAGGACCCTCTGCTCCCGCTCCGAGCACCCTCCACGCTCACCCCAGCACCCTCCACGCTCACCCCAACCAGCTCAAGCACCCTACACTCCCCAAGCACTCTCCATTCACACCCCGAGCACCTCAAGCACCCCGAGCACCCTGATTCCCACCTGAGCATCCTCCCCGTGACCCAGCACCCTCCACTCCCCCACTCCCACCCCAGGCACCCTCAGCTCCCACCCTGAGCTCCCTGCCCTGCCCTGCCCTGCCCTGGGACATTTCCCACTCGGGGTTTGTACCTGGCAGTCCCTGTGGGGTGGCACCGTTCCAGTGGCATTCCCACCGCTCCCTGCAGCCCCAGTTCCCAAACTGGGACAGTCACTGAGGTCACCCCCAGTAGCCCTTTGGTACCCCCAATCCCATCCACCGAAGGTTTCACATTTTCCTGCCCCAGCACGAGCCCGGGGGAGGCAAATCCGCCCTGCTCGGGCTCCTCTCACCCCCCAGGTGCCACATTCCCGGGGTTCCCGGACACACTCCCTGCTGGGAAAGGGCCTCGCTATCGATCCGGCCGTGGGAAGAGACCAGAGTGCCCCCAGGGTGCTAATTAGCCCTAATCAAGGTAATTAGCCCGTGAGCCGAGCAGCGGGGGCAGCCCCGAGCGTGGCTGTGTCCCCTGTGTGACAGCACAGCTGTGACCCGGTGTGGGCAGAGAGGGTGACAGGGGTGACAGGACACAGCCAGCGGCGGTGGCTTTGCACCGCCATTGTGTCATTGTCACCGCCAGCCCCTGGGTACCCAGGACCTCCCCCAGCACCCCCAGGACACCGGTGCCCTCTGCCAGGACAGGAGGTGGCACCAGGGTAAGAGAAATCCCCTCTGGGGGGTTCCCAGCCCAGCTCAGGGGTCCCACTGTTCACACCTGGGCACCCCAAACCCCACCGTGCCCTCCTGCATCCCTCCCTCCCTCCCTCCCTGCAGTTCCTGCCTCCAAACCCTGGAGCTGCCGGGATGTGCTGAGCCCCCGCTCCCTGCCAGGGGCTGATCCCTGAGTGGGAGCAGGGAACCACCCTGAGGGTGAGGGGGGGAAGGCTCCCACGCCCACACTGCTCACCCAGGCTGGCAGAGATGGATACAGACCCCCTGCACCCAGAGCAGGCTGTTAGAGCAGGCAGGAGTGAGGGATTTGTGGGGTTTGCATCCCTTTCCCAAAGGATGGGAGAACCCCAGGGAATGCTGCAGCACCCCAGGGCTCCTGGCCAGGGGGAAGGTGGTGCCAGCAGGATCCTGTGCCCACAGTGATGTGCAGTGGGACACAGAGCCCTTCCCAGCCCTGGGAATGGGCACAAGGCTGGGAGGGTGTCCTGGTGCCTGTGGCATTCACAGCCTCTGAAAAAATCCCTTCAATCAGGATTCTTCACCTGGGAAGCTGAGAAGGCTCAGAGAAAAGGAAAACAATTCTGATCTCATTTGCTTCTCCTGTGCTGTGCTCATGTGGGATGTGTTTGGAGATTGTTTACCCACAGGTGATTGTTCCATTGGATTCTGCTGGGAGTTGTTTTCACTCTTTGGCCAATCAGGGCCAAGCTGTGTCAGACTCTGGAGAAAGTCAGGAGTTTTCATTATTATTTTTTTAACATTCTGTGAGTATCCTTTCTGTATTCTTTAGTATAGTATAGTATAGTATAGTATAGTATAGTATAGTATAGTATAGTATAGTATAGTATAGTATAGTATAGTATTCCTTAATATAATACTGTATAATAAAATACTGAATGAGCCTTCTGAGAACATGGAGTCAGATGCATCATTCCTTCCTGCCACAGGGCACCCCACAAATCCAATGTGTTCCCACCCCAGCATCCTCCCAACTCCCCAATCCACCCCTGTGCCAACTTTGTAGGGGCTGGGCTGGGAGCTGGGTCTGTGCCCCAGAGGGGATGTGGGTTTCCCTTTGGGAATTGAATTCCTCCACAGTGAGTTTGGGACTGGTTGAGCCCCCAACCCTCCTCCAGGGCTTCCCTGGGGCTTCTCTCTGGAGCAACTGAGCAAAGAGGAGCCAAGAGCACCTCTGCAGAAGGAAAAAATGATGGGAGCTCATGCCTCAGGTTTAGATTTTATATTTTTCAGATTCTGCTTTGGTGTGTGGGTCTGGGCTTCACATTATGGGATGGTGAGCTCTGTGCACAGAGCAGGGAGACAAAACAATTCCTGCTCCAGCTGGGCACCAAGGACAAATGATCCAAATCTCAGCCCAAGAGCACAAACACCGTGGGCTGGAGAGAGAAAAACAAGGATGGGACTGCCTGGGCTAAAGCTGGGATGGGACAATGAACTGCAAGATGCAAATGGAGCAGAACTGATCCCAGGGACAGACCCCGTGCCCGGCCGTGCATTTTGGGACCATTTTGGTTCATCTTGGGTGCAGCCCTGGCTGGGCTCTGGTGCTGCTCAAGGTGGATCCATTGAGGAGATTCTTTGAATAAATCCCTGCTTTATTCTGTAGCTCAGTCCAGCTTCTGTCCTAGGTTAGCCATCCCAAGGCATCAGAGCCATCAGAGCCTGGGACAGGGAGAGCATTCCACGAACAAACAACACCATGAGGAGTCCATGAGGTGCTCCTGGACCCTCCAGCAGTGAATTCCCACACAAAGCTGGTGGAATAACAACCCAGGGTGCTCAGCACCCCCAGTGCTGCCACTGTGTGGGGATGCCCCTGTTGTCCCTCCAAACACGGCCCAAGCCAAAGGCAGCAGGGAAAGGCCAACGCACCCAGAGTCCATTTCTGGCTGTGGCTGATCACCTTCAGGACTGAAGAAACCCCATTTCTCCCCAAAACCCACTCACTTCGCCTCATTTCTCCTGCATTAAGGGCTGTTGGGACTGGGAATCTCTTCCACCTGCCCATCTTGGTTGGATATTAGGAAAAACTTTTTCATGGAAAAGTTCTGGAATGTTCTGCCTGGGGAGGTGGTGCAGTCCCCATCCCTGGGGGTGTTTAACAAAGACTGGATGTGGCACTGGGTGCCAGGGTTGAGTTGAGGTGTTGGAGCTGGGTTGGACTCAATGATCTTGAAGGTCTCTTCCAACCCAGTGATTCTGGGAATTCTGGGAATCTTCAAGAGGGGATGGTTTAAAACTAAATGAGGATGGATTCAGGTGGAATATTGGGAAGGAATTGTTCCCTGGCAGGGTGGGCAGGGGCTGGGCTGGAATTGCCAGAGCAGCTGTGGCTGCCCCTGGAGCCCTGGCAGTGCCCAAGGCCAGGCTGGACATTGGGGCTGGCAGCACCTGGCACAGTGGGAGGTGGCCCTGCCATGGCAGGGGTGGCACTGGGTGGGGTTTAAGGTCCCAGACCATTTCAGGGTTCTGTGATCTTCCCTGAGAGCAGCCACAGACCCCGAGGCTCTCCAGAGGCTGTTTGGCCCCATCTCCCATCCTGGGGTTCCTCTCCCCAGCCCCCTCCCGATGTTTGGTGATGGATTTTGGGATGGGACACGCCCCTGTCCCTTGGGCTGCCCGGGATGCACCTCCAGGGGGACTCTGCCGTGCCAGGCTCTGCTCAGCACTGTCCCCTCATCCCACACCTTTTCTCCAGTGATGATTTCATTCCTTCTCTTCTTTCTGCCTAGTGCTGAAATGAGCAACATTGATTTTTCATAGCACTATTTTTTTTCCCAACAGAAGCCACCTGGGATTAAATCAAATTCCTTATCAGCATCCAGACCATGGCTGGGGCAGCTCAGCCCCAGCCAGCAGCCAAAGCTGGGAGCTCAAGGAGAAACAAGAGCCAGGTTTGGCTGGGCCAGACACATTTCCCAGCTCTCCATGAGCACATCTGCTTTAGGCTTTTCTGCTCACATCAACCTTTCCTTCCCGGGCTCTGACAGTTCCACTGTCGGGCCAGGCTGGTTTCAGCCTCATCCTCTTTATTTTCTCTACAACCCAGCCCCCTGAGACATTTATTTTCCAGCCCCCCTCGCTCCCAGCTCTGTTAAGAACCGCCATGAATGATTTAGGGAGTTCTTCAGGCGGCCTCGTTAATCCTCCTGGGTGCACATTAGCTGGTCCTGCAAATTTAGACGTACGGCACTTTAATCGCGGTTTTAATTGCGAGCTGTGAGGCTCTGCCTTCCCAAACACACGTCAATAAACCTTTACAGCCCTGCCTGGAATGTGGATGTGCCGGAGGATGCTCACCCACACGGAGCTGCTGCCTCTGCACGGCCACCCACGGGGCGCTCACCCGGGGAGGTGACGGGCTGGGCTGGGCTTTTTCAGGCTTTTCAAACACATTTCCCACCTTGGGGCCGGCTCTGGATCCTCTGGATCACAGGAGGGCCCTCATCCCTCCATGGCAGCAGCCGTGACCCCACAGAGCCGCGGGTACCAGCACCCCCATCGCCCCCATCGCCCCACGGAGAGGGGATGGGGGCAGCGAGGGGCACTGAGGGACTGAGGGACTCCCCTCGCCATCCCCGCGCTCCTGCCAGCCCCCCATTGCCATGGCAACCATGCAAATGGGAAAGCTTTCCATAATCATTAGGGAGCGGAGCGAGCAGTACAAACAGCGGCGGCAGTAGATTACAAGCCCATTATGAACAGTCGCACCTTCTGAGCGCTGGTAATTACACCTAATTGTGCATTTAATTGTGTAATTGAAAACCTCCAGCCCGAGTTCAGCCCGAGCTCCTTTCCCCCTTTCCGGGGGAGGGGATGCGGCCGGGGCCGCCCCAGCCCCGCGGTGCCCGGGCCATCCCCGGCCGAGCCCCGGAGCCGGGCGAGGACAAAAGATGCCGGCAGAGGTGGGAGGAGGGTGGTTCCCAGCGGCCGCGGCCAAACCAGGGAAATCAGAGCAGGAAGGGAGGATGGAATGGGACAGGAGGGCCACGGAGCCCCCGGGGGTGCAGAGGGTCCCGCTGTGCCATGCCATGCCATCGCACAGGGATGGCACCCAGGGATGAAGGATCCTCCTCTCCCTCCACCCATCCCTCGTTAGGCCGAACTCCTGATCCTTCCCCAGCCTTGGGTCACCTCCCAGCGGCTCCCGGTGCCGCCGAACCCCGCGGCTCGGGGAGGGGCTGGGATGGACCCGCGGCGCCCGCAGGGACCGGGCATGGCAGCGCCGCTCTGGCGTGGCACGGCATGGCACGGCATGGCACAGAACGGCACGGCACGGCACGGCACTGCATGGCATGGCATGGCACGGCATGGCACTGCATGGCATGGCACGGCATGGCATGGCACGGCATGGCACTCCATGGCATGGCATGGCACCGCATGGCACCGCACGGCCCCGCACCGCACCCCACCAGCCTGGCAGGCTCCGGCAGGCGGGAGGTGCCAAGCCAGCTCTGCTTTTCCAGCCAATTAAAGGAGAAGGAGAGAAACAAAGAAGGAAACGGGAGCCCGGCTGGAAGCGGCTGCCGGCTCTGGCAGGCGGAGGGGGGGCACGGAGCGTCCCTGTCCCCGTCCCTGTCCCTGTCCCTGTCCCTGTCCCTGTCCCTGTCCTGTCCCTGTCCCGCTGCGGGGCTGAGCACGGAGGGGGCGGTGGGGTGGGATGGAGAAGGAGCCAGCGCCAGGAAAACCATCCCGGATCAGAGCCTGAGCACGGCCACAGGGCACGGAGCGGGGCGGCCAAGGGACACGGGACAGCAGCTGGACAGAGCCGGCCTGACAGCTGCCAGCAGTGCATGGCCCAATGTCCTGGCATCCCGATATCCTCGTGTCCTGTTATCCTGGTGTCCTGATGTCCCAATATCCCAATATCCCAATGTCCCAATATCCCAATATCCTGATATCCCAATATCCCAATGTCCTGATACACCAATATCCCGATGTCCTGATATCCTGATGTCCCAATATCCTAACATCTCGATGTCCCAATGTCCTGATATCCCAATGTCCCGAGATCCCAATATCCCGATATCCCAATATCCTGATATCCCGATGTCCTGATGTCCCAATATCCCAATGTCCCAATATCTCAATAACCTGATATCCCGATATCCCAATGTCCTGATATCCCAATATCCCGATATCCTGATGTCCCAATATCCCGAGGTCCCGATATCCCGATGTCCTGATATCCCAATGTCCTGATACACCAATATCCCGATATCCCGACGTCCCAATATCTCAATGTCCTGATATCCCAATATCCCAATATCCCGATATCCTGATGTCCCAATATCCCAATATCCCGATGTCCCGATATCCCAATGTCCCGATATCCCAATGTCCCCATGTCCCTATATCCTGATATCCCAATATCCCGATGTCCCGATGTCCCGATATCCCGTACCATGTCCCCAGGGCTGGCCCAGCCCCAGCAGCACAGCTGTCCCCACCCCTGCAGGCTGCAGAGGAACAAACGCGGTGGCTCCACACCCCCTGCCCGAGCAGGGCAGCGCCGCCCCGGGTCCCTGCCCCATCCCAGCCCTCAGCGTTCCCATTTCCCACAGAGGGTGAATCCCACAAACACGGGGCACAGAGAGGGGTTGGTGTCTCCCAGCTGCTGGGAAAAGCAGCAGAACCCCGGGGTTTGGGGTGTACCCCACCTCATGATCACCAACATCTGCAGGCGGCCCCTCCCCAGGCAGGGCACGGCCGGTGGGGGCTTGGCAAGAGGATTTTTTCAGGGAAAAGCCATAAATGGAGGCAAAATGTGGCACGTGCTGCTTGTCCCCAGGACTGGGGTCAGCCAGCACTCACAGCACGGCCTCGCTGGGGGGAAGGAGCTTGGGGGATGTTTGAGTGCTCCAAAGCAGCTCCTGTGGTGTCACGGCCCCAAAAGCAGCTTCCCAACCTGGCTCAGGGGTGGGTTGGAGCGGGCAGGGCTGGGCAGGGCCCCTCTGGATCAGGGACCTTGTGCCCAGGGGGTGCCAGCTGCACCTGGGGACATCCAGAGCATCCCTGGGATCAGGGGGTGAGGGAGCAGGTCATGGATACTGGGGAACCAGCTGGGTGTGAAAGGGGCCTGGGGGGACAGTGGCACACAGGGAGCCATGGGAAGGTGCCCAAGGGGTGACAGTGGCACACAGGGAGCCATGGGAAGGTGGCAGTGAGGGGACAGTGGCACACAGGGAGCCATGGGAAGGTGGCAGTGAGGTGACAGTGGCACACAGGGAGCCATGGGAAGGTGGTAGTGAGGGGACAGTGGAACACAGGGAGCCATGGGAAGGTGCCTGGGCTGGGCAGGGAGGACCAGCCAGAAATGGTGGCATCACCTCAGGATGTCACCACGCTGCTGTTGAAGGGACAGCAGGGCCAGGCTGGCCAGGGGGGCTCAGCTGAGCCGTGCCCTCCCTGGGCAGCCCCACACACACCAGGGTGACCCCAGCCCCATGACTGGGCACACTGGGGGCACAGCTGTCCCCACCCGCAGGACAGAGGGTCAGGACAGGTGCCAGGGCCAGCTGGGTGGGGGGACATGAGCCTGCCATGCCATCCCCATGTCGGGGTGGAGCAGAGGAGGGGAGCAGGGATGGGGTCGGGGATCATCCCCCCTCCCTGGGCTCCATCCCAAACCTCAGCTCTGCCTGGTCCAGGTGCTGTGTCACCTCAGAGGGGCCTTGGCCACCCCAGGGGACACCTGGGTGGCACTGCCACCTCAGTCTCCTGGGGCTGGCTCAGCACAGGGCCATGGGTGGGCACCCAGACCCCTCACCCCAGGAAGAGGAACTGAGGGCTGGGGGGGATTCCCCCATAGGGGGTGGAAGCTGCTGCCTCCAAAGCCAGGAAGGAGCTCTGGAGAGCATCCCAAAGCATGAGCTGGGTCAGGGTGAGCCTGGAGAGGGAAGGGGAAGGTCCCCGGTAAGGGATTGGAGCCTTTGGGGATGCCAACAGCACCAGGACACACGGGGGGAAGGTGGAGGGGACAGCCTGACCCCAATTAGCAGCACAAAGTTCCTCCGGGTGTGAGCAGGAGCTGCTCTCCCAGCCCAGGAGCTCGCACCTATTCAGCCTTCTCCGAAATGAACAGGTTAAAACCTCTCTGATTTGGGACACCTCGGGGAGTAATCACCACCAAACCTGCCTGGGAGCTGAGTGCTGAAAAGGAATGCGGCCAACAGCCAGGAAACTCCCGCACACCCGGAAAAGCCCCGCTGGATTTATCCTGGATCAGGTGAGCGAAACGCCAAGCGAGACTGCACAGCCCAAAGCGAGGGGACAGCTGGGGACACGGAGGCCGTTCCTGCTGGGCATGGGGGACTCCAGCCTGGGGATGATCCCAGGGCTGAGCACCGGCTTCAAAGCTTCCCCATCCCCCCATTCCCCCCTCGTGTACCCCCATCCAACCGCGGGGACCCCTCCCCACCCGCTGCCTTCTGGAGGATGAAGGATGAGCAAGAGCCGGGAAGAAAGTGCCTGTCAGCAGGATGCCACCATCATCTCCAGAGGGCTCTGAGCCCGTTTCCATCGCCGCGTCCATCCATCCATCACCCCCGTCCCCGGGGACGCCACGAGCTGACCCCACAGATTTCAGCAGTCCCTCCCTGTGCTCTCCTCGCCCGGCACGGCCGCGGGGGCAGGTAGGAGGCGGCTGATTCTCCATTAACGCACCACCCTGCCGGGATAATTAATCTCAACCTCGCTGGTTTGAGCAGAACCCCCCCGGATCCCCCCCGCGCTCCCTTCGCCGGCTCCTCGGGCACGGCCTGATGAAGATTGATTCGCGGGCGGCGGCAAGCGCGGCACGGAATTGTCACGAAACCCTACAAATGAAACCCCACAATCCCGTGAAAATCAACCCTCTCCCTTCTCCCTGCTGCCACAGCCCGGTGCCCCCCACCGCGGGCAGGTGGGTCCCACTCAGGAGCAGCGGAGTTTCCAAAGTGCTGCCGGCGGCTCCAAGTTTCCCTCTCGCCCCGACTCAGGGGAGCAGCACCCCGAGACGCATCCGTGGAGTCACCAGCATGGGAAACCGCGGGCGGGAGTGAACTCGGAGGGAAGAGATTGCAGTTGGGAACAAAGCTCACACCTGCTGGAGACGCAACCTCGGGCACTGACAGCGCAGGGAAGGGGTCCCCATCCACCTCCCTGGCCGGCGCCGGCTTGAGGCAGGAGATCAGGGTGCCACTGCCTGTCTTTTAGATCAGCATATTTTCTTTGCTGTGGGTTTTTTTTTTTTTTTTTTTTTGGGTGATGGTGATGCATCCCCGAGCTGGTCCCAACACAAGGTCACCGCCGAGGCGGCGTGGGGAGCGGTGACAGGCAGCATCTCGCACAAAGCACCCCCGGCATGCCGATGAGCCTTACCAGCTGCAGGCAGCAGAATCCCACCAGCGTGCATCGCCCGTTGCATCTCCCCATGGCTCCCCAGCCGGATCCTCGGGGCTCCCTCACCGTGGCCCCGCTCCGCCGCCGCGCTCCAGCTCCTCAGCAGCCGCCCCTTGGCCACCCGGGGAGCGTCACGGGGGGCTCGAGCACCATGTCCCGCTCTCCAGCCTCGGGCCAGCCCCGCCGGCTCAGCACAGCGGCGGGCTGGGCTCGGCGTGGGGCATCGCCCCCTTCTCCCTCCGCCCCCCGCCCCGCTACAGCCCGCTCGGGCGGCGCGGGGGCCGCGGGGCCGCGCAGCCCTGGCCGCCCATGCCCGGCGCGGCGCGGAGCCGAGCGCTCCGCTATTGTCTCCCGCACAGCCGCGCTCCGCGCCCCGGGCGGGCGGGCGGGGGGCGCGGGCGGGGCCGGGCGGCGCGGCCGGAACAAGGCGGGACGCGGCAGCCGGCGGGGCGCGGCGGGCGGCGCGGCCGGGCGGGGCGGGGGGCGGGCGGGCGCGCCGAGCCGCGCCGAGCCCTTGGCGGCCTCCGGGGGCGCGGGCAGCGCGGCCCCTCCGCCGCACCGCGGCTGCCGCCCGGCCTTATCCTCATCCTTAATCATCAGCGTTTGTCTTTCGAATCGCAGATTTTTGTTAGTATTGTTTTTTCGCCTCCGGAGCCAGGTGCGGCTGGGTGAGACCCCGGGGGAGGGCTGCGAGTGCTCCCCCCGCATCCCCCCCGCATCCCCCCCGCATCCCCGGCCCTGCGGCCCTTGGGCGGCGCCTGGACCCGCAGCACAGGGACCCCGCCGCCTCCCCCGGGGTGGCCATGCCCGCGCAGCAGCTGCGCTTGCGGGAGGACAGATGGCCGAGCCCGGCGGGAGCGCCCCGCATCCCCCCGCAGAGCCCCGCTCCGCAGAGCCCCGCTCGCACACGCGGCTGGGGCCGGGGGCAGAGTGCCTGGGCAGGGGGCGGCTGCAGACGGGGCTGACACGGCCCCTCACCGCCACCCACCCGCTCGCCTTTGTTCTGCTTTCACAGCACACCTTCGGGGACATCGCAGAGCGCGAGGAATCACCGGCACGCTGCTTCCTCAGCGCTTTAGAAACCTCTGGCTGAAATGCCGCCTGGCAGAAGCACTTGGAAACAGTTTGCTGCTTTTAATTTCCATGATTTCTTAATCCCCAGCGCCGATGTTCAGAAGGAAGCATCTTCTAAACCCGCCCCTCACAGCCTTAGGTGTCGGAGCATCCACACGGCATCCGGGGGATGAAGCTGCATTTGTGTGTGTGGTCCAAACCCACCCAAGCTTGCCAGGGCTCATCCCTGTGCGCTGCTGGCACCAGCCCGCAGCACCTCCCACACCTGGAGCTTCTCCTTCATCCTCCACGATGGGGATTTCTCTCCCCCCGGGGCTGTTCCGCGCTCCCGGGGGCGTTTGGGGAGGCTGAGGCTGAAGGAGGGGGCTCTGCAGGAAACGCTTGGCTTTTGTGCATTCAGACACACACAGGGCAAAGAGGCAGCGGGCTCCTCGAGGGCTGCTCTGAACAGGGAGCAGGAGCAGACTCAGACGTGGTTTCGTGGTTTATTCCCCCCTGGCCTGGCTGAGTGGCCTCCACCAGCCCTGAGTGTTCCCACACCTCCCTGCAGGCTGCCAAGCTGTGGAGCTGGGACACCCCAGCATGGGCTGGGCCATCCCTCCCAGCTCTCCTGGCTCTGGGATCCCCAGGTTTCCCCTGGGACAGGTCCCATCACCTTCATCCTGTTCTGTCCCAGGCTCCTGAGGGTTATCCTGGTACAGCCACAGCCCCAGGATTCAGATTTTGGGTTCCTCTGGGATTAAACACAGCAGAAATTTGGAGCAGAGGGGTTGAGATCACCTCACAGGTCAAAAATGATAAGGACCAAAGCACCCCACAGCATCTCCTTGGCCATGGCCAGGCAAATCTGCCCAGCTCAACCCTCCTGCAGCCCCCAGAACACCAGGGAAAGGCAAAATGCTCTGATGGGAAATCATAAATTCCCATCCAATGGCACTGAGATTCCGCCTGGCTCCCGAGCAGGTGGAGTTTTGCAAAGAATCAATTTTAGATTAAAAAAAGGTCAATAAACCCTGTCATGGAGCTTCCCTGGAAGCAGAGGAGACAACTTCATCCAGGAGAAGGTGGGGAACGAGCCCAGGGCTTTGCTGTGCTCAGAACCTCCCACCCTACACCCCACCCTGGGGTTTGTGTGCAAGAAAAAGCCCCAGTGGCCAAAATTGCAGAGAAAATATCAGAGGAAATCCAAAAAGGGCCCTGTAATTAACTGGGGGTGGGAAATGGGAGGGAGCCATCAGGCTCTGTGCTTTGATCCCAGCTGTGCCCCACCAAGCCCCGCTGTGCCTCAGTTTCCCCAACACCCCTGGGGGGTCACAGCCTCATCCCAAATCTCCCATGGGATGGAGAAGGGGGAGGAACGACCCCATCAAGGCTGAGACTCCATTTCTCTGCCACCCCACACGCCCTGGTGGGGTGACAGGGCTGTCCCCTGTCCCCCATGGCCACCTGGCTCTGGCAGGGGCTGGGGCTGACCCAGCTGAGCTCTGCACCCCCCGGGCAGGAGCAGCCAGATGGGATCTCTTCCCCAGGTACACAAAATCCTCTCTTTCCACTAAACCCGAGTGTTTGAAGTCAAAAACCATCTGCATCTTTATGCCAGAGAGAGCTCTCCCTGCCAGGGGTATAAACAGAACGCAGAGACATCAGGTTTTTTCACTAAATGGATATTTTTACACCAAAGTCAGGTTTATGTCTGTATGGGCAGGGCTGGAGCAGCCTGGGGACAGGGACAGGGACATCTCAGTCCCAGGGCCAGGGATGCTCTGGCTTTGGGTCTGGGGATGGCCCAGCCCTGGGGTAAAGGATGGCCCCGTTTGGGGTCAGGGTTAGCCCTGGGGTAAAGGATGGCCCAGTTTGGGGTCAGGAGTGCTCCAGCCCCGGGGTGAGGGATGCTCCATCTCTGGGGGCAGCCCTGGGTACCAGGCATGTCCCAGGTTTGGGATCAAGGATGTCCCAGTCCTGGGGTCACATTGCTCCAGCCCTGACTCCTGGTGTGTTCCAGGGTCAGGAATGTTCCATCCCCAGGGTCATAAATGCCCCTGGCCTGGGGCCAGGGATGCTCCAGACCTGGATGCAGGGATGTCCCAGAGCCAGGATCAGGAATTCTCCATCCCTGGGGTCACAGAGGCCGTGGTTGTGGGGTCAAGGACCCTCCATCCCTGGGGGCAGTGACTCCAGTGACTCCAGCCATGGATTCCAGGGATATCCCAGACTTGGGATCAAAGATGCTCCAGCCCTGAATTAAGGATGTCCCAGACTCAGGATCAGGAGTGCTCCATCCCTGGGGTCAGAGAGGCCCTGGCTAAGGGATGCTCCATCCCTGAGGTCAGAGAGACCTTGGTTCTGGGGTCAAGGATGCTCCATCCCTGGGGCTATAGAGGCTCTGGGTAAGGGATTCTCCACCCCTGGGGCTATAGAGGCTCTGGGTAAGGGATGCTCCATCCCTGGGGTGGTAGAGGCCCTGGTTGTGGGGACAAGGATGCTCCAGCCCCGGGGTCAGGAACATCCTGGTCCTAGGGACAAGGATATTCCATCCCTGGGCTCCAGGCTGCTCCAGCCCTGACTCCAGGGATGTCCCAGGCCCAGGATCAAGGCTGCCCCATCCCCAGGCTCAGGTCCAGCCCAGCTCCAGGCTGGACAGGGCTTGGTGCCCACCCTGGGATGGTGGGCAGGGGTGGAATGGGATGAGCTTTACATCCCCACAACCAAACCACTCTGGAATTCCCTGAGTCTTCCCCAGCCACCTCCAGGAAGAAGCACACATCTATTTAAGCAACCTTTCCCCAATTTGAAGATAATTAGCCCCCAGCTGCCAGTCACCATCAGCTCTGTGGATCCCAGGTAATGGATGGGGCTCAGGCGGCTGTTGGAGAATTGATGGATGAGTTAAAATGAGTTCCCACCATTCCTTCCCTGTTGTTATCTTATCTCTGTGCTGGGGAGAAGGGCAGCACATCACAGGATCCATCATCATCATTTCGCTTTTGTAGCTCGCAAAATTCATAATTAACAAAAAATTTCTCTTCACTTGCTTATGTAATTTAATTAGCTTCCCATTAAACGCAGACTAAACAGCATCTATTCCCCACCAGAGCAAATAATTGTTTTCCATTCTCTCAGAAACCATCGCTGGAACTCTCTGAATTCATTAGGGAGCAGCAGTGGGGAAAGGTGGGGAAAGGGAGGGAAAAGCTGCAGGAAGGACAGGACGGAGTGAGAGGGGGCGGGGCAGGGCCGGAGCTGCCTTTGGCCGAGCCGGGATGTGTCGGGATGTGTCGGGATGTGTCGGGATGTCCCCGGATGTCCCGGGATGTGTCGGGATGTCCCGGGATGTCCCCGCTGACCCCACAGGGCAGTGCTGGATCCATCCCGCTGCACCCCCGGGGCTCTGGGTGCTGCCTCCGCCTCTCCCCGGGGGCTCTTGGGGTGCTGGCATTGCCAAAGGGTCAAGGATCGGGATGGGGACAGGGACAGGGATGAGGACACTGCCCAGGGCCACCTCAGGGTCACTTCCAGCCCCCTGAGGCCGGGGATCGCCCCCCCCTGCCAGCCCAGCTCCATGGAACTGGGGCTGTTTATCCGGATCCCAGGAAAGATTTAATTTCCAGTGGAAATCTCTCAAGCAAATTCCTCCCCCGGAGGAATAAACCTGGTTAAGGAAACGATTTGCTCTGCGCTCAGATGAAGCTCAAACGCTTTTGCTGCTGCCGTGGCCCAGGGCTGGCTTGGATCTGCTGTGGGATGGGAGCCAGGAGAGCCCTGGACTGTCCTGGCTGCATCTGGGACCGGGGGGAACAGGGGCACTGGCCCGAAATCCCCCTGGATGCTGCTGGGAACCAGTGGGAACAGGAGCACTGGCCCCAAATCCCTCTGGATGCTGCTGGAAACCAGTGGGAACAGGGGCACTGGCCCCAAATCCCCCCAGATGTAGCTGGAAGCCAGCAGGAATGAGGGGGACTGACCCTAAATCCCCCTGGATGCTGCTGGGAACCAGTGGGAACAGGAGCACTGGCCCCAAATCCCCCTGGATGCTGCTGGGAACCAATGGAAATGGGGAAACTGCCCCCCAAATCCCTCTGGGTGCAGATGGGAACCAGTAGGAACAGGAGCACTGGCCCCAAATTCCCCTGGATGCTGCTGGGAACCATTGGGAATAGGGGCACTGGCCCCAAATCCCTATGGGAACCAGCAGGAATGAGGGGGACTGGCTCCGGATCCCTCTGGGTGCATCTGGGACCAGTAGGAACAGGAGGACTGGCCCCAAATCCCCCCCAGATGCAGCTGGGAACCAGCAGGAATGAGGGGCACTGACCCCAAATCCCCCTGGATGCTGCTGGGAACCAGTGGAAATGGGGAAACTGGCCCCAAATCCCTCTGGGTGCTGCTGGGAAGCAGCAGGAATGAAGGGGACAGGCCCCAAATCCTTCTGGATTCTCTGCTGTCCAGCACAGGGCATTGTCCTGTCCCCAAGGGTGGTGGCAGTGCTGGCCCTGGCACTTCTGGGGTGGTCAGTGCCAGCCCTACAAGTTGGGTTCCAGCCCTGCAAGGTGGGTTCCAGCCCTCCATGGTCGGTTCCAGCTCTCCAAGGTGGGTTCCAGCCCTCCAAGGTGGGTTCCAGTTTCTCCCAGACCAACTTCCCTCCCTCCCAGGGGCTGGGACAGGGACCCATGGTCCAAGGGGTGGGCATTGCCCAGCCCTGGCTGCAATGAGCACTGAAACCTTGAGCTGTCCCACTCTGTGTCCCTCCTCACTGCCCACCAGGAACAAAGGGTTAATTCCTCTTTATAAATTATTGTTTAATTGCTTGGCACTGGGGAAGGGTCACAGAGCTGGGATGGGCACAGGGCTGTGGGGTGGGTGCTCAGTGCTGGGGGCAGCGTGCCAGGGGCAGCTGGGCATGGGCAGGGAGTGCCCACAGGGCTGCCCAGCCCTGGCTCCATCCATCCTGGTCTGGCTCTGTCCATTGTGGGTGTGATTCTGTCCATCCAGGTCAGGTTCTGTCTGTCCAGCCCTGCTCTGTCCATCCAGGTCAGGCTCTGTCTGTCCAGCCCTGCTCTGTCTGTCCAGCCCTGCTCTGTCCATCCAGCCCTGCTCTGTCCATCCAGGTCAGGCTCTGTCTGTCCAGCCCTGCTCTGTCCATCCAGGTTGGGCTCTGTCTGTCCAGCCCTGCTCTGTCCATCCAGGTCAGGCTCTGTCCATCCAGGTCAGGCTCTGTCTGTCCAGCCCTGCTCTGTCTGTCCAGCCCTGCTCTGTCCATCCAGGTCAGGCTCTGTCCATCCAGGTCAGGCTCTGTCTGTCCAGCCCTGCTCTGTCCATCCAGGTCTCTCTCCCATCCCTCTGCTCAGGGATTTGCCTTTAATCCGGATCATTTCCTGATCTGGGTCACAGCTCCGTGTCCCTGCTGCCCAGGCCAGGGGGTGTCTGGGCACAGGGGGTGACACCCAGGGTGACACCCAGGGACCCCAGGCTGGGGTGTGGATCCATCCAGCCCCCCTGCCTGGCACCAGGAGCCCCAGGACTGCCCAGGACTCAGGGCAGGGGAGCAAGGATGCCCCTGCCTCAGCTCCCTGCTGGTTCCTGGGGTGGGAATTAGGAACAAACCCCTTTTTTGGTTCCTTTAAAGAAGCAGGACCCAGTAAGGCTCAGGCACAGATCAGCCCCAAGGGTCTCTCCCCTCTGGCACTTGGGTGTAGATCCAAATAAACCCCTAAACCCTTGGGATTATAACAGGCTCTAATTAACCTGTGGGGCAGCCCCTCCCCAGCCAGGGGTAGAGGAAGGGGCTCAGCCCTGGGCACGAGGCTCCCACTGTGGCATGCCCAGGGTCCCTGCTGGCAGTAAAAAAACCCCTTAAAATAAAAAAAAATAATAAAAAAAAAGAAATGATAAAACCATAAAATGAATAATAGAATAAATAAATAAATAATAAAATAATAAAATAAATAAAAGTAAATAAAACAAAGTAATAAAAGAAAATAAAATTTTTAGAAAGTAAATAAAATAACCCTCCCATGGCTCCAGCCCTGCCTGTCCCTCTCCAGGGAGGGCTTTGTCTGCCTGGAGCTGCTCACCCATCAGGATCTGGAGATGAATCAGCCCGAGCAGCAGCTCCCCAAGGGCTCCTGTCACTTATCCATGGAGGGCAGGGACCATGGGACACCCCAGGGGACCAAGGACAACTCCAGGGACAGCCCCGGGGCGGCAGCAGCCACTCCCATGGGATCCTGGCTGCCATTCCCCCTGGGGCCAGGGGAACGATGGGAGGGGATGTGGGGCAGCTGCCAGGAGCTGGAGAACCCTCCCTGGACTTGGGAGAGGGACTGGGGACAAGGATGGAGGGACAGGAGGCAGGGAATGGCTGCCAGTGGCAGAGGGCAGGGCTGGATGGGATCTTGGCAATTGGGAATTGTTCCCTGGCAGGGTGGGCAGGGGCTGGGCTGGAATTGCCAGAGCAGCTGTGGCTGCCCCTGGAGCCCTGGCAGTGCCCAAGGCCAGGCTGGACATTGGGGCTGGCAGCACCTGGCACAGTGGGAGGTGGCCCTGCCATGGCAGGGGTGGCACAGGAGGGGATTTAAGGTCCTTCCAACCAAACCATTCCATGAGTTTGGTGATAACACCAATGACTCCATCATTGAACCTCAATGATTTCCCTGGTTATCTACAGGTGAGGACCTGGATTTAAAACTGGAGAACAGAAAAGTAACCAGAGTGTCTGAGGTTGGAAATGGGGCTGTGTGTTCTGTGCCCCCTGTCAGAGCTGGGGCAGCTCTCTGCTGTTCTTGGGGCAGTTTTCTTGATCTCTGCCACAGCCAATCCTCCCTGCAGGAGATCTCTGCTGTCCATGGCCACTGAGTGTCCCTGCAGGGCTGATCCAATTCCCCCATCCCATGGGGAGATGCTGTGCCCAGGGCAGGAGCCAAGCATTCCTACCTGGATCCAAGCTGAGCCTGGCACAGCACAGCAGCCTTTGCCCCCTGCATTGCCAGAGGAGCAGCTTTCTGCTGCCCTGCATGGCCAGAGGGAGCCCAGGCCCATCTGCAGCAGCCCTGGAGCTGCAGAGGAAAACTCCCCCCTTGTGCAGGATCCCTGCTCCAGCAGAACCACAGCTGGCACTGCAGGAGGGCTGAGCCCCCCTGGCATGGGGCTGTGCCACCCCCTGACCCACAGCGTGCCAGGGCCTGCTCGCACTCTGCCAGGGTTTGTTTTGTATTACTGCATTTCTATTTTAGTTTATTTTTATTTTCTTCCCTAATACAGAACTGTTATTCCTGCTCCCATATCTTTGCCTGAGAGCCCCTTAATTTCAAAATTACAATAATTCAGAGGGAGGGGGTTTGCATTTTCCATTTCAGGGGAGGCTCCTGCCCTCCTCAGCAGACACCTGGCTGTTCAAACCAAGGCACAGAGCAATAAACCCCAGGCACTGAGCTGTGTAAAAAAAGCCATTTATTGCAGTTTTAACTGTATCAAAAAACTTCAAAGGAAACAGGACAGGGATATACAGGCCACGTGTGGAACTGAACCAAAAGTTCTCAATTTCAAGGGATCTGGAGAAGGGTTTCACTGTCAGTGGCACAGCCAAAACGAAATTCCTTTCAGTTCCAAGTTCTCCTGCCTCCCAGGGAAAGGGGAGGTGGAAGAAGCTGCTCAGTGAGATGTGGGGAGGGGACAGCACTGGGGCTGTCACACTGAGCTCTGTCACTGCTGCACTGGGAGGGGACACCCAGCTCCTGCCAAGGCAGCACCGAGGCACAGACCCAGCAGCTCCTGGGCCATCACTGGATCTCCCCCATGTAGAGCCTTTTGTCACTGGATGCAGAGAGAACTGAGGGGCAAGGAAAGAAAGGAATAAAGAAATTAAAACAATATAAAAACTGAAACGGAATACAAAAATTAAAATCAAACATCAAAACTGAATTAGAATATAACAATTACAATAGAATACAAAATTAAAACAGAATAAAAAGCTAAAATAGAATACAACAATTAAAACAATCTAAAATATAAAAACTGAATAGAAAAATTAAAACAGAATATGAAAACTGAAATAGAATGCAAAAATTAAAATACAAACACTGAAACAAAACAGAATATGAAAAATGAAATAGAATGCAAAAATTAAAATACAAACACTGAAACAAAATGCAAAAACTGAAATAGAATATAAAAACTCAAATAGAATACAAACATTAAAATACAAGAACTGAAATAGAATGCAAAAGTTAAAATAGAATGTGAAAAATGAAATAGAATACAAAAATTAGAATAGAAAAACTGAAATAGAATACAAAAACTGAAATAGAATGCAAAAATTAGAATATGAAAACTGAAATAGAATACAAAAATTAAAATACAAAACCTCAGGTAGAATACAAAAATTAAATACGAAAATTAAAAGGGAATATAAAACTGAAATAGAATACAAAAATGACCCCAGTGGTTTGAGATCTCCCTGAGGACACAGCCCAAACTCCTCATTTTTTTGGAAGTCAGGTCTCAGCTCTTCCCAAGGCAGCCATGAACAGCTCTGTGCCACCGAGCCCACCCCCAGCTGCCACCCACTGTCCCCGAGCTGCCACCCACTGTCCCCAAGCTGCCGGGCACGGCTGAGCTGGCAGGGGGAGGGAGGAGGATGAACCTCCCTGCAGGGCTCCCTTGGGGGGTTCCCTTGGATGAACCCCCCTGCAGGGTTCCCCAATGGGGTTCCCTTGGATGAACCCCCCTGCAGGGCTCTATGGAGGGGTTCCCATGGATGAACCCCCTGCAGGGCTCCCCAGGTGAAGTTCCCATGGATGAACCCCCCTGCAGGGCTCCCATGGATGAACCCCCCTGCAGGGCTCCCCACTGGGGTTCCCATGGATGAACCCCCTGCAGGGCTCCCCAGGTGAAGTTCCCATGGATGAACCCCCCTGCAGGGCTCCCTTGGGGGATTCCCATGGATGAACCCCCTGCAGGGCTCCATGAGGAGGGGGTTCCCATGGATGAACCCCCCTGCAGGGCTCCATGGGGGGGTTCCATGGATGAACCCCCTGCAGGGCTCCATGAGGAGGGGGTTCCCATGGATGAACCCCCCTGCAGGGCTCCCCAGGTGAGGTTCCCATGGATGAACCCCCCTGCAGGGCTCCCTTGGGGGGTTTCCAGCCCAGGCTCTGCCAGCTCCGGGTGCCACTAGAGGGCACATCTGGCCAGGAAAGTGTCCCCAGGACAGCATTCCCTGGGAGCAGGGAAAACCCAATGGCTCCCAGCTCCCACCGGCCCTGAGCCACAGCCAGGGGATCCCTGAGCTGGGGGAACACCCCGAGACCATCACACCCGACTGCCAGCCTGGCACTACCCCAGGGTCACCCCTGCCCACCAGTGCCACATCCCCAGGTGCCCTGAACACCTCCAGGGATGGGGACTCCACCACCAGGGCTGGCCAGCTAGGAAGATCAGATTCTGATGCCTTTATGGAATTATAAAATAATCAAGGCTGGAAAACCCCTCTGAGATCATCGAGTCCAACCTTTAACCCAGCCCTGCCCCTGTCCCCAACTGCCACATCCACAGGGCTTCTAAACCCCTCCAGGGATGGGGCTCCACCCCTGCCCTGGGTGGCTGTGCCAGGCTGGACACCCTTTCCATGGAGAATTCTTCCCAAAAATCCCCCCTGAGCCTGCCCTGGCCCAGCCTGAGGCCGTTCCCTCTGCTCCTGTCCCTGTTCCCTGGGGCACAGCCCGACCCCCCCGGCTGTGCCCTCCTGGCAGGAGCTGTGCAGAGCCACAAGGGCCCCCTGAGCCTCCTTTGCTCCAGGCTCAGCCCCTTCCCAGCTCCCTCAGGGATTCTCCAGACCCTTCCCAGCTCCCTCAGCCCCTCCTGGGGCTCCAGACCCTTCCCCTCTTCAGGGAATTCCCAAGAATGACCCAGAAGACACCAGCAGTGATTTAATCCCTGTCCAGGAGAGCTCTGGGGGTTTCTGCACCATTCCCAGCCCAGTGTTTGGCTGCCTGAGCAGGAGAGAATCCTGCAGGGATTTATGGAGTAACATCCCCAGGAGTTCCCAGCCAGCAGCTCCATGACTCAATGGGTTTTTAGTAAGGGTTTTTAAATTGTTATTTGTGATTGATGAACCAAGAGGAGCTGAGCACAGGATCCCACACCCAGAGAGGAGCTGGCTCTGCTCCCCCAGCACAGCCCCAGCACAGCCCCAGCCCAGCACAGCTGAGGGTACCCAGAGCCCCTTGCTTTGTCTGTGGGCTGACTGCTGGGAATTTTTGGCTGCTGACCAGGCCAAGGTGAGCATTTCCATGGAAACCCAGCACCTGCAGTCCTGCCCAGCCCATGCTGGACCAGGAGATGGGAATGAAGCCTGGTCCCAGCTTCAAATGGCTCTGAAAACACCTAAGTTTTGCAATCAGCCAGCTCTGAATGTGGTGCCACCTCCAGAACAGGGCCCAAACCCACTGCACCCAGAGCTTCCTTTGGGTGGGATTTTGAGAAGGAATTATTCCCTGGCAGGGTGGGCAGGGGCTGGGCTGGAATTGCCAGAGCAGCTGTGGCTGCCCCTGGAGCCCTGGCAGTGCCCAAGGCCAGGCTGGGCATTGGGGCTGGCAGCACCTGGCACAGTGGGAGGTGGCCCTGCCATGGCAGGGGTGGAATTTAAGGTCCCTTCCCACCCAAACCATTCTGGGATTGTGATTTTGTGATTCTTTGATTTGCTGCCTACAGCTTTTGGGCAGTTAGGACCCCCCAGGTTCCCAGGTGATCCATGTCCTGATCACCACACATGGTTACACCCCTGGCATCCCAGCCACTCCAAACCTGCTCCTCATGGCCCCTGGGAAGGCTGGAGAAACCCTGGGCAGTGGCAGCCACCCAAGAGCCACCCTGCTGCCCTCTGGGTGTCCCCAGCCCAGTCCCAGAGTCCCTGTGCTCAGCCCAGGGTGCTCCAACCCAACGAGATGAGCAAACCAAGCTCTGCTCCCCCTAAATATGATAATGGGCAATTCTGAGGTCACTTCCCAGAGGATCAGCAGCTCAGTGAGCCCTGGAGCTGCTGCCCTGGCAGGGGGGAGCACTTACTGATGGGTTCCTCAGGGTGGAAGGCCAGCTCATTGACAGAGCCAGCATGGCCAGGCAGCTTGTACAGGATCCTCCTGGAGGTGGTGTCCCACACGTACACAAACCTGCAACAGAATGTTCCAGATTGCAATGCAAGATGTTTCCCATTACCATCTGTATGGCAGATTATCTTTGTCAAGTGGGCAGTTTGCCTTATCTCTCTCTCTGAGTGACCACATTCACTCCTCCCTCGGGAGGGGACACCTGCTGATAACAGCTCTGGAATGTCCCTGCAGGGCTGATAAGAACTACAGCATCCCATTGGGAGATGGGAGCCCAGAGGGAGGAGCCAAGCATTCCTACCCGGATAGAATCTGGAGATTCTGGAACACCAGCACGGCTCCTGCACTGCATTGCCCAGAGGAACAGCAGCTGCCTCTTGCCCTGCATCTTCAGAGGCAGAGACTGCACCTTTCTCCAGGATCCCTGCTCCAGCAGAACCAGCCCTGACCCTGCAGGAGGGCTGAGCCACAATTCCAATGGCACTGCTGCCACCAGCCTGACCCACAGGGTGTCAGCTTGGGTTCTGACTCTGCCAGTGTTGGTTTAGTTCACTGCATTGTTTATTTTATCCCTTATTTTTTTCCTTTTTTCCCTATTATTTCCTGCTCCCATATTTTTGCCTGAGAGCCCTTTAATTTAAAATTTATAGCAATTCAGAGGGGTGGGGAGGGTTTACATTCTCCATTTCAAGAGAGGCTGCTGCCTTCCTTAGCAGACTCCTGTCTTTCCAAACCAAGACACAGAGTCCTGCTGAGGGCAGGCATGGGCCAAGGAAAATGCCTGTGCCCCCAGGTGGTTCTGTGGGTCACCCTGATTTTTTAAGATTTTCCAAGCCTTCTGATATTCACATTCTTGTAACAAACTTTCTTACTCTCTGTAAATAACTCATTGTTTTGCATTCTTTTATAGAAGAGGAGAAATTTGAAGGGCTGTTGGTTTGTCCAGTGTCATTGGAGAAGTGGCACTGCTGTCACAGACATCTTTTATGGAAAATCCTTTCCTTAGGACTTTTCCTCCTGAGAAGTTGAGAGGCCTCAGCAACAAAATGTAAACATTGATTATCTGCTGCTGTGGAATGCAACAGGGGTGTCTGGGATTGGCCCATGTTGGATGTCTGTAATTAATGGCCAATCACAGTCAGCTGGCTCGGACAGAGAGCCGAGCCACAAACCTTTGTTATCATTCTTATTCTATTCTTAGCCAGCCTTCTGATGAAATCCTTTCTTCTATTCTTTTAGTATAGTTTTAATATAATATATATCATAAAATAATAAATCAGCCTTCTGAAACATGGAGTCAGATCCTCATCTCTTCCCTCATCCTCAGGCCCCTGTGAACACTGTCACAGCACTGTCACTTTTGGAAATCTATAAATGCTGGAGTCAGAAAATCAACTTTCCTTTTCTCCAGCTTGAGAGCAGAGGTGTGTGCTTGTGATGTTTCGTGTCCCACAGTGACAGTTCTGCAGCTGGAATGATCTTTGTGAGGATAAACAGGAACTTCCCAGGAGAAAAAATGGAAAAATGCTGCTCTGACAGGCTCAGGAGAGCAGAGGCTGAGCAGGGAGGAGTCAAGAGGGGCAAAAACCTCACTGCCAGCAGTGCCCCTCACCCCTCAGGGCACAGAGATGGATCTGAAAGCTGTGAGACCAAAGAAATCCTTCACAGTGCAGGGACAGGGAGCAAATCAGCCCTGGGAATGGGGAGGAGGGGTCTCACCTCCCAAACAGCCCCACACACTCTGTGCACACCCAGGCATCCCCAATGGGGAGGAGGGGTCTCACCTCCCAGACAGCCCCACACACTCTGTGCACACCCAGGCATCCCTCAGGCTGCCAGTGAGGAGCCCAGAGCCCCCCAGCCCCTGCTGCACAAATCCCAGCTGCTCTAAGATGGGATTTCTTCCTGCTGTGCCACATGAGGCACTTGCCAGTGTTTATCAGGGAGTGATGGGATCATGCTGAGCCCTTTGATCACCCTCTGCCAGGCCTCAGCCACTGCTGGCTCCTGCCTGAGCCCCTACCTGGGTTGAGAACCCCCGAGGATCCTCCCCTGGCAGCACCAGGCACAGCTGAACTTTCACACTTCTCTAAAAAACAGTCTCAGAGTCAGGGAAAGCGAGCCCAAAATGCCAAAATCCCTGTGTGTGCTGTGGGGAGCTCTGCTGGGACCTGCCCCAGGAGCTGTCAGAGCCCTGAGCTCCAGCAGCACCTTCAGAATGAACCAAGTGACCCAAAGTCCAGGAACACCTGCCCAGAGCAGGGCTCAGCCTGACCACAGGGATTCAGGAAGAGATTCCTGCTCTCCCCCAGGGCAGGAGCTGCTCTCCCAGGGCAGGAATTGCTGCTCTCCCAAGCAGGAGCTGCTCTCTCCCCCCAGGGCAGGGATTGCTGCTCTCCCCACCAGGGCAGGGATTGCTGCTCCCCCTCCAAGGCAGAAGCTGTTCTCCAAGGGCAGGAATTCCTGCTCTCTAAGGCAGGAATTGCTGCTCTGCCCCCCAGGGCAGGAATCCCTGCTTTCCCCCCAGGCAGGGATTCCTGTTCTCCTCCCAGGGCAGGAATTGCTGCTGTCCCCACCAAAGGCATGAGCTGCTCCCTCCCAAAGCAGGAACTGCTTTCCCCAGGGCAGGAATTGCTGCTCCCCAAGGCAGGGATTGCAGCTCTCCCTCCCCAGGGCAGGAATCTCTGCTCTCCCAAGCAGAAGCTGCTTCCCCCAGGGCAGGAATTGCTGCTCTCCCCCCCAGGGCAGGAATCCCTGCTTCCCCAAGGCAGAAGCTGCTCTCCAAAGGCAGGAATTGCTGCTCTCCAGGGCAGGAGCTGCTCTCCCAGAGCAAGAATTGCTGCTCTTCCCCCAGGGCAGACATTGCTCTCTCCCCACCAGGGCAGGAATTGCAGCTCTCCCTCCCCAGGGCAGGAATTGCTGCTCTCCCAAAGCAGGCACTGCTTTCCCCAGGGCAGGAATCCCTGCTCTCCCAGGGTAGGGATTCCTGCTCTCAAAGGCAGGAATTGCTCCTCTCCCCACCAAGGCAGGAATTGCTGCTCTCCCCCCAGGGCAGGAATTGCTGCTCTCCCCCCCAGGGCAGGAATCCCTGCTTCCCCAAGGCAGAAGCTGCTCTCCAAAGGCAGGAATTGCTGTTCTCCTAGAGCAGGATCTGCTCTCCCAGAGCAGAATTGCTGCTCTCCCCCCAGGGCAGACATTGCTCTCTCCCCACCAAGGCAGGAACTGCAGCTCTCCCCCCAGGGCAGGAATTGCAGCTCTCCCTCCCCAGGGCAGGAATTGCTGCTCTCCCCAGGGCAGGGATCCCTGCTCTCCCAAAGCAGGCACTGCTTTCCCCAGGGCAGGAATTGCTGCTCTCCCTCTCAAAGCAGGAATCCCTGCTCTCCCAGGGTAGGGATTCCTGCTCTCAAAGGCAGGAATTGCTGCTCTCCCCCCAGGGCAGGAATTGCTGCTCTCCCCCCCAAAGCAGGGATCCCTGCTCTCCCCAGGTAAGAATTCTCCCTTCCCACTCAGAGCCCAGCAGGGCTGGGGACAGTCACAGCCCCAGCTCATGCTGGGACAGCTGCCCCACTAAATCTGGACAGGGAGAGCTCAAGTTCTGCCTCTGTGCTATCAGAAGCTCATTAATCTGGTGATTACTGCTGCTCCATGCCCTGGCCCATGGCCTGCAGGAATTCCTGTCTCCCTGCACTGGATTTGGGCCTGGATTTGCTCCAGGGGACACTGGTGTCCTTCACAGGGACCTTCAGACCCTGCCCTGCTTCCTCCCTCTGCCCTTTCACTCCTCAGCTCACTTTACAGAATCTTTCATTTACAAGTCTGAGATGTGCCAATTGATTTTTTTCTCCTTAATTAAAGGAGGAGTCAATAATGATCTCTGGAATCCCACCATGCAGGGATTTAACTGGGATTTGTGCTCCTCATCCTCCAACTCCACACACAGACCCTGCTCACAAAGACCCCCCAAGCTTCTGCCAGGACACCCAGGGGTCCAAGCCAGTGGCAAAGGTGTCCCTGTCACCTGCTGGGGGATCCTGTGGTGGGACAGGGCAGAGCCTCAGCCAGCTTCTGACAATAATAACCAGATTTTACAACAGTCAGATGCTCCTCCACAGACCCCAAAGCAGCAGAAACACATCCCTGTGGAAATGAGGAAAACTCCCTGAGGGCTGGTTAGGATTTCCCACCTCTACACACAGCCCTGAGCCTGGAGATTCTGACCCAGGAATGCTGCAAATCCATCAGGGGCTGCTGGGGACAGAGGAATGCAGCAGCAACTCACCTGTCAGCAGAGCCCCCTGCAACTTTGCTGCCATCTGGGGACCAGGAGCACCTCAGAAGGTTCTAAAACAAAAGAACATGCACAGACCTATTTAGTTTCCCTCTTCTCCTTGAACTCAAATCACCACGAGACTTCAACCAGCACCACTTTAATGATCTCCCTTGGAAGATGAGATGGTAATTACAGATTTTATTTTATTGCTGGAAACAGCCAGTGCCTTATTATTTTACACAAAGTAGATGGTAAGTTAGAAAATACTTAATTTACAACTAATTACAAATGAACTGAGCAAAGAAATCTTGTTACTGAGGCTTTAATTGGAACCCACTTTGTGGATTCATCTTTCTTTGAGTTCTTATTAAAGCTTTTCTGGCCTAAGCTTGAATTGAAAAAAACAATTTAGAGGAAAGTTAATAGCAGAGGGAATTGGAGTGGAGCACACTCGGAATTGAACAAGGAGTGGAGCACACTCACCTTCTCAAAATTATGGACGTTTCCCTGGAAAATCTTCACACATCTCTCCTTGGGGGCGAAGGGCCTGACGTCCCAGATCCGAACTGCAACAGGAGGAGGGACAGAGGTGAGGGGGACAGGGACAGGGACAGGCAGCCCTGGCACAGCCCCCGTGCCCAGGACAGGCTCCCTGACCCCCCCATTCCCCAAAGGCCAAGGGGATCCAGCAGCTTCCCCTGCAGGAGGCTTTGCTCTGGCAGAACAGCAGCAATGTGGAAATACAAAAACTCCCCAAGCTGCCATCCCAAAATGGAGCCCCAGCTCCTCACAGGAGACTCTTCCTCACCCTGCCACGTCCCATGGGCACAGCCCTGATGGGCTCAGCCTCACTGAGGGACATGAGGACAGGCAGGGTGAGAGCTGGGCTGTCACTCCTGCTGAGGGGACACAGCCAAGCCACCTTGACACGAGCCAGAGTGCACAGATCACCCGTGCCATGGCTCTTGTCCTCAACGTCCTGCAGCAGCTGGGCTGTCAGTCCTGCTGAGGGGACAAACCTGTGCCATGGCTCTTGTCCCCAGTTCCTGCAGGATAACCTGTGCCATGGCTCCTGTCCCCAATCCCTGCAGGATAACCTGTGCCATGGCTCTTGTCCCCAATGTCCTGCAGGACAATCTGTGCCATGGCTCCCTGCAGGACAACCTGTGCCATGGCTCCCTGCAGGACAACCTGTGCCATGTCCCTTGTCCCCAACTCCTGCAGGACAACCTGTGCCATGCCCCTTGTCCCCAATTCCTGCAGGATAACCTGTGCCATGGCTCCTGTCCCCAATCCCTGCAGGATAACCTGTGCCATGGCTCCTGTCCCCAATGTCCTGCAGGACAACCTGTGCCATGGCTCTTGTCCCCAATTCTTGCAGGACAACCTGTGCCATGGCTCTTGTCCCCAGTTCTTGCAGGACAACCTGTGCCATGGCTCTTGTCCCCAATTCTTGCAGGACAACCTGTGCCATGGCTCTTGTCCCCAATCCCTGCAGGATAACCTGTGCCATGGCTCCTGTCCCCAGTTCCTTCCCAGCTGGGACAACCCCCCTGAGGCAGCTGCTCTTCCCTCAAGGACCCAAATTCAGGGTTCAGCTCTGGAGCCAAGCTCCCTGCAGCCCAGCCCAGCTCAGATGTCCCAGGAGGAGCAGCCAGAGGTGTCCCTGGAGGTCAGCAGTGTACCTGTGTTGTCCATGGCATTGGAGAGCAGGTAGGAGCCCTCAGAGCTGAGGCTCAGGCCCGTCACTGAGTCGGCGTGGCCCCGCATGGTGTAGGTGAGCTTGTTCTGCCGCAGGTCCCACACCTGGCACAGACACATAAACCACAAACACATAAACAAACACACAAACAAACACACAGACACATAAACCACAGACACACAGACACATAAACCACAAACAAACACACAGACACAGCCAGCACTGCTGCAGCTGCAGCTCCACAGCACCCACACAGGCCCTGATCAGCAGCTGTGGGTGCCAGCTGCTGGAGATTGATGGGTGTCACAGACATATCTGATGGAAAATCCTTTCCTTGGGATTTTTTCTCCTGAGAAGCTGACAGGCCTCAGAAATGAAATGTAAACAATGGTTATCTGCTGCTGTGGAATGCAACAGGTGCATCTGGGATGGTCTCATGTGGTTGTTTCTAATTTTTGGCCAATCACAGTCAGCTGGCTCGGACTCTGGTCAGTCACAAGATTTTATTATCATTCCATTCCTTTCTTTTCAAGCCTTCTGAAATAGTTTCTTCTATTCTTTTAGTACAGTTTTAATATATCACTTTCTTTTATGATATACATTAATATAATGTATATCATAAAACAATAAATCAGCCTTCTGAAACATGGAGTCAAGATTCTCATCTCTTCCCTCATCCTGGGACCCCTGTGAACACCAGCACAGATGGGAGTTGTAGGAAAATGGGATTTGCCTTAGATTTGTAACTGATGTGTTCAAACCCCAAGGAGCTACAGCAGAAACCCCACACACACAGGACACAGGGAATGGCTGCCAGTGGCAGAGGGCAGGGCTGGATGGGATCTTGGCAATTGGGAATTGTTCCCTGGCAGGGTGGGCAGGGGCTGGGCTGGAATTGCCAGAGCAGCTGTGGCTGCCCCTGGAGCCCTGGCAGTGCCCAAGGCCAGGCTGGACATTGGGGCTGGCAGCACCTGGCACAGTGGGAGGTGGCCCTGCCATGGCAGGGGTGGCACTGGAGGGGGTTTCAGTTCCCTTTCCATCCAAACCACTCCATGATTCTATGAAAACATGAGGCTGGAAGTTTATGGGTTTCTAATTTGCCTTTTATAAGACTTCTAATTGGATCTGTTCAATCTCCAAGAGATTCAATGCCAGCAGCCCCAGGCCTGCAGAATTCCTCTTGAACTGGCCCCAAAATCCCCCAAATCCCCCTGGCACAGAGCAAGAATTCCCCAATTCCTAGTTCCAGGCTGTTCTTCCCCAAGAGGGGCAGTGGGAGCAGCCCTGGTGGCAGTGCCACACTGAGCACTGGCTGTGACAGGCTGGGGACAGCTCTGGTGGCAGTGCCACACTGAGCACTGGCTGTGACAGGCTGGGGACAGCTCTGGTGGCAGTGCCACACTGAGCACTGGCTGTGACAGGCTGGGGACAGCTCTGGTGGCAGTGCCACACTGAGCACTGGCTGTGACAGGCTGGGGACAGGCTGGAGAGGGGCTGATGACAGCTCTGGTGCCAGTGTCACATTGAGCTATGGCTGTGACAGGCTGGGGACAGCTCTGGCAGGCTGAGGGCAGTTTTCACGCCAGAGTCACACTGAGCTCTGCCTGTGACAGGCTGGGGACAGGCTGAGGCCATGGGGACAGCTCTGAGCCCGGCAGCCCAGGGCAATCAGCTGAATGAACACTGAGCTCACTGGTAAATGAGAACTTTCCACACCATCAGGTGCTAGGGGAGCTGCAAACTGGGCCAGAGGGCACACAGGGGACGTCACCACGTTCTCCTCAGCTTACCTCACACATGGCTGTGTCCCAGGCTGCCAGCACAGCCAGCATTCCAGCCTGGCTCTGCAGGTGACAGCAGAGCTGGGACACCCAAATGCCACGCTGTCCCTGCCAGGCTGTCACTGCTTCCTGTCACTTTAGTGGCCCTGTACCACCAGCAGGGATGGACACAGCAGGCCCAGGGGGGCTGGAGATGTAAAATTCAGCAGGAGGCACCCACAGCTGTCCCTGACCAACACAAGGTGTGACAGGAGGAAAAGGGACACAGGGTCCTACCTTGATGTCATTGTCGATGCCTCCAGAGATGATCTGGTCACTGGTGTCATTGAAGGTGACAGCCAGGACCTGGTAGGTGTTCTGGAATGTCTGGACAGCAGCTTTTTTCCTGATATCCCACAGCTGGAAAGAAATGTGGCACTTGTAAGAGGTGGGCAGAGATATTTAACAACAAAATCACTGCAGAGATATTGGCAGACATTCAGCCTGTTCTCCTGAAATCCCTTTGTAGGTTTCATAAAAAACATCAGATCTGGAGATCTTTATAAAAAACATTGAATCTGCTGTGTCTGGAGCACAGGAATGAAGGGAAAGAAGAAGAGGCCAGCAGAGATTTCAGGAGAGGGAAAAAGGAGCCAGTACAGGAGATGACAGGAGAAAGAAGGGGCCAGCCCAGATTTCAGGAAGAGTCTTCTCATGCTTTGCTAATCCAGAAAGAAACTCTGATTTTCTGTCTAGAAAGAATTCCTTGGACACCTCTAGGGATGGGCACTGCAAAGCTCCCTGGGCAGCCCCTGCCAAGGCCTGAGCCCCCTTTCCATGGGGAAATTGCTGCTGTGCCCACCCTGAGCCTGCCCTGGCCCAGCCTGAGGCCGTTCCCTCTGCTCCTGTCCCTGTTCCCTGGAGCACAGCCCGACCCCCCCGGCTGTGCCCTCCTGGCAGGAGCTGTGCAGATCCAGAGCAGCAGAAAAATCCCAGCTGAGCAGCTCAACCTTCCCCACCCCCCTGAGAAGTACAGAAAAAAAGAGAGCAGTGAAATTTGCTGTCACATTTTTGACTCTGAACTCAGAGCGAAAATGCAATGAGTAACAAAAAGCTGAATTCAGCTCAGATAAATGGCAAGATCCTAAAACTTTTTCACCTTTTTTTCCCAAGTTTTGCCCAGAACACACACTTGGGGTATTCACATTTTCACAATCATGGGCGAAGCAAAAAAATCCCTTTGCCCGGGGTTTTTCTCTTGGGAAGCTGAGAAGCGTCAGAGAAAAGGAAAACAATTCTGATCTCATTTGCTTCTCCTGTGCTGTGCTCCTTTGGAATGTGTTTGGAGATTGTTTACCCACAGGTGATTGTTCCATTGGATTCTGCTGGGAGTTGTTTTCACTCTTTGGCCAATCAGGGCCAAGCTGTGCCAGGACTCTGGAGAGAGTCAGGAGTTTTCATTATTATCTTTTTAGCATTCTGTAAGTATCTTTTCTGTATTCTTTTATATAGTTTAGTATAGGATTCTTTAATATAATATAGTATTATAAAATAATAAATGAGCCTTCTGAGGACATGCAGTTAGGTTCACCATTCCTGCCTGCCATGGGGCACCCACACACCCAGCTCACACTGACCTTGACGGTGCCATCGTCGCTGCCGGTGCAGACGAGCTGGGGTCCCCTCCGGGCAGGGTAGCAGGAGTTGACAAAGGACGTGTGGCCCTTCAGCCTCTTGACCCTCTCCCCTGTCTCACTGTCCCACACAGCCACGGTTTTGTCCGTGGATGCTGAGAAGAGCATGCTGCAGGCAACAACCACAGTGAGGGCTCTGCTCCCTTCCCATCTCTCTTTAACCCCTGTCCTGCATTGCCAAGCAAATTGTATCTGTTTGCCACCTGCATGGCAGCTGGCTTCTGTTCATGGGCAGCTTTCCTTATCTCTTCCACACCCACTCCTCCTGCTGATAACAGCTCTGGAATGTCCCTGCAGGGCTGATAAGAACTACAGCATCCCATTGGGAGATGGGAGCCCAGAGGGAGGAGCCAAGCATTCCTACCCGGATAGAATCTGGAGATTCTGGAACACCAGCACGGCTCCTGCACTGCATTGCCCAGAGGAACAGCAGCTGCCTCTTGCCCTGCATCTTCAGAGGCAGAGACTGCACCTTTCTCCAGGATCCCTGCTCCAGCAGAACCAGCCCTGACCCTGCAGGAGGGCTGAGCCACAATTCCAATGGCACTGCTGCCACCAGCCTGACCCACAGGGTGTCAGCTTGGGTTCTGACTCTGCCAGTGTTGGTTTAGTTCACTGCATTGTTTATTTTATCTTTTTATTTTCTTCCCTAAAAAGAACTGTTATTCCTGCTCCCATATTATTTTTTGCCTGAGAGCCCCTTACTTTAAAGTTTACAGCAATTTGGAGGGAGGGGGTTTGCATTTTCCATTTCAGGGGAGGCTCCTGCCTTCCTTAGCAGACACCTGGCTTTCCAAACCAAGACAACCAAACCAGTAATGAATGGGAGAAGAACCTCCCCCTTTGGTGTTTTGGAGGAGCCTGAAACACTGACTGACACTGGAACAGCTGCACAGACAAACTCCTCTTAATCCCTGCTGGAAATTGTTTTTCTGCCTCCTCAAGCAGCATCTGGGATGAGCACAGCTCAGCAAAGCCCAGCAGCAAAGGTGGAACAGCCTTTTAAATTAACCAATATCTCACTTGTTCTCTCTCCTGCTCCCCTGTGACCTAACACAAACTTCCCTCTGTGTCCCAAAACTGCAACAATGGCACTGGGGGAGGGTCACAGGTGCCCCCAGATACTCTGCCCACACTACAAGGACTTGGAGTCCATGGACTGAGCAAGGGCAACAATCCCATAATCACTGAGGCTGGAAAAGAGCTCTAAGAACATCAAGTCCAAGCTGTGTCCAATGCCCACCCTGTCCCCAGCCCAGAGCTCTGAGTGCCACCTCCAGGAATTCCTTGGACACCTCCAGGGATGGGCACTGCAAACCTCCCTGGGCAGCCCCTGCCAAGCCTGACCACCTTTTCCATGCAGAAATTTTCCCCCAGTATGCAAAAATTGGATTTTAAGGATGTTCAGGGCTCCTTTTCTGTTGGTGTGAGGGGTTTGGAGCTGTGGGGGAACAGGAAATGTTCCCTGCCAGAAGGGGCTGGGGCAGGGACACCTCTGCTGCTGGGGCTGCATTGGATGGATATTCCCTTGTGGGAAAAGCCTTTGGGATTCTGGTGCTCAGGATGGCAGAGATGAGGTGGGAAAAGAGCTCCAAGGACATCGAGTCCCAGCTGATCCCACCTTGTGCCCAGCCCAGAGCTCTGAGTGCCACCTCCAGGAATTGCTGGGACCCCTCTAGGGCTGGGCACTGCAAAGCTCCCTGGGCAGCCCCTGCCAAGGCCTGAGCCCCCTTTCCATGGGGAAATTGCTGCTGTGCCCACCCTGAGCCTGCCCTGGCCCAGCCTGAGGCCGTTCCCTCTGCTCCTGTCCCTGTTCCCTGGAGCACAGCCCGACCCCCCCGGCTGTGCCCTCCTGGCAGGAGCTGTGCAGAGCCACAAGGGCCCCCTGAGCCTCCTTTGCTCCAGGCTCAGCCCCTTCCCAGCTCCCTCAGCCCCTCCTGGGGCTCCAGCCCTGTTCCCTGAGCAGCACAGGGCCCCTGCCCTCACCTGCCATCCGTGTTGTAGTGCAGCTCCATGACAGCCCCGCTGTGCCCCTTCAGGGTGGCAAAGTTGTCACAGTCCCCGTAGACGTTCCAGAGCACTGGGGGGACACCAAGGGACAGGTGAGCACAGGAAAGGCACAGGAACAGCCCGTGCTCTGCTGAGCTTTCTTTTGGGGCTTTCTTTGGAGCTGATCTTTGGGGCTTCATTAAAGTGCAGGATGGACCATCCCCAGTGCTGAGTCCCAGCTGGGACATTCACAGCAGTGACAAAGCATCAGCTGAGCCCCAGGGCAGAGGAGCTTCAGGGGTGTTGGTTAAGCTAAATTTATTAAAATAAATTATAATCTTTGCTTCAGCAAGCCTAAGCATCAAAAACTGCATTTCTGTAGACCTCTGAACCCGTGTGACAGGGACACAGGGCTGACACAGCCTGCCCCAGCTGTGGAAATGGAAAGACAGAAACTGCCACAGACACTGGAGGGTTTGATCTGCAGCCTTGGAAGGAGCTTGGATAGATGTGAAAATAAAGTATGCAGACATTAAGTAGAAAAATCATAAACTTCTGTTTCTGTAGTTATCAATAAGAATATGCTTTAAGTGAGAAACTGTACTGATAAGGTGGTGAAGGGTTTACAATGTAAAGGGGTAATTGTACAGAATAAGTTAGGAGTTGAGATGTTATAACAGAAATATTTGTGTGTACATGTAATAACAGCCTATTGGTTGAAGTAAGTAAAGGTGACAGGTTAGAAAATCAAAACATTCTCTGTGGTGACTGTCCACAAGGTTAGGAAGTTATTTACTGTCCTGCAGCAAAGAATTTGTGACTATCTGGAGCTATGGCCACTGCCTACTGTCTCAAAATCTCCCAACCTCTGGGGCTGATGTTTATTTAAACAATAAATGGGCTTCACCTGATTTTAGTCCCGTCCCTTCAATTAATGCAACAACAATAACACCAGCAAGGCACATTTCCAGCCCCATCAGGATGGCACTGCCACAGGAGCTGGGAAAAGCTTCCTGGGGAAGCAATTCACACCCAGGAGCAGGGGAAGGCTCAGCTAAAACCCCTCAGCAGCAGGGCCCGAGCCTGGGGACAGCAGGGGACAGCAGTGCCACTCACAGATGAGCCTGTCGAAGCCAGCTGAGGCCAGGGTGTTGCCGTTGGGGTGGAACTTGCAGCAGTAAACCTCCCCCTCGTGTCCTGAGAGCAGCATGATGGGGGCCTGCAGCGAGGAGCAGCGTGGGGGGCCCTGGGGAAAAAAGGGGCACCATGAGGGGACAAGGGACAAGGCCAGGGGATGGCCAGCCTGCCACCCCTGCCGAGCATCTTCACCTCCCCACAGCACATCCCTCCAGAATTCCAGAAGCCCAGCATTACTGAGGCTAAAAAAGAGCTCCAAGAACACTGAGTCCCACCCTGTGCCTGATCCCCACCTTGTCCCCAGCCCAGAGCTCTGAGTGCCACCTCCAGGAATTGCTGGGACCCCTCCAGGGCTGGGCACTGCAAAGCTCCCGGGGCAGCCCCTGCCAAGGCCTGAGCCCCCTTTCCATGGGGAAATTGCTGCTGTGCCCACCCTGAGCCTGCCCTGGCCCAGCCTGAGGCCGTTCCCTCTGCTCCTGTCCCTGTTCCCTGGAGCACAGCCCGACCCCCCCGGCTGTGCCCTCCTGGCAGGAGCTGTGCAGAGCCACAAGGGCCCCCTGAGCCTCCTTTGCTCCAGGCTCAGCCCCTTCCCAGCTCCCTCAGCCCCTCCTGGGGCTCCAGCCCTTCCCCATTCCCCGGACCCACTCCAGCCCCTCCCGAACCGAGGGCCCAGAACCGCACTCATCACCGGAGATCCCTCAGCAGTGCCGAACCCCAACACGTTCGTGGCCTTCCCCTCCTACTGGAGCCACCCCTACCCCGTCACCTCTCCTCTCCATCCCACCCAGATTTCATCCCACCCTCCCCTCACGTTCCCCTGTTACCGCCTGCAGCAGAGCCCCGGCCGCCGGCTGCCCCGCCGCACCGCCCGTGCCCGGCGCCCCCGGCAGGTCATGGCGGGGCCGCTTGGCGGGCACGGGGACGAGCGGGAGGTCGGGGCCGGGCGCGGGGGCGGCTCCGGGGGCGGCGGGGCCCGGGGGGGCGCCGGGCGCGGGGCCGGGGCCAGGCCCAGGGCCCGGGACCTTCCGCTTCTGCTGCTCGATCATGGCGGCCGCCGGGCCCCGCCCCCCGCACCCCATTGGCTGCCACCTCCGCGCTTGCCGGTCTGATTGGCGGAGCTCCCCGGATGTCCCGCCCCCCGACACAGTGCCGGCACGCCGGGGATAGAGCGGGGAGCGCGGCGCCTTCTGGCGCGCCTCGCTCTGATTGGAGGAAAGCGGGCGCTGTGTAGCATGGGTAACGCTGATTGGCTCTAATCCGCCAACGGCAACATTGCGCGCTGTGATTGGCGGGGATCGCAGCCTCTCAGCGTGAGGGCTTTATGGCGGGGGTGGCTGAGGCGATGGCGGCGCGCTGGTGTCGCTGCCGCTGGTGGTGACCAGCCCGCACCGCCCCGCGGGCTCCGGGAGGAGCTGTCTTGTCCCACCGCGCCCGTCCGGGTCAGTTCTTTACCGGGGCATGGCGGGTGCTGCTCAGGTCCATCCCCGCGCTGCTTTAGCCGTAAAACCCCGAGGGCTCTCTGAGGGCTCTGTGGGGACTTTCTGAGGCCTCTCTGAGGGCTCTGGGCGGGATCTCTGAGGGCTCTTGGGGGGGCTGTCTGAGGGGGCTCTCTGGGGGTTTTCGGGCGTTAATGAAATGTGTCTTTTCTCAGCATCCTGCAGAGGAGATGAGGTAGCGTGCGGTGGATCCAGCTGCCTGCCACGGCACCCAGGGAGGAGATGGAGCCGCTCCCCGAGCTCTACTCCATCTTCCAGGGCGAGGTGCGGGAGCCGCCGGGGCCGTGCTCTGGGTGAATTGATTGTTGGTCCAGCCGGGCGTTAACGCGGGGAGGTTTGGGTGGCGGACAGCTCTGTACAGGTGCACACACCCGTGTCCGTGGAGTTGTTGTTAATGTGCAGGTGTGGGGGCAGCCATAGAGGGAGGCAGCAGGGGAGAGGAGATTCTGTCCTCTTCTGTCACCTGATTCCCCACCTGCAGAGCTCGGAACTCCAACATCAGCAGCATCTGGAGCTGCTGGAGAGAGCCCAGAGGAGCCCCCGGAGCTGCTGCAGGGCTGGAGCCCCTCTGGAGCCAGGCGGGGAGAGCTGGGGGTGCTCCCCTGGAGAGGAGAAGGCTGCAGGGAGAGCTGAGAGCCCTTGCAGGGCCTGAAGGGGCTCCAGGAGAGCTGCAGAGGGACTGGGGACAAGGATGGAGGGCCAGGAGGCAGGGAATGGCTGCCAGTGGCAGAGGGCAGGGCTGGATGGGATCTTGGCAATTGGGAATTGTTCCCTGGCAGGGTGGGCAGGGGCTGGGCTGGAATTGCCAGAGCAGCTGTGGCTGCCCCTGGAGCCCTGGCAGTGCCCAAGGCCAGGCTGGACATTGGGGCTGGCAGCCCCTGGCACAGTGGGAGCTGGCCCTGGGCTGCAATCAGCTGCCATTGAAGATCCCTTCCCACCCAAACCACTCTGGCATTCACATTCCTCAATCCAGGATGGAAACCAGCACCAAAAGCCATTGCAGCGAATGGAGAAAGGAAAGGAAAGAATGATTGCCTGGCTGCTTGCAGGTGCCCCCAGTGCCATTTCCCACAGGGGGTTTGTAGCCTGGCAAGGCCTGGTTAGAGAGGTTTGGGCTGTGCCAGGGTGCCCAGAGCAGCTGTGGCTGCCCCTGGAGCCCTGGCAGTGCCCAAGCCCAGGCTGGAGCCCCTGGGGCAGTGGGAGGTGTCCCTGGGGTGGCACCAGATGGGATTTAATGTCCCTCCAGCCCAACCCCTTCCCTGATTCTTTGCCAGTCTCCAGGTCAGTGAGCTGGGCAGGTTTGTTGTGCAGATTCTCCCCTCTTTGGGAAGGGATTTCCTCCAGCTCTGCTCTGGGTTTTCTCCCCAGGTTGCTGCAGTGACAGATTATGGAGCCTTTATCAAAATCCCAGGCTGCAGGAAACAAGGTTGGTGTCTGTGAAATTATTTCATTGTTGGTATGGCCAAGGCAAGCAGCCAGCTCAGAATTAAAGGCTTTTAGAAAAAGCTCAGAAAATGAGTTTTTCCTAAATTAGGAAGGAATTTGGAAAGCATTTGCAAGATGATGGAGTTTTGCATGATTGCCAAAACGACTCAAAGGGATTTTGGTAACTTCAGGATATTTGGATTGGAATTTTGGGAAATTCTGGATATGTTGGGGTTTTTTTACCTTCAGATTTTAGTGGAGGTTTTGGGAACTTGAGGATATTTGAGAGAATAGTTTGAAGGTAATGGCAGAACTACAGAAATTCTGCAATTTGCCCCATTTCCTCCTTTTAATGGTCAATATGAATGAATGGAGAAAAAAGACTAAAAGAAATGAAGTTAAATAAATGAATTAAATGAAAAAAAGTGGAAAATCCGATTTAAGCTGTGTTTAATTGTGGGACAGCTGCAGGTCCCCAGGAACCCCTTCTCTGCTCCCTGCAGGATTTTTTGGGGCAGGATTTTGGGCAGGACTGTGGCTGCTGGGGAGGCACAGAGTGTCTTGGAATGGGGCTGGAACTGCTAAGTGCTCCCAGATTGCTCCTCCTGCATGTGAAGAACACCCATCACTTGATTTTAGAATTTGAAATATTTAATAGCAATAAAATGGTTATAAGAATAGTTGTATACTTAGAGTAGTAATAATTTGGACAGTTTGGATTAGGACAATAGGAGGCAATAAAAACAAAGAGTTAGGGACAGTCTGGGTTCCTCTTTGTGGGCCAAATAAACCTGAAAAAGGACACAGAGGGGATTTGGGGGATTTGGGGTGAGATTTGGGGGGGATTGAGGGGGAAATGGGGCAGGAAAAGGGGGATTTTGGGTGGAAAATGGGGATTTTGGGTGGCAAAGGGTAACAGCATTAAATCCTAAAAGCAACAGCCTGTTGCATATTCATACACCTCATCCATGATGCATAAATTCCATTCAAACACAGGATTCTGTCTGGGCAGTGTCAGCTTCTTCCTCTTCTTCAGGGCTGAGGAGGCAGGAAGAAGTTGTTTTTTCTGATAAGGGAACAATAAATTCTTTTTCTCTGAAAGACTGAGGTGTCCTGTGGCTGCTGTCTGGTGCCAGTACCTCGTTCCTCTCTTTATAAAGTATCTCACATAGCATAGTTTCTATTTTAACATTTTGTTATAACCTAAAATTATATTTAACACACTACTTATGAAAGTTAGTAGAGCATAACTTTCTAATATAGCACATATAATATTCATTTTAATCTTTGTGGAAAACCAGTCATAAAATACCCATTTTTCACACTGCAGAACTCTGCTCTCCACTGGCAATAACCAAACTCCAGTTCAGGCTGGGGTGTTCTCACCTGTCTCAGCAGTTCAAAAATTGGAGCACCCTCTAAAAAAATATATATTTTACTAATAAATATATAATTCACAAATATATTTGTTTATTATTCATAAATATATTTATTACTTCCAGAACACTGATCTCCACTGTCAGTACCCAAATTCCAGTCCAGGCTGGGCTGTTGTCACCTGTCTCAGCAGTTAAAAATTGGAGCACTCTCTAAAATACATATATTACTAATAAATATGTTATTCACAAATATAACTGTTATCATTTTTATTCATAAATATATTTCTTATTTATAAATAAATATATTACTTGCAGAACCCTGCTCTCCACTGTCAATACCCAAATTCCAGTCCAGGTTGGGGTGTTGGCACCTGTCTCAGCAATTAAAAAATTGGAGCATCCTCCAAAATGCATCTATAGCTACTAAATATAGTATTCAAAAGTATCTTTGATATTATTTATTTGCAGATATATTTATTAATAAATAGATTTATTTTTAGTAAATATATTTATTACTTGCAGAACCTTGCTGTCCACTGTCAATACCCAAATTCCAGTCCAGGTTGGGGTGTTGGCACCTGTCTCAGCAATTAAAAAATTGGAGCACCCTCCAAAATTCATCTATAACTACTAAATATAGTATTAAAAAATATCTTTGATATTATTTATGCTCAAATATATTTATTACTTGCAGAACCCTGCTCTCCACTGTCACTCACCCAAATTCCAATCTAGTTAGGGGTGTTGTCACT
Source organism: Setophaga petechia (assembly GCA_024362935.1). Lineage (NCBI taxonomy): Eukaryota > Metazoa > Chordata > Aves > Passeriformes > Parulidae > Setophaga > Setophaga petechia. The sequence goes on along the minus strand of JANCRA010000118.1, from coordinate 296,461 downwards.
TGTCTCAGCAATTAAACAAGTGCAGCATCCTTCAAAATACATCTATTACTAATAAATATAATATTTTCAAATATATTTGTTATATTTATTCATAAATAGATTTATTTTTAATAAATATTTTTATTACTTGCAGCACCCTGCTCTCTACTGTCAATACCCAAATTCCAGTCCAGGTTGGGGTGTTGGCACCTGCCTCAGCAGTTAAAAATTGGAGCATCCTCCAAAATGCATCTATAGCTACTAAATATAGTATTCAAAAGTATCTTTGATATTATTTATGCACAAATATATTTGTTATATTTATTCATAAATAGATTTATTTTTAATATATTTATTACTTGCAGAACCCTGCTCTCCACCATCAATACCCAAATTCCAGTCCAGGTTGGGGTGTTGGCACCTGCCTCAGCAGTTAAAAAATTGGAGCATCCTCCAAAATACATTTGTAACTACTAAATATAGTATTCAAAATATCTCTGATATTATTTATTCACAAATATATTTGTTATATTTATTCATAAATAGATTTATTTTTAATAAATATATTTATTACTTGCAGAACCCTGCTCTTCACCATCAATACCCAAATTCCGACAGGTTGGGGTGTTCACACCTGTCGCAGCAATTAAAAAATTGGAGCACCCTCCAAAATTCATCTATAGCTACTAAATATAGTATTCAAAAATATCTTTGATATTATTTATGCACAAATATATTTATTACTTGCAGAACCCTGCCCTTCACTGTCAGTCACCCAAATTCCAATCTAGTTTGGGGTGTTGTCACCTGTCTCAGCAATTAAACAAGTGGAGCATCCTTCAAAATACATCTATTACTAATAAATATAATATTCACAAATATATTTGTTATATTTATTCATAAATAGATTGATTTTTAATATATTTATTACTTGCAGAACCCTGCTCTCCACTGTCAATACCCAAATTCCAGTCCAGGTTGGGGTGTTGGCACCTGCCTCAGCAGTTAAAAAATTGGAGCATCCTCCAAAATGCATCTATAACTATTAAATATTGTATTCAAAAATATCTTTGATACTATTTAATCACAAATATATTTATTACTTGCAGAACCCTGCTCTCCACTGTCAGTACCCAAATTCCAATCCAGGCTGGGCTGTTCTCACCTGTCTCAGCAGTTAAAAATTGGAGCACCCTCTAAAAAAAAATATATTACTAATAAATATGTTATTCACAAATATAACTGTTATCATTTTTTATTCATAAATATATTTCTTATTTATAAATAAAAATATTACTTGCAGAACCCTGCTCTCCACTGTCAGTCACCCAAATTCCAATCTAGTTTGGGGTGTTATCACCTGTCTCAGAAATTAAGCAAGTGGAGCATCCTTCAAAATACATCTATTACTAATAAATATAATATTCACAAATATATTTGTTATATTTATTCATAAATAGATTGATTTTTAATAAATATATTTATTACTTGCAGAACCCTGCTCTCCACCGTCAATACCCAAATTCCAGTCCAGGTTGGGGTGTTGGCACCTGCCTCAGCAGTTAAAAAATTGGAGCATCCTCCAAAATGCATCTATAACTACTAAATATAGTATTCAAAAATATCTTTGATATTATTTATGCACAAATATATTTATTATATTTATTCATAAATAGATTTATTTTTAATAAATATATTTATTACTTGCAGAACCCTGCTCTCCACCATCAATACCCAAATTCCAGTCCAGGTTGGGGTGTTGGCACCTGCCTCAGCAATTAAAAATTGGAGCACTCTCCAAAATTCATCTATAACTATTAAATATAGTATTCAAAAGTATCTTTGATACTATTTAATCACAAATATATTTATTACTTGCAGAACCCTGCTCTCCACTGTCAGTCACCCAAATTCCAATCTAGTTTGGGGTGTTGTCACCTGTCTCAGCAATTAAACAAGTGGAGCATCCTTCAAAATACATCTATTACTAATAAATATAATATTTACAAATATATTTGTTATATTTATTCATAAATAGATTGATTTTTGATATATTTATTACTTGCAGAACCCTGCTCTCACTGTCAATACCCAAATTCCAGTCCAGGTTGGGGTGTTGGCACCTGTCTCAGCAGTTAAAAAATTGGAGCACCCTCCAAAATTCATCTATAACTACTAAATATAGTATTCAAAATATCTTTGATATTATTTATTCACAAATATATTTGTTATATTTATTCATAAATAGATTTATTTTTAATATATTTATTACTTGCAGAACCCTGCTCTCCACCATCAATACCCAAATTCCAGTCCAGGTTGGGGTGTTGGCACCTGTCTCAGCAGTTAAAAATTGGAGCATCCTCCAAAATTCATCTATAACTACTAAATATAGTGTTCAAAAATATCTTTGATATTATTTAATCACAAATATATTTATTACTTGCAGAACCCTGCCCTCCACTGTCAGTACCCAGATTCCCATCCAGGTTGGGGTGTTGTGTCCTGTCTGAGCAGTTAAAAAATCACTCAGTTGAAAAAGCACTCTTTAAAATACATCTATTACTAATAAATATATTATTCACAAATATAATTATCATTTTTATTCATAAATATATTTATTATTTGTAAATATATTTATTACTTGCAGAGCCCTGCTCTCCACTGTCAGTCACCCAAATTCTGATCCAGGCTGCAGTGGTAGCACCTGTCTCAGCAGTTAAAAAATTGGAGCACCCTCTAAAATATATTTATTGCTAATAAATATATTATTAACAAATATTTTTGTTATTGCTTATTATTCATAAATATATTTATTATTTGTAAGTATATTTATTACTTGTGTTTATTATTATCCTTTACAACCTTACTAGTGGGACCTGCATTATAAACAATAGTCAAAAATATAAATAAAAATGAGTTAAAGAATAAATAAAGTTTTAAAAATAAATGTAAACAATCATGGTAATATAAATTAAAAAATAAAATCAATAAAATATTAAAAATAAATTAAAAATATAAATACATAGCTTTAAGCAAATATAACTTTAGGTAAATGTAACTTTAAATAAATAGAAATAAGTATTAATTTAAAGATTTTAAAATAAATAGTTTTAAAATTCTATTTGTTAATAATATAAAACCACATTCTTCCCACACCCCAAAGGATTATCTGCTCCAAGCCACATTGGAAACTGCAAAGCCGAGGTTCAGTGGAGAATTATCTGTATAGAACTGAAAAAAGGATGAGCTAAGGATGAAATGAACACTGATCAATGTTAAATTTTATTATTTTCTTTATTATTTTATTAATTTCATTTATTTTATTATTTTATTTCAATATTTTAAGTTCCCTTAATATTTATTAATTTATAATTAATTTGTTTTATTTCTTTACAGTTAATTTAGTAATTTTATTAATTTATAATAAATGTATTAATTTGCTTTATAGTTAAATTATTTTATGTATTGATTTATAATTTACTTCTTAATTTTATTTATTATTTTGTAATTTATTAATTTTATTTATTAATTGACAGTTAATTTATTAATTTTATTTATTTATTTATGGTTAATTTATTAATTTTATTTATTAATTTATAGTTAATTTGTTAATTTTACTGATTAATTTATTAACCTTAGCACATTCATTCCACACCCCATGGCATTTCCTGCTTCCTCTGAGGGGTTCTCTATGGAATGCACACCTGGGGTTGATTGTGTCCCCTCTGTCCCTTCCCTTGGGGCTGTTTCTGTCCCATCCCCTAGGACTGTTTGTGTCCCCTCTGTCCCTTCCCTTGGGGCACATTGTGTCCCCTCTGTCCCTTCCCTTGTATCTGTTTGTGTCCCCTCTGTCCCTTCCCCTGGGGCTGATTGTGTCCCCTCTGTCCCATCCCCTGGGGCTGATTGTGTCCCCTCTGTCCCTTCCCTTGGGGCTCATTGTGTCCCCTCTGTCCCTTCCCCTGGGGCTCACTGTGTCCCCTCTGTCCCTTCCCCTGGGGCTGTTTCTGTCCCCTCTGTCCCATCCCCTGGGGCTCATTGTGTCCCCTCTGTCCCCTCCCCTGGGGCTCATTGTGTCCCCTCTGTGCCCTCCCCCTGCAGGCCTGGTGCACAGGACCCACATGTCCTCCTGCCCCGTGGACAAACCCTCAGAGATGCTCGACGTGGGGGACAAGGTCTGGGTGAAGCTGATTGGGAGAGAGGTAACCCCAATTAAAATCAGATTCCCTGGGTGTTCATTAGCATTGATGGGTCCCATTTACCACTCTGTGTGCTCTGCAGGTGAAGGATGACAAGCTGAAGCTCTCCCTCTCCATGAAGGTTGTTCACCAGGGCACGGGGAAGGACCTGGATCCCAACAACGTTTCCCTTGAGTGGGTAAATCTGAGCAGAACAGGGGGCATGGCTGCCCAGGGGGCACAGGGCATGGCTACCCAGGGCATGGCTTCCTATGGGGCACAGGGCATGGCTGTCCAGGGCATGGCTGCCCAGGGGACACAGGGCATGGCCTCTCACAGGGCATGGCTTCCCGTGGGACATAGGGCATGGCTGCCCAGGGCACGGCTTCCTATGGGGCATAGGGCATGGCTGCCCAGGGGGCACAGGGCATGGCTTCCTATGGGGCATGGGGCATGGCTTCTCACAGGACACATGGCATGGCTGCCCAGGACATGGCTGCCCATGGGGCACAGGACACAGGGCATGGCTGCCCGTGGGGCACAGGGCATGACTGCCCAGGGGACATGGAATGCTTTCTATGGGGCATAGGGCATGGCTGCCTGTGGGGCACAGGGCATGGCTGCCCAGGGGATACAGGGCATGGCAGCCTGTGGGGCACAGGGCATGGCTGCCCAGGGGACATGGAATGGCTTTCTATGGGGCATAGGGCATGGCTGCCCAGGGCATGGCTGCCTGTGGAGCACAGGGCATGGCTGCCCAGGGGGCACAGGGCATGGCAGCCTGTGAGGCACAGGGCATGGCTTCTCACAGGACACAGGGCATGGCTGCCCAGGGGATACAGGGCATGGCTCCCTATGGAACACAGGGAATGGCTCCCTATAGAACATAGGGCATGGCTGCCCAGGGGATACAGGGCATGGCTTCCTCTGCCAGAGGGCAGGGCTGTGTGGCAGCAGCTCTCTGGCCACAGAGAACAGCACAGCTTCCCTAGGGATTAGTGAGAAGATCAGAGAAAAGAATGAGTAACAATTCTTATCTTCACTTGCTGCTCTTGTTGTTGTGAACATGTGCAATGTGATATGGAGATTTGTTTACCAAAGGGTGGTTTCTTAATTAACAAATGGTGATGGTGTTTTGATTACCAGACCAATTAAGTCTGTCTGTATTGTAGCTGTCTATAAAAGCAATGGGCTTCTTAAAAAAGACAGATATTGATCAGCCTTCTGTGAATCATGGGATCAATGGTAATTATCACCCTGCCAGGGGACAGGGATGGATGGGATTTTGAGAAGGAATTGTTCCCTGGGCTGGAATTGCCAGAGCAGCTGTGGCTGCCCCTGGATCCCTGGCAGTGCCCAAGGCCAGGTCAGCTCTGCTCTTTGGGTTTAGAAACTTTTACTTTGAGAGTGTCCTGGTTTTGCATGGGAGGCTATTGTGGGAAATCCAGAACTCCTGCACAACTGACAAATATGATCCAGCAGAAGCCTTTACTGTTCACATTACACACATATTTATAGACTCTACAAACTGCTAAGTACACTCTGCTTGATTGGTGCCTTTGCCTTGCTGTTTTGTGCCTGCATTTCTCACAGTGTGTGATTGGTTACAGTGCAGGTGTTTCACAGCCCTCTGTTATCCTGTTCTTGGGGTCTTGGTATTTGGTTTCTCAGCCTCTTCTTTCTTCATTTGCACAATTTATGTTCCAACAGCCTTGAGGAATCCCTGAGGCTTTGATAGCAAACTCAGGAGCAGGCTGGCTGTGCCCACTGTGGCCTAACCCTGCAAATCCACTGCAGCAGGAGACATTTACAGAAGTGATTATTGATGCAGGACAACCCCAGTGTAGGGAATGATGTGCTCTGACTCCATGACTCAGAAGGTTGAACAAATTCTTTATTAAGCTGTACTTTATTACACTAATACTATACTAAATTACATGCTAAAGACATGCTATACTAAAAGGTATTACATTAAAGAGATACTACAGAAAAACCTGTGAGTGTCTGAGACAGCCAGGACACAGCTTTGACCCAGCTGGCCAAGGAATCAAAACAACCCTCACCAGTGTCCAATTAACAAATCACTTTGGGTAAACAATCTCCATAACACATTCCACATGTGCCAAACAACAGGAGCAGTGAATAGAAATGAGAATTGTTTTCTCTTCTCTGAGCTTCTCACTGCCTTTCCCTAGGAGAAATCCTTGGGAGGTTGTGCCTGCTGCTGTTTGTGAAGAGAGCTATGGCCACAAGTGATCTCAAAATTAGCAAAATCTCAAATTAGCAAACCAGAACCACCACACCAAATAACCTTTAAAAGCCTTGGGGCCATACAAAAAATGTAAAAGCCTTTTGTTTGTACAAAAATGAGGGATTAAAGATGAGAATGGGTTGAAAATGGAGCTGTTCTTGTCCTCGCAGCCAGGATGAGAGGAAGAAACGTTCCTTCAGGGACTACACGAGCCAGAAGATCACCCTGGAGGCCGTGCTGAACACGGTGTGCAAGAAGTGTGGCTGCAAAGGTGGGTCTGGGCTGCTGCTTTTGGCTCTGTCCCAGCCAGGCACTGACCCTTGGTGGGTTTGGATCAGTGTCTGTCTCATGGTTGGAATCCCAAAATGGTTTGGGTTGGGAGGGACCTTAAATCCCCCCTGATTCCAGTCCCCAGGGACACCTCCCACCATCCCAGGCTGCTCCAGGCCCTGCCCAGCCTGGCCTTGGGCACTGCCAGGGATGCGGGGGCAGCCACAGCTGCTGACATGGTTACATGTGGTGGTAAGGACTGAATTGTGGTTCCATGTTTGTCCTTTAGAGGAGGGAGCTTTTATCATTTGCTACAAAACCAAAAGATTTAATTCAAGTCCTTAAAAAATTAAAAAATGTTTATACCTTAAAATTACATCCCTTTGGGTTACTGGTGAGGGGCCAGTAGAGACCACAAAGGTGATGAAGGATTGGAGAGATGAGGAGAGACAGAGAGCTGGGCTTGGCTGTTGTGGAGAAGAAAACTGAGAGGGAATCCAGAAATCCACACAAAGATCCCCAGGGGGTGTCAGAGGATGGTGCAGACTCTGCTCAGGGACAGGACCAGGAGTGAAAGTAAAACACAACGAGCTCCACCTCACTGTGAGGGAGAACTTCTGTCTGTGAGGAGTGGCAGAGAACAGGGAGGGAGTGGAGTGTGGAGCCATCCCACCCCCCTGGATGTGTCCCTGTGTCACCTGCTCCAGGTGATCCCTTCAACCCCAACCATTCTGTGCCTCCTGCTGGGAGGCAGAGTCATTCAGGTGGGAAAAGAGCTCCAAGGACATCGAGTCCCGGCTGTGCCCAATGCCCACCTTGTCCCCAGCCCAGAGCTCTGAGTGCCACCTCCAGGAATTGCTGGGACCCCTCCAGGGATGGGCACTGCAAAGCTCCCTGGGCAGCCCCTGCCAAGGCCTTTCCATGGGGAAATTTTCCCCCAATATGCAAAAATGGGCCTTGAAGGACTTTCTGTTGTTGGTGTGAGGGGTTTGGAGCTGTGGGGAACAGGAAATGTTCCCTGCCAGAAGGGGCTGGGGCAGGGACACCTCTGCTGCTGGGGCTGCATTGGATGGATATTCCCCTGTGGGAAAAGCCTTTGGGATTCTGGTGCTCAGGATGGCAGAGATGAGGTGGGAAAAGAGCTCCAAGGACATCGAGTCCCAGCTGATCCCACCTTGTCCCCAGCCCAGAGCTCTGAGTGCCACCTCCAGGAATTGCTGGGACCCCTCCAGGGCTGGGCACTGCAAAGCTCCCTGGGCAGCCCCTGCCAAGGCCTGAGCCCCCTTTCCATGGGGAAATTGCTGCTGTGCCCACCCTGAGCCTGCCCTGGCCCAGCCTGAGGCCGTTCCCTCTGCTCCTGTCCCTGTTCCCTGGAGCACAGCCCGACCCCCCCGGCTGTGCCCTCCTGGCAGGAGCTGTGCAGAGCCACAAGGGCCCCCTGAGCCTCCTTTGCTCCAGGCTCAGCCCCTTCCCAGCTCCCTCAGCCCCTCCTGGGGCTCCAGCCCTGTTCCCTGAGCAGCACAGAGCCCCTGCCCTCACCTGCCATCCGTGTTGTAGTGCAGCTCCATGACAGCCCCACTGTGCCCCTTCAGGGTGGCAGAGTTGTCACCCAGAGCACTGGGGGGACACCAAGGGACAGGTGAGCACAGGAACAGCCTGTGCTGTGCATGGAGCTGATCTTTGGGATTTCAGCAAAGGGCAGGATGGACCATCCCCACTGCTGAGTCCCATTTGGGGTAATTACTCTGATTTTGGTTTTTAAGAAGCAAACAAACCTTCACAGGTGATCCCCCTGTGAGCTCCATCCGTGGAAGCTCCAGCTCGATTGCTGGGACACTGGAGCTGTGTCCTGGAGCTAAAAGCAAGTGTGTGCCCTCTGAAATGATGTCCTGCCTGCTTCAGCAGTGTGAAGATGATTTTGTGTTGCCTTTCAGTAGATTTATTTAAGTTGCTGAGGTCCAAGGTGGTTTTTTTGTGCAGGAGTTTTTGCTGTGCCCTACTTGTGTTATTTGGAGGAAATGGTTCATGGGGCTCGTGCTGTTCTGGAGGAGGTTAATGCTGAGTGTGGCCTCTGTAGTCATAGAGAAGTATCCCTAAAATACTATTTTAAAAGAATTATGGCTATTTAAAGAACTCTTATGTATAAAGCACTATTTTAAAGAACCCCAAACCCAGGATTATGCCTATTTTCAATCTGTTTTTTAATAATGGTGTCTCCTCCTGACAGCAGGTGCCAGCTCTCCAAATTTCCCCTGCAGCTTAGTAGGTCAACTTTGATGTCTCCAGAGTAGAAAGGGCAGAACCAGAAGGGCTGAATTTCTCTCTCTCTGTGGCTTTAGCTCATTTTCCAGGTGCCAATCACACCAATTTACCTTTCTCCCATTCTTTGCTGGGCTGATTAAGCCCCTGCAGAGACAGATTTTGACTTGTTGAGACAAGAATATTTTCTCTTTTGCCTGACTAATCCCTCCAGAATGACCTGGGTTATGTTTGTTCCCTGTCCTGTTTAATCAGGGCATGTTCAACCAGCTGAAATTCCAGGATAAAAAATGTCCAGTGTAGATTTTCTCCTTGTGACTGATAATCAAAAAAGCCTTGGCAGCACTTCAGGTGTGTGAAATGCATTTGTTAAAAAAAAAGAACAAAGAGAAAGGAAAAGGGGCTGGGTTGCTCCTTCAAACACCTTTTTCTTTTTGCAGGTCACTTTGCCAAGGAGTGTTTCATGCAGCCTGGAGGAACCAAATACAGCCTCATTCCAGAGGAGGAGGAAGAGGAGGGGGCAGCAGCAGGACGTGAAGGGGACAAAAAGATCAGGCAGGCTGAGGAGTCTTCAAAAAAGAGGAAAAAGGTACAAGGTGGGCTCTGGCTGGCCTGGAGAAGGAGCTGGGGGATGGGGATTTGCTCTGTGGTTACAGCTGAGCTGCTCCAGCAGGGCGGGTGTGAGTGGCCAGGTGTGGGCTGAGAAGGTGCCTCAGTGTTGGGCAGATTCTGTAGCACAGCAGGAACCTCCTCTGCAGATTTCTTATTAATTCTTAGGTTTTCTCCTTTTATTGTCAAGTTCCCTTCAAGCTGGTTTTGTGTTACAGCACACAGCTATCAAAATATATTCTTAGAGTGAGAAAAATCTGATTATTGTTTTTCCTGATCTCTGTGAGGCTCTGCAGGCTTTGCTTCAGTGTCCTCAATCCTGTGATTCCTATTTTCCTCCTTTTTCCTTCTTTGATCTGGACTCAGTGCCCTGCTGGCTGCAGGGGTATCCTGACCCTGCCAGGGCTGTGGGAATTGGGTTTATCTGCACACTCTGGGGAAAATCCCTGGCTGTGTTTGCACAGGGAGCATTCCCAGGCTCCAGAGCAATTCCTGGCCCTGTGAAAATGGCACCAGATCAGAGACATTTCCCAGGCTGTGTTTGACCTCTGGCTCAGAGCAGGATGAGATAAAATAAAGCACAGGTGAGACTTGAACCCAGGCCAGGAGCTTTTGGTGGTCAGGGTTATTCAGGGAGGAGTATTCACAGAATCCCAGAGGGTTTGGGGTGGAAGGGACCTTAAATCCCACCCCACCCCTCCCAGGTTGCTCCAGCCTGGCCTGGGACACATCCAGGGGCAGCCACAATGCAGTTCAAGACTTCAATAAATTAATTCTTCCATCAGCCCCTTCCCAGTCCCACTTTTATTACTCTTCCAAAACCCTTTCTCTATTTTCCCCCTCATTCCAGCTCTCTGTATCCCTGGAGAGTGACAACAGGCAGAGAAGGCTCAAGTTATTTAAAAGTTTTGAGGAAAAATGACACAAAGAAGTGCACAAACAGCTTGTTATCCTACCCCTGCCCATCCACCAGCACGGGGATTCCCAGTGGAGTCTTGCCCTGCTGACACTACAGGAAATGTGGGTCACTGTCCTCAGTCTGTTCCTGATTTTTTTGGGGTTGGTGGATTAATAGCTTTCCTTGAAACCTCCCTTGTTCCTTTGATCTCCCTCCCTTCTCAGGGGTGACATCAAAAGTTGTCAGATGTTTTCCAGAGCTGGAATAATAAAACTTGGAGCTTTTTTGGAGGCAGGATGTGGGATCCTGCAGATGAATGGTTCCCTTGTAGTCTGGAGTGCCTGCTGTGATCTTGTCTGGGAGCCACCATGTGCTTCCCTGCAGCCCCAGGGCTTTACAGCACGTGGGGATAGCTCTGTGCATTCAGGGACAATCTCCCTGTGACCTGTCCCCTCCCCTGGCTGTGACACCAGCGTGGCCCTGGGGTTTATACATGAGAGGAGGGAGCTGCCAGCTCCCAAGGGATTCCATCTCCACCGAGTGTCAGAGCCATAAAATTAATATTTGTGATTGTTCAGGATCAGCATTTTGTGCTTTCCTGGGTCTGTTTCCTTGCAGTTTCTGGGGTTTTTCTCCTCTTCCCAGAGATTCCTCCAGGATCCTCACCCCCTTTTTTTCACTTTGCCTTCCCAGTGGTTCCCAGCTTCTGTTTTCCCTCCTGCCTGAGTGGATTTTCTCCTCTTCCTGGATCTGATATTTCTTTGCAGTTTCTGGGTTTTTTTCCTCTTCTTCCCAGACATTCCTCCAGGATCCTCACCCTCTTTTTTTCACTTTGCATTCCCAGTGGTTCCCAGCTCCTGATTTCCCTCCTGCCTGAGCCCCACAGTATTCCCAGGCTGGAGCCTGATGTTTCCTTGCAGTTTCTGGGTTTTTTCTCTTCCCAGAGATTCCTTCAAGATCCTCACCCCCTTTTTTTTAACACTTTGCCTTCCCCATGGTTCCCACCACCTGATTTCCCTCCTGCCTGAGTGGGTTTTCTCCTCTTCCTGGATCTGGTATTTCTTTGCAGTTTCTGGGGTTTTTCCCTCTTCTTCCCAGACATTCCTTCAGGATCCTCACCCCCTTTTTTTTTCCATTTTGCTTTCCCAGTGGTTCCCAGCTCCTGATTTCCCTCCTGTCTGAGTGGATTTTCTCCTCTTCCTGGATCTGATATTTCTTTGCAGTTTCTGGGTTTTTTCCCTCTTCTTCCCAGACATTCCTCCAGGATCCTCACCCCCTTTTCTTCACTTTGCTTTCCCAGTGATTCCCAGCTTCTGTTTTCCCTCCTGCTTGAGGAGTTTTTCTCCTCTTTCTGGATCTCATGTTTCTTTGCAGTTTCTGGGGTTTTTCTCCTCTTCCCAGACATTCCTCCAGGATCCTCACCCCCTTTTTTTTCACTTTACCTTCCCAGTGGTTCCCAGCTCCTGATTTCCCTCTTGCCTGAGCCCCACAGTATTCCCAGGCTGGAGCCTGATGTTTCCTTGCAGTTTCTGGGATTTTTCTCCTCTTCCCAGACATTCTTCCAGGATCCTCACCCCCTTTTTTTCACCTTGCCTTCCCCATGGTTCCCAGCACTTGATTTCCCTTCTGCCTGAGGGGTTTTTCTCCTCTTCCTGGGTCTGATGTTTCCTTGCAGTTTCTGGGGATTATCTTTTCTTCCCAGACATTCCTTCAGGATCCTCACCCCGGTTTTTTTTTCACCTTGCATTCCCAGTGGTTCCCAACTCCTGATTTCCCTCTTGCCTGAGGGATTTTTCTCCTCTTCCTGGATCTCATGTTTCCTTGCAGTTTCTGGGGTTTTTCTCTTCCCAGACATTCCTTCAGGATCCTCATCCCCTTTTTTTCACCTTGCTTTCCCCGTGGTTCCCAGCTCCTGATTTCCCTCCTTCCTGAGCCCCCCAGTATTCCCAGGCTGGAGCTGGGTTGGGGTCTCTGTGTGGGGTGGCACTGGTGTGACAGTGCCACATCCTTGGGTGGCAGCACTGAGCCCTGTCCTGGCTCCTGTAACCCCTGAGAAAAGGGTGATGGAGGGAGAAGGGGAGAGGCTGGAGGGTGTCCAGGGAAGGGAATGGAGCTGGGAAGGAGCTGGAGAATCCTGAGGGAGCTGGGAAAGGGCTCAGCCCGAGAAAAGGGGGATCAGGGGGGCCCTTGTGGCCCTGCACTGCTCCTGCCAGGAGGGGACAGCCAGGAGATGCTCCAGGGGATGAGGGCAGGGGTGAGAGCAAACAGCCTCAGTTGTGCTGAGGGAGCTTTAGGGAAGCCACTGCTCAGCCCAGGACAAGTTAGAAAAAGCAGATATTGAAGGGTTTTCCTTGTGTGTGCAGCCTGGCAGGGCAACACCATGGCTGTTCCCCCCATCCCTGCAGCTCCAACACAGCAGTGTGCAGCTGCTCCTGCTCCTCTCCCAGAACAGGGCAGGATTGCCCTGAAGTGCAGAGGAACAGGCAGCAAACCCTGAGCCTCTGGTGCAGGATCCCCCTGTTCACTGCCCCCTGGCCCAGGGGGTTGCACCCCCTCTGACTCCACAGCTGCTTCAGCTCCTGCCTTCCCCCATCTCAGCAATCTGGATGTGTGGAGGGTTATGGAGGGGTTCTCCTCCCTCCCCCTGACTGCTCTTTGAACATTTCACTCCCTTGTTTGCTTTTCCCCTTTGATGCCCCATCTCCCATGCAGATATTTGGGGAAAACCCTTCACAGAAAGGGCTGATGAAGCTCTCCTGGCACCCATCCCTCCTAAACCCCGTGGAGGTGACACCTGGGGATGTACTGGTGCTGCTGGGGCTGTGGCTGGACTGGCTGATCTTGGGAGGCTTTTCCACCCTGAACAATTGCAGGATTCCATGGGGCTGTGCCAGGGGGCAGCCCTGGAGCTGTCTGGGGCAGCTGGGCAGGCCCAGGCTCTGTGTCCCTGCTCCTGTGGGAGCAGCAGTGTCCCTGCTGGCTGTGTGGGAGGCTGGGAATGGCTGAGCCCCTCTCATCCTGCTGCCTTTGCTTTCCAAGAAAAACCTGCAGTGCTGCCTGAGGGATAACCCTTGCATTGAAATGCTCCAAGCTTAGCCCATCTTCTGCTCACACAACCTCAAATTTGGGGGTTTGGATCCATTTCAAAGTTCCTTTATTGCACAGCTCATCCCTGAGGTGGTTTTGGATGGCCTTTGGAATTGAGGCGTTTTTGTGACTTTGCTGCTCTTTTCCCCACCTTGTGGAAGATTTGCAGATGATCATGTTAAAACCACACCTAGGTGTGTTTGTTCTGTGACCTGTGGCTCATCCAGCCTTGGTCCATCCTCAGTTTTACTGGTTTTACTGGTTCTTCCATGGCATGAAGAGGCCACAGCCCTTCACACATTGTTTTCTTCGAAATTTTTCTGAACCTGGCTGTCTTTATTTACTGCCTCTAGGCTGGGTTCTTCTCCTCAGCTTCATTCTCACTGCTCCTCCAACAAAGGATGCAAAACCACCTTTAGATTGGTGTCATGAATCTTGTTTGGAATGAAATTGCCTGCTGGAATGAGGAAAAAGAATAAAATGAAGAAGAAGGCTAGAGGGATTCCTGGGGATGCAGACAGATGTTAGGGATCCATTCCTGTTTTGCACCAGGACAAGACACAAAGTCTTGGAATGGGATTTTCACTCCTCAGAAGAGTCTGGTGAAAAATATTTCAACTTCTTGGAATTGAGGCGTTTTTGTGACTTTGCTGCTCTTTTCCCCACCTTGTGGAAGATTTGCAGATCTTCATGTTAAAACCACACCTGGGTGTGTTTGTTCTGTGACCTGTGGCTCATTCAGCCATTTTAGGAATCCATTTCTGTTTTGCACCAGGACAAGACACAAAGTCTTGGAATGGGATTTTCACTCCTCAGAAGAGTCTGGTGAAAAATATTTCAACTTCTTGGACAGTTCAGGGCACTCCCCTCTTATCTCAGCCCCACATACCTGTGGAGGAATGAGCTGTTGGAGCATTCTGGGAGCCCAGCCTGGAGCAGTTTGCTCACACAGGACAGGAGGGAGCCTGGAGTGCTGCAGGGCCCCTCTTGGAGGAGTTTCTGGAGCATTAGGGAAGGAATTCCATGGAAACCAACACTCAGGCTCCAGCCCAGCCTGCTGCTGCCCTGCTGGCAGCTCCAGCACGGCCTTGCAGAGAGGTTTTGGAGGTTTCTGTTGGGTTCTGCTGTGCTAATTGCATGGGTGGGGCAGGATGTGCAAGGATCCGTGAAGTGCAGCTCTGTGTGAGGCTGACTGAGAGCTGCTTGGGCCAAATCCTCTCCAAATATTGCCCCAAAATGCAGTGATTGGGGTGCTGGGTGTGCCCAGGGCTGAGCTGGGTGTGCCAGAGCTGAGCTGAGCCCCAGCCAGCCTGGCTGAGGGCACTTGACACCTCAGGGTGTCCCTGCAGGCACAGGCCTGGGCTTTGGGCAATCCCTGGGCTGCAAACTGAGTTCCCTGGTGACCCCAGTGCTCCATCCCCAGCTCACTGGTGACCCCAGTGCTCCATCCCCTGCTCACTGGTGACCCCAGTGCTCCATCCCCTCCTCACTGGTGACCCCAGTGCTCCATCCCCTGCTCCCTGAGTTCCCTGGTGACCCCAGTGCTCCATCCTCTGCCCACTGGTGACCCCAGTGCTCCATCCCCTGCTCACTGGTGACCCCAGTGCTCCATCCCCTGCTCCCTGAGTTCCCTGGTGACCCCAGTGCTCCATCCCCTGCACACTGGTGACCCCAGTGTTCCACCCCCAGCTCACTGGTGACCCCAGTGCTCCATCCCCTGCAAACTGAGTTCCCTGGTGACCCCAGTGCTCCATCCCCTGCACACTGGTGACCCCAGTGTTCCACCCCCAGCTCACTGGTGACCCCAGTGCTCCATCCCCTGCAAACTGAGTTCCCTGGTGACCTCAGTGCTCCATCCCCTCCCTGCTCACTGGTGACCCCAGTGCTCCATCCCCTGCTCCCTGAGTTCCCTGGTGACCCCAGTGCTCCATCCCCAGCTCACTGGTGACCCCAGTGCCCCATCCTCTGCTCACTGGTGATCCCAGTGCTCCATCCCCAGCTCACTGGTGACCCCAGTGCTCCATCCCCTCCTCACTCAGTTCCCTGGTGACCCCAGTGCCCCATCCTCTGCTCACTGGTGATCCCAGTGCTCCATCCCCAGCTCACTGGTGATCCCAGTGCTCCATCCCCAGCTCACTGGTGATCCCAGTGCTCCATCCCCAGCTCACTGGTGATCCCAGTGCTCCATCCCCAGCTCACTGGTGATCCCAGTGCTCCATCCCCAGCTCACTGGTGACCCCAGTGCTCCATCCCCTCCTCACTCAGTTCCCTGGTGACCCCAGTGCCCCATCCCCTCCTCACTCAGTTCCCTGGTGACCCCAGTGCTGATCTCCAGGGCTGGGATGCTGCACTGAAGGAAAGGTCTGGGGCAGGATGCTGCTCCTGTAGTGCAGCAGTGCTGCCTCCTGCTACTGAAAATCATAAAACCATGGGATGGGATGGGTTGGAAGGGCCTTAAATCCCATCCAGTGCCACCCCTGGTACCTTCCACTGTCCCAGGCTGCTCCAAAGCCCTTCCAGCCATGGAACAGCCACATTTTTTCCTCTGGGAATGCTCAGCTCTCCTTGTTTCCTGCTGCACTTCCAGCCCAGGCTGTGCTGATTTGCTGCAGGAGGAATCAGAGAATCCTGGAATATCCAGGGCTGGAAAAGACACACACAAGGATCACTGAGTCCAGCTCCTGGCCCTGCACAGGACACCCCAAGCACCCCACTGTGTACCAGAAGAGGGATTTATCTCTCTTGGAGTGATCTGGGCTGTTAGAAGCCCCCAAAAAGGGGAGAGTGAGGGTTTGTTGATTCTTTCCAGCCAGCACAGTGCCCATGTGTGCTTTCTGTCCCCTGCTCCATCCCCAGGAGTGTGTGGGACATCCTGTCCTGCCTGCAGCCCTCACATCCTGAGAAAGTTTCCCAAGCTCTGGAATGAAACTCTTGGTTGTGAAGGTCCTGTCAAACTTTCTCACCATGTGCATGGGCTGGAGAAGCTTGAGAAAATTCTCCTTGCTGCATCCCCTTCTCTGGAGAATTTAACTCCTTCCCATCCTCTTAGGACTGGGAGGATTTGCTTCTGCCTTTCCTCTGTGGGTCAGGGACTTTGTGGTGAGCCTGTTGTTACCCTACAGGGAAACAGACCCAATTTTGGGTGACATTATTTGCTGTTATGGAGCTAAAATGTGCCAAGGGCCTGGTGGGTGTGGAGCCACTCCATCCCCTGCTTCCTTCCCTGGAATTCCAGAGGGATCTTCTGGATGCTCAGCTCTGGGTGTCATCTTTGCTCTTCCAGCTTCCTAAAAGAGTTGCTCTGTTTGATTAAAAATCAGCTGCCAGCTCCTCTCTTTATTCCCTCTGGGCCTGGTGCTTGGACACCCAATCCAATTTGGGCACAGCTGCTTAAATCTGGGTTAGTCAGAGCCCTGAGCTGAGCTTGCTGGGCCACATTCCTCCCTGGGGCTGTCCAAGCCTGTCCAGGGCTTTGGTCACCTCAGTGGCCATCTCTGCTCCTGAAACCCTCCTTGGCTTCTCTGCATGACTCCTCAAACAGGGCAAAAATTCCTGATCAGCCCCTCTGGAGCCAGGCTGGGAGAGCTGGGGGTGCTCCCCTGGAGAGGAGAAGGCTGCAGGGAGAGCTGAGAGCCCTTGCAGGGCCTGAAGGGGCTCCAGGAGAGCTGCAGAGGGACTGGGGACAAGGATGGAGGGACAGGAGGCAGGGAATGGCTGCCAGTGGCAGAGGGCAGGGCTGGATGGGATCTTGGCAATTGGGAATTGTTCCCTGGCAGGGTGGGCAGGGGCTGGGCTGGAATTGCCAGAGCAGCTGTGGCTGCCCCTGGAGCCCTGGCAGTGCCCAAGGCCAGGCTGGACATTGGGGCTGGCAGCACCTGGCACAGTGGGAGCTGGCCCTGGGCTGCAATCAGCTGCCATTGAAGATCCCTTCCCACCCAAACCACTCTGGCATTCACATTCCTCAATCCAGGATGGAAACCAGCACCAAAAGCCATTGCAGCAAATGGAGAAAGGAAAGGAAAGAATGATTGCCTGGCTGCTTGCAGGTGCCCCCAGTGCCATTTCCCACAGGGGGTTTGTAGCCTGGCAAGGCCTGGTTAGAGAGGTTTGGGCTGTGCCAGGGTGCCCAGAGCAGCTGTGGCTGCCCCTGGAGCCCTGGCAGTGCCCAAGGCCAGGTTGGAGCACCTGGCACAGTGGGAGGTGTCCCTGCCATGGCACAGTGGCACTGGGTGGCCTTTGAGGTCCCTTCCAACCCAGACCATTCCATGACCCTCAGAGCCTTTTGCCAGGAAGTCTCTCATGGCTGGAGTTGGATCCTTGCTGGATCCTGGTGCTGCTGAGCTGGCACACAGAGCTGCAGCTGTGCATTCACCATGTGCAAGGTGCAGTTGTTTTAGGGCCCATTCAGCTCCTTCCTTTCACTTCCCAGAGCCAAGGGCAGGGAACACCTGAGTTTTTGCAGGATGGGCTTTGCCAGGCCCTTGGGAGCTGCAGGCAGCTCTCCTGCTCCCTGCTGGAGGGGGATGCAGGGGATGAACCCTGGCATCAATCAGATCCTCTTTCAGGCCTGTGCCCTGATTAAATATCCCCAAATTGCCCATCCTGCATCATTAAACACTGCTGGTGTGCCTTGGGGTGATCCCAGTGCCCCCAGGTCTCAGGGTAATCTCTGCCTGCTGCTTTGTCCCAAATTGGAGGGTTTAGATCCATTTCAGAGTTTTCATGGGCTTTATTCCAACACCAGCTGTTCTCGTGCTGCAGATGAGGGTCAGTCTGGAGCTGCTGGCTCAGGGCTTTGCAGAAACAGCATGAGGGAGAGAGCAGCACAGGAGGGTGGAAGGGAAGTTTGGGAGCAGGAAAGTGCAAGGAAACCTGGGAAGCAGGAGAGTGTATGAAGGAATCAGCAGGATGGGGTGCAATGGGAAGTTGGGGAGCAGAAGGGGTGCAGAGGAAATTGGGGAGCAGGACAAGGTGCAGGGGGAGGATGAGGAGCAGAATAGAGTTCAGGAGAAATTGGGGAGCAGGGTGGGGTTCAGGACGAGTTGGGGAGCAGGAAGGAGTGCAGTGGGAAGTTGAGGAGCAGGACAAGGTGCAGTAGGAAGATGAGGAGCAGGAAGGGGTTCAGGAGAAATTGGGGAGCAGAAAGAAGTGCAGTGGGAAGTTGGGGAGCAGGAAGAGGTGCAAAGGAAATTGGGGAGCATGGGAAGATGAGCAGGATGGGGTTCAGGAGGAGTTGGGGAGCAGGAACGGGTTCAGGAGGAGTTGGGGAGCAGGAAGGGGTGCAAAGGAAATTGGGGAGCATGGGAAGATGAGCAGGATGGGGTTCAGGAGGAGTTGGGGAGCAGGAAGGGGTTCAGGAGAAGCTGGGGAGCAGGAAGGGGTTCAGGAGGAGTTGGGGAGCAGGATGGGGTTCAGGAGGAGTTGGGGAGCAGGAAGGGGTTCAGGAGGAGTTGGGGAGCAGGAAGGGGTGCAGTGGGAAGTTGGGGAGCAGGAGGGGGTGCAGAGGGAAATGATGAGCAGGAAGGGGCACAGAGGAAGTTGGGAAAGAGGAGGGGGTGGTGAAATCTTGGTTGTGCAAGGAGCCACATCTTGCAGGAGGGCACTGGCCTTGTCCTGCTGCTCCCCCGGGCTCTCGTGCCTGCAGCTGGCAGTGTTTGGGTGCTCCAGTGCTCCTGTCCTGGCAGGCTGGGGCTGCAGGGATGGTGTTCATGGCTGCTTTAGAAACACAATTTTTGGGCAAAAACACTTCATCTTTTCAACTTTTATTAATAAAGAACAATTAAATAATGGAATGAGAGTGAGAACTCTCCTTCCCTGAATTATCCAGTGTTTTCCAGCCTTGGATTTCCACGTTGCTGCCCCTCTGCTCTGATTCCTGCTGTGCTCTGTGCCCTGCCCTCAGCTAGCTCCTGCCTCCTGGGGCACCGTGCCCTTTCCATGCAGGAACAGGCCCAGAAGGGCTCATGCTGCCCTGCTGAGCACCAGGGAGGGCATTCCCACATTCCCAGGTTTTTCCTGTGTTTTCCCAGGAGAAGAAGAAGAAGAAGAAGCACAAGGCCAGGCAGTCCTCAGAGTCAGACTCAGGCAGCTCAGCCTCGGACAGTGATGGAGCTCAGCCCTCCAGCAAGAGGCCCAGGCACTCCAGGAAGGCCAGCAAGGCTCCCAAGAAGAAGAAGAAGAAGCACAAGAAGTAGCCCTGGGGTGAGCAGGGCAGGCTGGGCTGCTGCCACAGCCATTCCCTGGTGCAGCCAGCAGGGACCAGCAGCTCCAAGGACAAGGAACGTGTGGTGTTACAGGTGTTGACCTTGTGTGAGCTGTCCTCTGTCACCTTGGGCACAGGCTGCCCCCTTGTCACACAGCTGCTGCCAGCACAGGCTTGTGACAGCCTGCAGGGCACCCCTGCTGTGCCACAGCCTGCTGTCCTGCTGCCAGCTCCTGGGACAGAGCTTGGGGTGGCACAGCCAGGCCCCCACCGTGCTGGGCACAGGCTTTGGTGGGAGCACAGCCCCTGGCACAGAGCCCTGGGCTGCAAAGCTGCCCCGGCTCCCTCAGCCTCTCTGCAAACACTGGGAGTGGAGGAGCAAGGAGCAAATGGGGGAGTGGAGATACTGGGAGTAAACATGGACTGTGGAGTGTTTGCTGCCTTGGAAAGGGATGGAAAATAAATCTGCTCTCTGCAGCTGTACTTTGTACCTGCTCCTTTCTTCTGCACCCTCCACACTTCATCTTGGGCAGGGGGAGATCAGCACTGGCTGTGTGGAGGAGATGGGAGAGGGATTTTTTGGGAAGGTCTGGCTGCTTCCCCAGGTTCCCTGGGCTGGGAAGGGGGTGTGTGCTGAGGTAACCCATGGGAGAAGCCTTCTGGAGGGAGCATAAATCTTGTAACTGGAGCTGAAGGTCAGGGGAAGGGATGGCAGGGGAGGGTGCCAGGAGCAGCTCGGCCCTGCTGGGACAGATGTGAAGGGGGAAGGAGCCGCCCCTGCGGCCTCTGGCTCTGCAGGGAGCTGGGACTGGCAGCTGTTGGTGTGGCAGGAGAGCTGGGACTGCTGATGCAGCCTCCCCTTATCCCTTTTCCTTCCCTGTGCTTCCCACCCCAGCTCCCCATGGCTGCCTCCCCCTTTGGGGCCGTTTCTCTTCCCAAATCGGACACAAGAGCTCAGGAGCTTTGTTCCAGGGCAGCCTGCACCTCCAGGGGAGCCTGCCCCTCTCTGGGGCTGTGGGGTTCCCTCCTGCCCCTCTCTGGGGCTATGGGGCTCCCTCCTGCCCCTCTCTGGGGCTGTGGGGCTCCCTCCTGCCCCGCTATGGGGCTCCCTCCTGCCCCTCTCTGGGGCTGTGGGGCTCCCTCCTGCCCTGCGAGGGGCATTCCCGGAGAGCCCCCGGCCAGCCAGAACGATCCCCGCAGGGCTGCTGGGAGCACTGCCCATGAACCCCATCCCTGTGGGTGGCCACGTTCCCAAACCGCCTTTTCCCGAGTAAACCGAGCACAGAGCTGTAACAACACCTTTATTATTTTTCCATGTGACTTTTCCCACTCTCAATTAAAAAAGAACCCAACAACGAACCACGAAAGCACCACCCGAGCCCCCGGAGCCCCTGCAGGCGCCGGGCGGGGGCAGGGGCGGCCCCGCTGGGGCAGCGGCTCCGAGCCCACGGGAAGCCGTGCCTGGCACGGGGCCGGGAGGTGGGGACGATGAGGCACCGGGTGACAGGCAGGGGACCTGCGACAGCGTCTATGTCTCCTTCTCGTAGGTGCGGGTGGAGACGACTTTGCCCATGGTGAGAGTCTGGGGGCAGAGAGGTCAGGGGAGTTAGTGCTGCCCTGCCCAGCTCCGAGCTGAGCTCTTCAAACCATTCTCGAGGTGGGAACGTCAGAATGAAACCAGTTCTGTGTTGGGAACCTCAGAATGAAACCAGTTCCGAGGTGGGAACCTCAGAATAAAACCATTTCCTTACCAGAATTAATTTCCCATCCTTCAGCTCCCGGACCAGCGATGTCTCCTTGCCCTCCCACTTCTGCACGTGGACGAGTTTGCCTCCATCCAGTGTGACCACGGACTGCAGGGAGGGATTGAGACCCGCAGTTATTTTCCTCTCCGGGTTTATCCCTCAGAGGGGACCCTGGAGCCCCGCAGCGCTCGGGATCAGCCTGGGGGTGCCCACCTGGCACCATCCCCGCCTGGCTGGGTCAGCCGCGCTCAGCCCAGCCTGGGTCCTGCCCTGGGGCACGGCTGTCCCCAGGGTCCCCAGGTGCCACCGGCACGGTCACCCTGCCCTCCGTGCCCCGGGGCCACCCGGGCCTGTCCCGGCCGCGCTCCCGAGCTCCGCTCGCGGCTCCGGAGAGGCGGGGCGGGGATCGGGGTTTGGAGCCGAGCCCTCCCTGCCCTGCAGGGCCCGCCGAGGCTTTTGGAGCGGCTGATGCAGCAAACGCGCCCCTGCTCGCCGCGCTGCTGTTTGCACAGCGCCGCTGCTGACTCAGCCCCCGGAGCCCGGCCCGTGCCAAGGTTACGGTGACAGCGGCACGCAGGGCGGGGCCGTGCCGGGACAGCCACGGGCACCAGCACCGGCACCGCCTGCCTGTCCCCATCCTGCCCTGTGCCCCCCACCCACCCCTCCAGAGCCGGGGCTGCCCCTCGGTGCCCCCATGGCTGGGCTCTGTCCGGAGCCCGAGTGTGCCCCAGCCCCAGATCCCCGCAAGGCCCCGGGTGCTCCCTCAGACCCCAGTTCCCCACAGCTGGGTCCCCCCCACTGCTCAGCTGTCCAAAAGTTTGGGTACCCGCAGGGTTTGGGTGCCCCACAGCCAGAGGGCAGGGATGGATGGATAGAATTCACTGGGGAGGAATTCCTCCCCGGGAGGGGGTGAGGCCCTGGCACAGGGTGCCCAGAGCAGCTGTGACTGCCCCTGGAGCCCTGGCAGTGCCCAAGGCCAGGCTGGACATTGGGGCTGGCAGCACCTGGCACAGTGGGAGGTGGCCCTGCCATGGCAGGGCTGGCACTGGACGAGGTTTAAGATCCCTTCCAACCCAAACCATTCCATGGGTGCCCCACAACTCCTGGCACCCCAAGGCTGACCCGGTCGTGTCCAGCCCCGTTCTCGGGCAGCCGTCCTGGCCCCCCTGACCCATCATGTGCTGGGGACACCCCAAGGGCACGGCCGGGCTGGGCAGGAGCCGCGGGCCGGTCACACGTTCTGTTCTGTTCTGCTGCTTGAACAGCGGCCAGGAGCTGGGGCTGGACGGAGGGAGGGAGGCAGCTCACACTCAGCCCCTTCCCCCAGCCTCATGCCGAGCCTGGCCCTTTGTTCTTCCTGCTCTGGGGCTAGGAAAGGGATTTGTGGCCAAAGAGCCCCCAGGTTCCTCCCGAGTGCCCCCCGGGCTGCGTATGGAGCACAGAGCTGCCAGCCGCAGCTGGAATCGAGGGAAAATCAGCAGCTGGGTCACTCCTTCGAGGGAAAATGTCCCTGCAGGGAGGGAGAGGCCAGGAAAGTCATTGCTCTCTCTCAGGTGATTTTTTTCCTTGCTCTTACGGGGAGGAGCAGCCTGGCTGGGAAGGTTTGAGCTCCCCAGGGAGCCGCAGCCCTTGGAGAGGCACCGAGCAGCTGGGATTGTCCCGGAGCTGGGATTGTCCCGGAGCTCCATCCCTGCAGCGCTGCCTGCTCGGGATGCACCCTCAAAAAACGAAGAATGGTGCCCCTCTTCCCCCGGAGCAGGGACACGTCTCACCGCCCCAGCGGCCTCCTCTTGAGCAAGCTGGCACTCGCCAGCCCGGCTCTTGCTCAACCTTCCCGGCAGCTCCGGCCTGCCCCGGGCCAGCCCAGCTGCACAACGGGTTCGGGGGGGCTGCCAGGACGGGACCAGGCACCAGCAGCAGCCCCGGCGGGCACAGAGGGGCTGCCCTCGCTCAGGCAGCCGGGATGGAGCCCCGGGGTGATGGAGGGATCCCCCGGAGCCCCAGGGTGATGGAGCGATCCCCAGAACCCCGGGGCGATGGAGGGATCCTCCTGGAGCCCCGGAGTGATGGAGCGATCCCTCAGAGCCCCGGGGTGATGGAGTGATCCCCCTGAGCCCCGGGGTGATGGAGTGATCCCTCAGAGCCCCGGGGTGATGGAGTGATCCCTCAGAGCCCCGGGGTGATGGAGCGATCCCTCGGAGCCCCCAGAGCCTTTCGGGGGTGCCGCGGGGCGGGGGGGCCCGGGCTCACCTTGACGTGCCTGTCGTCCGCCGTGGTCTCGTCGAACTCCTCGCCCAGCTTGAAGGTGATCTCGGTGTTCTTGAAGGTGCTCTGGGTCTTCACGGTGACCTTGTCGCCGTCCAGCTCGATGATGGTGGTGGGCTTGGTGAAGCCGGCCACCTGCCGCGTGGCGAAGCCCACGCCTGGGGATCGGGGGGTGAGGGCACGATGCAGCCACCCAGCCCCGGCATCGCCCCCGAGCTCTTCCTCCCCGTGCTGGTGCAGGGCGAACCCCAAAACTGCTGCCCGTTCATGGTCCTGAGGGGCTCCGTGCGCCCGCGCGGCCGGAGCAGAGAGGGGGGGCCGGGAGGGGATGGATCCGGGACCAGCGCCCACCCACCCTGAGCTGGCTGAGGGGGGACTGGTGTCTGTCCCCCCTTCCCCGCCTGCTCTGGGCTGGGGGACTCCCCCTGACCATGCTGGGACCGGCTGATGGGGGCTCGGGGGCTGGGCAAGGCTGGGGGGGTCCTGAGCGACCCCCAGCACCCGCGGGGGGCATCTCATCCCTCCACCCTCTGCCAAGGGCTGTGCCCGGGGGGGGGCACGGGAAGGACGCGACCCCCGGGACCCCCTCACCCAGCCCCAGACCCCCTCATCCACCTGGGACCCCTCATCCACCTGGGACCCCTCACCCAGCCCGAGACCCCTCACCCAGACTGGGCTCCTCTCACCCAGCCCGGGGTCCCTTCACCCAGCCCAGCCCCACGTGCACAAAGCCCCCGAGCCCCCCTAAACCACCCACGGCGGCAGCAGCGACCCCCCACCCCTTCCACCTGCAGCCCCCCACCCCAGACCCCCGTGTGGGGGCGGTGGTTCGCCGGGCAAACTGGGGGGGCATAGGAAAAAAAAAAAGAAAAGAAAATAAAAGGGGGTGATGTGACCGCAAACCCGCTCTCAGCCGCGCCCACTCACCCAGCGCCTTCATGTACTCATCGAAATTCTGGGTGTCCACCAGCTTCCAGGTGCCCACGAAAGCGTCCACCATGGCGAGGGGGCGAGGGGGGTCCGGCCGGCTGCGAGCGAGGCACCGCCTGCAGCTGCCGCGGCCCCGCGGCCGCCTTAAATAATGTCCCCATCACATGATTGGAAAGAGCACGGCGCGCTCCAGAAATACACCCGGCAGCGCTGCCAGCGGCCACCCGGCCCCGCCACCGCCCCCGGCCCCGCGCAGAGCCCCCGCCCGGCAGGGCGGGCACAGCCCCGGGGGCGCTCGGGGCGGGGATGTGCCCGGGCACTGCGGGGGTGTGTGCCCATCTCAGCCCCGCGACAATGTGCGACAGTGGGGATGCCCCTAAGGGACACGAATGGCGGGGACAGGGGCGCTGAGGTGGGGAAACTGAGGAATGGGGACAGGGAGGTGAACTGGGGAAACTGAGGCACAGGGACGGGGGCGCTGAGGTGGGCACAGGGGTGTGTGCCCAGCCCAGGTGGGTGCATGGGTGCGTAGGGAGGGGCAGGTGCTGCCCCTGGGTGGGGACAGCGACAGTGGGGATGCCCTTTAGGGACACGAGTGGCGGGGATAGGGGAGCTGAGCTGGGGAAACTGAGGCACGGGGAGCAGGAAGCGCTGGGGTGTGGAGGAATACATGTGGGGACTCCAGGGGAGTGTGGGGACAGGTGTGACACCCCCTGAATTCCGTGTGTCTGTGGGGATGTGTGACCTGCTCCCGGCTCCATGTGCCTGTGTGTGTGGACACGTGTGTGACCCTGTCCCCTCCCTGTGTGTGACCCTGTCCCCTCCCTGTGTGTGTGGGCACGTGTGTGACCCTGTCCCCTCCCTGCATGCCCGGGGACACAGGCGTGTGCCACCAGTGGTGCTTGGGTGCCGAGGGGACACTGGGGACAAGGCACGGGGCTGTGGGACCCCCAACAGGTCCCCCCCTCTCCCCGTGCTTTGGGCTCCAGTGCATCCCCGGCCCCTTCCCAGCGTGGCTGGGGTCACCCCTGGCCATGGCATTTGCTGTCCCCTGCACCCCAGGGGACGGTGCCAGCTCCTGTCCCCGTCCCTGGGTCATAGAGGGACCCGGCTGGGGGCTCAGATGTCCCCGAGCCCGGTGGCTGCAGTCCCGTGGCTGTCCCCTTGTCTTGGGCACTTGGGGTCAAAGGCAGCAGGGCCGTGAGGGACCGGGGACACCTCCCTGTGCCTGGCCCTGTGTGACATCGCAGACACCCAAAAATAGCCAGAGCTCGTGTTCAGCGTCCTCCTGCTGACACTGCCACCAGGCAGGACCCCTCACCTCGTGCCCTGGGGGCACAGGACCTGTCCCCGTGGGATGGGTGTCCCCTGTCCCAGCTGGGACACCGGGCAGGGCTCTGCTTGCCAGGGTGACAAGGACAATTTATTTCCCAGGGAGACACAGCCCCCATGGCCTGGGGGGGGACACAGAGGGCAAGGAGTGTCCTCTGTCCCCTCACCTGGGTGTCAGTGTGTGTCCCAAACCTGCACAGCCCTGTCCCCTTCACACAACGGGACCGTGAGGTGGGGGCATTGGCAGGAACGGCTGCCCTGGCACGGGGACACCCCGGCATGGGGACACCCCAACATAGGGACACCCCAATATAGGGACATCCTGGCACAGGGACACCCTGGCACAGGGACACCCCGGCATGGGGACACCCCAACATAGAGACACCCCAATATAGGGACATCCTGGCACAGGGACACCCTGGCACAGGGACACCCCGGCATGGGGACGCCCCAGCATAGGGACACCCCAATATAGGGACATCCTGGCACAGGGACATCCACTGACAGGGACACCCCAACATAGGGACACCCTGGCACAGGGACACGCACTGACAGGGATACATAGGCACAGGGACACCCTGGCACAGGGACAGCAGGGCACAGGGACACCCGGGCACAGGGACACCCGGGCACGGAGACACCTGGGCACAGGGACGCTGGGGCACAGGGACACACACATGGCTGCCCCTGCACAGCCACCCACAGGAGCACCCATGAACACGGCCACCCACCCACCTGCAGGATGCACACACACACACACACACGTGCACACACGCACACATGCTCACACACATGCACACATACACAGACACACACGCACACACGCATGCACACACGGGTGTGTGCCCATGCCCTCGAGTGCCTGTGTAAAGGGGTGCCCATGCCCGTGGATGCCCACACATGTGGATGCTCACACACAGATGGCCATGCCCATGGATGCACACACACACACACGCACACACACACACAGGAGCTCATGCCCACGAATGCCCGTGTAAATGAGTGTCCATGACCATGGATGCACACACACACTGATACCCACATGTGCCCCTGCACGTGTGCATGTACACACACAGCCATGCACATGGATGCAAACACACACACACACACGTACACATGCATGTCCCTGCACACACACAGGTGCACACATATGGATGCACGCCCATAGATGCACACACATACAGATATCCCTGCACACACACACAGATGCACACACATGGATGTGTCCCTGTACACACACAGACACACAGACACAGAAACAGACACAGACACACACAGAGAGATATCGCTGCACACGCACATGTGCACACACACACACACACACCCACACATGCATACATACATGTATGCACACACACACAGAGATGCACACACACATGGATGCACACACACATATACACACACACAGGTGCACACACACATGGATGCACACACACATATACACACACACAGGTGCACACACACATGGATGCACACACATACACACACACATGGGTGCACACACACACAGATGCACACACACACGCAGACGCACACACACAGATGCACACAGACGGGCGCACACACAAATGGAAGCCTGTGCACATGGGCGCCCGTGGATGCCCACACACATGGATGCACACGCACATGGATGCACACACAGACACACAGATGCACACACATAGATGCACACACACATGGATGCACACGCACATGGATGCACACACAGACACACAGATGCACACACATAGATGCACACACACATGGATGCACACGCACACGGGACTCCATGCCCATGAATCCTCACATAAACCAGTGCCCATGAGCACACACATGGCCCCACACAGGGATTGCAGGGTGTGGGAGTGCCCGTGACCCTACACATGGATACACACGCACACACTCACACACACTCACAGACAGGTGCCCACGCACACAGATGCACATGCTCAGGGGATGCCCATGCCCATGGGATCCCACACCCACGAATGCCCCTGTAAATGGGTGCCCACACCCACAGATGCCCCCACACACATGGATACGCACAGCCAGGGATGCCCCTGCACGTGTCCACTCACACCCAACCTCCCTCCCACCAGGGCTGCCCTCCACGCCAAGGTGCCCGGGGGAGCCCGATGGTGCCCGGGGCCCCGTGGGGCGCTGGGGACGGCGGCCCCGCCTTGTGGCCCCGCCTGTGGCCCCGCACGGCTCTCCTGGTCCCCGGGCGGAGCCAGAGGGGACCTGGGCTGCAGGACTCCTTTGCTGGACCCACAGCGACTGCTATGGGTGACTGTCCGGGATGGGATGGGATCCATGGGATGGGATGGGATCCATGGGATGGGATCCATGGGATAGGATGGGATGGGATCCATGGGATGGGATGGGATGGGATGGGATGGGATGGGATGGGATGGGATGGCATGGGATGGCATGGGATGGGATGGCATGGCATGGGATGGCATGGGATGGCATGGGATCCATGGCATGGGATGGCATGGGAGGGGATCCATGGGATGGGATCCATGGGATGGGATGGGATGGGATGGGATGGGATCCATGGGATGGGATAGGATGGAGGGATGGGATAGGATGGAGGGATGGGGTGGGCCCAGCTCCACGTCCAACCATCCAGTCCTTGCCAGGTCCTGTGCCACTCCTGTGCCCTCCCTGTGCCACTCCTGTGCCACTCCCGCCTCTCGTGGCAAAAGCCTGAAGTGTTTCCAGAGCTGAGCAAACACCTCAAGAAGGTCCCAGCAGCGCGGGCTCTGGATGGCTCCGTGCCAGTTGGATTTTCCTGGCTCCAGGGGCTTCCCAGGAGCTCTGGCTCTGGCCAGCGGCCAGCGACCCCCGGAGCCAGCAGAGGAGCCCTCCCTGAGACCCTCAGTGCCCGGCAGGAGGGTCCCATCCTGCTCTCTGGCAGAAGCTCCTCTGGGGAGCACGGGCAGAGCCTGGGAGAGCTGCACTCCGTGTCCCCCGTGTCCCCAAAGGCCGCAGGACCCGGCTGGCCCCGCCCGGGGCTGGGGAGGGGATCCGGCGTGGGGACCGTGGGTGACCCGGCTCGGGGGGCTGGGGGTGCTCCGAACAGCATCCCCTGCTCCCCACCCCAAACTCACGGGGACCGTGGGTGGCCTGGCTCAGGGGTGCTCCGAACAGCATCCCCTGCTCCCCACCCCAAACTCACCAGCATTCCCCACCCCAGGAGCGGGGACCACGCTGGGGTCTCTGCTCCTCAGACGTGCTGGCAGCTTTGCTTAAGGCCTGGGGGGCTCTCGGGTTGTGTTTCCCCACCTCACCCCCCCCAAAACTTGAGAGTGGCTCGTGAGTCACCCAGAAGAAAGGCCAGGAGACGAGGGGTACCCAAAAACATCACAGTGAACACCACACTCAGCAAGAAACACCCGTGGCTGCTGCTGCGGCCAGGAGGGCCCCCGGGACCCCCCCGCGCTCGGCTCCGCCAAATGCCCCAGAAGAAAAATATTCCTCCCCCCGGGGAGGCCAAAACATCCCCCCCACCCCCGAGTCCGGGCCCAGGGCGTGGGTGGGAATCGCCCCTCGGTCACGGCAGGTCCCCTCCGTGTCCCCTCCGTGTCCCCGCCACGCGCGGCTCCCGCACGGCCGGGGGGACGCTCCGGGGTCCCGCTGCGGCAGCACCGAGGAAATCCCAGCGGGCTCCGGCCGAGCCAGGGGAGCTGGGCTGGCCCACAGACCCCTCCTTCCTCCGCCGGTCACAAATGTCCCCCCGGGCGGGGTTAGGACGTGTCCTTCAGCTCGGGGCTGGGCGGCTGCGGAGGGGGCGCCTCCGCCGAGGGCGACTGCATGTCCTGGGCACTGCCTGCGGGGAGAGACCGGGAGAGGTCACGGAATGGGGTCAGAGCAGGGAATCATGGAGTCATTGGGGCTGGAAAAGAGCTCCAACACCATTGAGTACAACCTGTGCATCGAGTCCGACCTGTGCCCGATGCCCACCTTGTCCCCAGCCCAGTGACCTTGGACACCTCCAGGGATGGGCATTGCAAACCTCCCTGGGCAGCTCCAATGCCTGGACACCCTTTCCATGGGGAAATTATCCCCAATATCCAACCTGGACCTCCCATGGCCGTTCCCTCTGCTCCTGTCCCTGTTCCCTGGAGCACAGCCCGACCCCCCCGGCTGTGCCCTCCTGGCAGGAGCTGTGCAGAACCACAAGGGCCCCCTGAGCCTCCTTTGCTCCAGGCTCAGCCCCTTCCCAGCTCCCTCAGCCCCTCCTGGGGCTCCAGACCCTTCCCAGCTCCGTTCCCTGCCCTGGACACGCTCCAGCCCCTCGGTGTCCCTGTCCCTCAGCACGGGATGGACGCGGGAGCCGCTGTCCCTGCTCACCCCACGTCCTCCCGCCCCTCCTGGTCACCCACCTGCGCTCAGGGACATCTCGGCCAGTTTGAGGGGCAGGTCGGCGGGGCTGACGCCGGCGGGCGAGCCCAGGATGTCGGGCAGGGCATTGCGCCGGCCCGTCCTGCTGGAGGATGCGAAGTCCAGCACGGGTTCCACCTCGGTCATGCTAACCCTGGGGAGAGATGTCCCCTGTGTCACCCCCGGAGCACGGTGAGCTAAAGGGACCCGGCTCTGCTCCGGGCTGGGTGCCCTGGTGCCCATCACCCCCTGCACTCCCTGTGCCCCCCAGGAGCAAAGGCAGGGCCACCCTGAAGCCCCCGGGACTTGCCACCCCCACCCTGGCACCTCTGGGTGCTCTGATCTCTGCTGGGCACTGCAGCCTGGAGGGAAGGGGTTCCCAGGGTGCCACCAGCCCCCCCAGCCCAGGCAGCCTTACCGGGCACCCTCCAGCCTGGCCTGGCACCGCGTCTGCCCCGTGCCCAGGTGAGGGACACCACGGGGGACAGGGATCCGTCCTGGCTGGGTCCCCTCTGGCCCTGACCTGGGGGAGGAAGAGAGGGGGTCACCAATGGGATTGGGACAAGGGGGGTGAAAACAGAGCACGGAGTGAGTCTGGGGGGGACAATGGGCTGTGACCCCATGGGAGCAACCACAGCACCCCCAGGGCCTCATCCATGGTGGGATGGATGAGGGATGGATGGATGGATGAATGATGGATGGATGATGGATGGATGGATGGATGGATGGATGGATGGATGGATGGATGATGGATGGATGGATGGATGGATGGCTGGATGATGGATGGATGGATGATGGATGGATGATGGATGGATGATGGATGGATGGATGGATGGATGATGGATGGATGGATGGATGGATGATGGATGGGGGATGGATGGATGGGGGATGGATGGATGGAGAGCAAGGATGGGGATGCAGAGGCGACAGGGATGGAGGCTGAGCCAGCACTGTCAGGGAACTGCATGGAGTCCCCAGCCTGGGGACACCACTGTGTCCCTTGGAGAGTGGCTCTTGCTGAGCCAGGCTGGCAGCAGCAATGGGGTGCCCTGGGTGGGTGGGGGCACTCCTGGGAAGCCCCTGGAACCAGGAAAATCCAACTGGCACGGAGCCATCCAGATGCCTGCACTGCTGGGACCTTCTTGAGGTGTTTGCTCAGCTCTGGAAACACTTTGGGCTTTTGCCATGGGACGTGGGAGTGGCCCAGGGCTGGCTCAGGGGTGGCTCAGAGGTGGCTAAGGGGTGGCTCAGGGGTGGCCCAGGGTGGCCCAGAGCTGGCTCAGGGGTGGCTCAGGAGTGGCCCAGGAGCTGGCAGGGACAAGAGACCCTCCACCCCCCAGATCCCCTCCACCCCCCACAAAGCACAGGGACCCCAAACCACCAGCCCAGCAGCCCCATCCCCTCTGGGCCAGATGTTGGTGGCAGTGCTGGGACTGGTGTCCCCAAACTGGTGGTGGTGGGAGTGTGAACTCACCGGTGTCCTGCTGGGAATTCCTGCTGGGAATCAGTGCTGGGAGTCACTGGGGATCACTGGGAGTCACTGGGGATCACTGGGAGTCACTGGGAGTCACTGGGAATTCCTGCTGGGCGTCTCTGCAGGGAGGACGAGCCAAGGTCCTTGGCACAGGTGCTGTGTGCACAGGAGGGGCGGCCACAGCTGCGGGGAGAGGGAGAAAGAAATGATTAACCAGGGAGGTGATTAGTGATTCGTTAATTAGTGATCAGTGCTGGGGTGGCTGTGCCATGAGGGGCAGGACCCGGGTGCTGCTCGGGGGGAAATTGAGGCACGGGGCTGGGCTGGCGGTGACAAAAGGCAGGGGTGGGGACAAAGGTTCTGTGCACACCTGCACGACCATTGTCCCCTGGAGCAACCAGCACTGCTCCAGCACAGGTGTGAGCAGTGTCACAGGTGTGGGCAGTGCCACAGGTGTGAGCAGTGTCACAGGTGTGTGCATTGTCACAGGTATGGGCAGTGTCACAGGTGTGTGCAGTGTCACAGGTGTGAGCATTGTCACAGGTGTGAGCAGTGCCACAGGTGTGTGCAGTGTCACAGGTATGGGCAGTGTCACAGGTGTGAGCAGTGTCACAGGTGTGTGCAGTGTCACAGGTATGGGCAGTGTCACAGGTGTGAGCAGTGTCACAGGTGTGTGCAGTGTCACAGGTATGAGCAGTGTCACAGGTGTGTGCAGTGTCACAGGTATGTGCATTGTCACGGGTATGAGCAGTGTCACAGGTGTGGGCAGTGTCACAGGTGTGAGCAGTGTCACAGGTGTGTGCATTGTCACAGGTGTGAGCAGTGTCACAGGTGTGGGCAGTGTCACAGGTGTGAGCAGTGTCACAGGTATGGGCAGTGTCACATGTGTGAATTGTCACATGTGTGCATTATCACAGGTGTGGGCAGTGCCACAGGTGTGGGAATTGTCACAGGTGTGAATTGTCATGAGTGAGAATTGCCATATGTGTGTGCAGCGTCACAGATGTGTCCGCGTCACATGTATGAATTGTCACATGTGTGTGCACTGTCACATGTGTGAGAATTGTCACATGTGTGTGTATTGTCACAGATGTGTGTGTTTGTGTGTGTCAACTCTGGCTGGGTTTTTGCATGTGCCCGTACAGGTGTGTGCACATGTGACACTCCCTGTCACACCTGTGTGCATGTGTGGCACCCCATGACACAGTGTGGCACCCCATGACACAGTGTGGCACTCCATGACACAGTGTGTGCACGTGTGACATTTTCTGTCACACCTGTGTGCGCATAGCACTCCCTGCCATGTCTGTGCGACAGTGTGACATTCTCTGTCACACGTGTGTGTGCATAGCACTCCCTGCCACGTCTGTGTGACAGTGTGGCACTCCCTGGCACTCTGTGCAGTGTGGCACCCCCCGCCACGCTGTGTGGCACTCCCTGTCACTGTGCCTGCACGTGTGGCACCTCCTGGCTCCCAGTGCCACAGCCGTGTCACCTCCATGTCCCGGAGTTTGTCCCACCCCCACGTGCTCAAAGTCCCGTCCCTCCCTTGGCACTGCCTGTGCCACCACAGCCGCACCCGGGGCAGCCTGAGCCTGGCACGGGGACCCGTGTGCCATCCCCGGCGTGTCCCGCCGTGTCCCCGGGTGCCATCCCCGGCGTGTCCCGCCGTGTCCCCGTGTGCCATCCCCGGGGTGTCCCGCCGTGTCTCCGTGTGCCATCCCCGGCGTGTCCCGCCGTGTCCCCGGGTGTTGGGGACACACACCCGTGGGTGGCGGTGTGAGCACACGAGCACACGCATTGCAGGGGCTCCGTGGGTTTTAGGGAGAAATCCTGCAGGGGCAGGGCTGGGCAGGAGCCACCAGGAGGGAGCGAGCAGCCGCGGGGATGTGGCACCTGGGGACAGGAGGGACTGAGGGAACGGCCGGGCTCTGATCTCGGGGGTGCCAGGATGGAGGATGTCGGGATTCCCTGCGGATCCCTGCGGGTCCCTGATGCCGTGTTCACACTCACACACACACACACACACACACACACACACAAACTCACACACACGTGTGCACACACACACACACACACACACACACTCATGTGTTCACACACATGAACACACGTGCACACACACACACATTCACACACGTGTGCATGCTCACACACATCTACACACACATTCTTCACACTCACACATGCATGCGCACACACACACTCATGTGTTCACACACATGAACACACGTGCACACACACTCACATACACATGTGCACACACATACACACATTCACACACTCACACACACATTCACACACTCTCATGCACACTCACACACACATTCACAGACATGCTCACACACATGTGCACACACACACACACGTTCACTCACACACTCTCACACACTTGTTCACACACTCACACACACTCATGTGTGCACACACACACGTGTGCAGACACACTCTCACATGTGTTCACACTTACATGGACACGGTCACACACACACACTCTCTCTCTCTCTCACACTCGTGTTCACACTCACACACATACTCTCACACTCACACACACTCACACACACTCACACTCGTTCACGCTCACACTCACACACACATTCCCTGTCCCAACCCAGCCCCCGGCCGGATCAGAGCTCCCCCCAGGAGCCGGGAGTGCCCAGCCTGGGAGTGCCCAGCCCAGGAGTGCCCAACTCCAGAGTGCCCAGCCCGGGAGTGCCCAACCCGGGAGTGCCCAACCCGGGAGTGCCCAACCCAGGAGTGCCCAACCCAGGAGTGCCCAGCCCGGGAGTGCCCAGCCCGGGAGTGCCCAACCCCAGAGTGCCCAACCCCAGAGTGCCCAGCCCGGGAGTGCCCAACCCCAGAGTGCCCAACCCAGGAGTGCCCAACCTGGGAGTGCCCAACCCAGGAGTGCCCAGCCCGGGAGTGCCCAGCCCCGGCAGTGCCCAACCCAGGAGTACCCAGCCCGGGAGTGCCCAGCCCCGGCAGTGCCCAACCCGGGAGTGCCCAGCCCCGGCAGTGCCCAACCCAGGAGTGCCCAACCCGGGAGTGCCCAGCCCCGGCAGTGCCCAACCCAGGAGTGCCCAACCCGGGAGTGCCCAGCCCCAGAGTGCCCAACCCAGGAGTGCCCAACCTGGGAGTGCCCAACCCAGGAGTGCCCAGCCCTGGGAGTGCCCAACCCGGGAGTGCCCAGCCCGGGAGTGCCCAGCCCTGGGAGTGCCCAACCCCGGGAGTGCCCAGCCCGGGAGTGCCCAGCCCAGGCCCGCCGGGTCCTGCCCGTTCCCCTCCCTCGGCTCCCGGCCATGGGGATGGGGCCGGACCCCGCTCTGAAAAGCCCCACCGGGGACCAGGACCCTGGGGCTGGCTGGGGACCCAAACCCGGGGTTGGCACCACCCTGAGCTCCCCTGGGATGCAGCACCACTGTCCCATCGGGCTGTCCCTGCACCCGGGGACAACGGCCAAGCCACCAACACCTGCCCCTGCCACGACCTCCAGGTGTGTAGCCCCACATTCCTCTTCTCAGAGAAAAGCAAGGCACAATTCTGCCCAAGAATATTTCTAGGTTTCACATTCTCCGAACATCAGAGAAAGAAAACACAATTCTTATCATTTGCTGTGCCTGTGTTTGTGCCAAAGCAGAATGCAGCATGGAGATTGTTCACCCACAGTGATGGTGTTTTGGTTCATGGGCCTGTCAGGGCCAAGTGTGCAGCCCCACATTTCTCTTCACAGAAAAAAAGCAAGACACAATTCTTCCCAAGAATATTCTTATCCCATTTGCTGTGTCTGTGTTTGTGCAAAAGTAGAATGCAACATGGAGATTGTTCACCCACAGTGATGGGGTTTTGTTTCCTTGGCCTGTCAGGGCCAGGTGTGTGTGTGTGTGTGTGTGTGTGTGTGTGTGTGAGTGTGTGTGTGTTGGGACTGTCGGGTGACAGTCACAAGATTCTGTGCAGTGTGTGCAGGGTTGAGTGCTTGGCACATTCAGTTTAGATGTAGTGTAAATAAAATATAGAATAATATAGTATAATAAAATAATTAATTAGCCTTCTGCTATCAATGGAGTCCTCCTCATCATTCCTCCTTCGTTGGGGCCCTCACAGCACAGCTATACAGGTCCCTCAGGCAATTCCAACCCAAACGGGGCAAATCCCCCTGGATAAACCTGGTGAGGGAGGATTTCCCCCTCTAAGCAGGGACACTTTTGGTGGCTTAGTGGGGTCTCAGCCTAAAACAGCTCCTGGAGTCACATGGAAGCTCCTCAGGGCCCACTGGCTCCTGCTTTAATGCCCCTAATGGGATAGAGGAGGGAAGGGCAGAAATAAACCTTAATCCCTGCTGGAGATGGGCAGGGAAGGTGCTGGGACAGGTGGAGGGAGGAGATGGCCAAGGAGGGATGAGCTCCTTGGTCAGGGTCCCTGGGAACAGCAGAGCCCTGCAGGAGGGGAGGAGGGTGCTGAAGGGGCAGAGAAAGGTGAGACCTGTCACAGGCACATTTTATGAAAAATCCTTTTGTCAGGATCTTTTCTCCTGAGAAGCTGAGAAGCTTCAGCTTCTCGTCGATTTGCTGCTTTGGAATGTGATCTGGAGAATTGTTTACCCAGCATGTGAAATTGGTTTTACTTGATGACCAATGACAGCCAGCTGTGTCGAGGCTGCGAGCAATCACAAGATTTTATTATCATCCCTTTCCTTTCCTTTCCTTTCCTTTCCTTTCCTTTCCTTTCCTTTCCTTTCCTTTCCTTTCCTTTCCTTTCCTTTCCTTTCCTTTCCTTTCCTTTCCTTTCCTTTCCTTTCCTTTCCTTTCCTTTCCTTCCCTTTCCTTTCCTGCCTTTTGATGAAATCCTTTCTTCTACTCTTTTAGTAGAGTTTTAATATATCATTTTCTGTTAATATAATACATATCATAAAATAATAAATCATGAAACATGATTCAGGAGTCAAGATTCTTGCCTCTTCCCTCATCCTGGGACCCTCAAACACCACCACAGGACCCACCTGGGGCTGGAGCAGTCCCAGGATCCCAGGTCAGGGTAACACACATCCATGACCCCCTCAGTAGCAGTGTGTCCCCTCTGACACAAATTTTTGGGGTTGCTGGGGGTGGCAGAGACCCCAAACTGCACCTGGAGCCCGGGGACCACCAGGGCCCCACAGCCATGATGTGTGCTGGGACAGCAGCTGAACTCTCCCCCAAACCAGAGACAGCAAACCAGGAATGATCCAGGAGTTCAGGGCCTGGGAGGTGTTACAGGAATCCTGAGGATTCATTGAACCACAGCTTCTGAGTTGTTATTGGGTCAGGAGCTCCTCTGGAAGAGGGTTTGGGGCATTTAATGATCTTGGTTTCCTCTCTCTGGGGGGTTCCTCCTGCTCGTTTAATTCAATATTTTATGGGATCTGTGCTGGGAATGCTGCAGCTGGAACAAACCATCAAAAATCCACCAGCAACGCCTCAATGCTGATGAATATGATGAAAAATGGGAAGGATTTAGCGAGATGGAACTGTAAAATTGAGTGGAATGGGAAGGAAAGAGATGCCCCAGGTCAGAAGGGAATGGGAGCAACACCAGGAAAATGAGCCAGGAGTCCACACAGGAGGGAAACCCAATGGGCTTGGCTTAACCAGAGCCTGAGAGCCAGCAGGCAGCCCGAGCAGCCCCGGAGCTGGGAGAGCAGATGGCAATAATTAAACACAGGATAAAATCTGGAGAGCCTGGAGCTCCCCGGGGAGGCAGCAGGTTCAGCTCCTCTCCAGGGAAGTGGCTGCTGGAGCCCTGGGGATGCTGAGCCAGGTGGGAACAGGCTGTGTCACCTGCCAGGGGCAGCTCAGCATCCCAGGGAGAGGGAAGGAGGATAAATACTGTCCTGAACTCCTGAAAGGGGGAAAAGCTGCAGGAATGAGGGCTGGTGCAGGAATATTGAACGTGGAGGTGCAGAATGACTTTTGGAACAGGTTTTGCCCCACACAGGGAAGTGTCTGGAGAGGATGATGATCCCTCCTGGCAGGGATGCAGCTTCCGGACCCATTCCCATGGGATGCTGGCACACCCTGCCTGCCCTGGGCAGCAGAACCTCTCCAACCATGGCCTGGCATTTTCATCTCTGAATCCCCAGGATTCCAGGTGGGCCAGACAGGAATTTGGGCCAGCTTGGATCTTGCTGGGCACTTTGGGAGTGATGGTCTGGAGTGAGGTGTCAGGGATCCAAGTGAACCCAGATCCTGCTTGGAGCACCAGCAAGGTCTCCCACTGTGTTCTCCCCAGTTTTTCTCTGGCTCTTTTCCTCCCTGGCTCTTTCCCAGAGCTCTGAGGAATTGTTCCAGTGGGATTCCTAAGCAGGGGTGACACTGGCAGCACCCCAAAGCTCTGGCACATCCTGGCACCCTCAGGGCTGGCTCTTCCCCAGGATTCCCTTCCCAGCAAACCTCACCTGTTCCAAAGGCTTTGGACAAGTGGCTCCCACTCCTTCCCTCCCCATGGAGCAGCAGATCCCCCTTGTTGGGATAATTCCACTTCCAGAGGAATCCCCATCACCCTCTAAGCTCCCTCCTGTCATGTCCTGCCTTGAGCTCTGACCATCTCCTGCTCTTGCACACTCATCCTCACAGCTGGATTGGCTTTGCCTCTTCTCCACCACTCCTGTCTGTGCTTGGATTGTCCCACCCATGGATTTGGGAGATGCTGAAGGGTCTCTTTGTCCCCTCCATCATCCTCACATCCCATCCCTGCTTCCTGCCTGGTCCCCATCCCTGCCCTGCAGATGGGCAGCACCAGCTTTAGGCTCAGTCTCACCACTGCTCACACCCAAATCCTGAATTATTCCACCCAGACATCTCCTAGATCCCAGGGATCCTTTTAAAGACCGGCCTTCATCCTCTGCTTCCTTTGGCACAATTCAGGCTCTCATTGCCCAGAGCAGCTGTGGCTGCCCCTGGAGCCCTGGCAGTGCCCAAGGCCAGGCTGGGCATTGGGGCTGGCAGCACCTGGCACAGTGGGAGCTGGCCCTGGGCTGCAATCAGCTGCCATTGAAGATCCCTTCCCACCCAAACCACTCTGGCATTCACATTCCTCAATCCAGGATGGAAACCAGCACCAAAAGCCATTGCAGCAAATGGAGAAAGGAAAGGAAAGAATGATTGCCTGGCTGCTTGCAGGTGCCCCCAGTGCCATTTGCCACAGGGGGTTTGTAGCCTGGCAAGGCCTGGTTAGAGAGGTTTGGGCTGTGCCAGGGTGCCCAGAGCAGCTGTGGCTGCCCCTGGAGCCCTGGCAGTGCCCAAGGCCAGGCTGGACATTGGGGCTGGCAGCACCTGGCACAGTGGGAGGTGGCCCTGCCATGGCAGGGGTGGCACTGGATGGGCTTTGAGATCCTTTCCAACCAGGGATTTTATGACTTAATATTTTAGGGGTTGTTTTTTTTCCAGCTGTAGGACTCAGAATTTTTATTTCCACACAAAACCTGAGCTGTGTCCCAGCTAATACCAGCCTAGGCAGAGCACAAACACTTCTCTTCAGGGGCTCAGCTGAGCTTGTGGCATACTGAGACCTAAATTCCTGCTGAAGGCAAGGAGAAGGAAGGGCTCTGAAATGGGACACCGGTAATCTCCATCCCTGCGGGGTGCAGGGAGGAGGGGTTTGCTCCGGGATGGAGCCGCCGGCCGCAGCAGAGGCTCTGCTGTTCCTCTGTCACCCACGGGGATGATGGCAGAGTTCAGCTGTGCCCAAAAGCCAAGCTGAGTCTGTCCAGAAGGGATTTCAGGCTGTTTGTTTGAACTGTCCCTTTGGATTTTAGTGCTGGAAACACAAACCAGAGCAAGCCCTGCTCCAGTGTGGGAGCAAACCCAGCTCTTGTGCTCCTGGACATCCCAATCCTAAATTTCCCTGAGCAAACCCAAATTCTGCCAACCCAAATCCAGGTGTCACAGACATATTTTATGGAAAATCCTTTCCTTAGGATTTTTTCTCTTGAGAAGCTGAGAGGCCTCAGGAACAAAATGTAAACATTGATTATCTGCTGCTGTGGAATGCAACAGGTGCATCTGGGATTGGTCTCATGTGGTTGTTTCTAATTAATGGCCAATCACAGTCAGTTGGCTTGGACAGAGAGTCGAGCCACAAACCTTTGTTATCATTCTTTCCTATTCTATTCTTAGCCAGCCTTCTGATGAAACCTTTTCTTCTATTCTTTTAGTATAGTTTTAATATAATATATATCATAAAATAATAAATCAGCCTTCTGAAACACGGAGTCAGATCCTCGTCTCTTCCCCAGTCTGAAAACCCCTGTGAACACGGTCACAATCCAGCTGCTTCCACACCTGGGGGTGCTCACACCTCATCCCACACCAGGGTTTGGTTCCCCCACAGGGCAGTGACCCCAGAGAAAATCCCCTCTGGATCCTGCAGGCCTGGGCTGGGCCAGGGAGCAGGATCCAGAGGACTCAGCAGTTTGATCCTGGCACAGCCCTGCTGAGCTCAGCATCTCCCACGAGCCCACATTGGGATAAAATCGAGGTGTTTTTCCCCTGGGAGCAGCACAAGGGGCATCCTGGAAAAGCACCTGGCAAGCCTGGATGTGTGATTCCCTCAGGAGCACCTGGGTTCAGCCCTGGACAGGCCTGAGCTGCTCTGATTAGAGAGCAAAGCACCAAAGGCTCAGAGGCACGAGGCCATGGCTGACACTGCAGCTTCCTCCTGCATCCCAAACCTCCAGGGGAGGGCATGGAAAACCTGGACGACCTCAGCTGTGCTGCCCAGAGAGGGAATTGTCAAATCCCAGCTCCTTTTCCCCATCCCCTGAGGCCTCCAGCCCAGCACACGCCCCTGCTGCTCTCCCCTGGGGGATGTTTCCATCTCTTTGTGCTCATAGTGAGGATTTCTGGCTTTCCCCAGCACATGGAGGAGGTTTGGGGGCTGTGAGGGGTGAGGTCCCTCTGCCAGGAGGCACTGGGGGCTCTGGGAAGGGGTGGAAGGAGAGGAAGGAAGGAAGGAGAGGAAGGAAGGAGAGGAAGGAAGGAGAGGAAGGAGAGGAAGGAGAGGAAGGAGAGGAAGGAGAGGAAGGAAGGAAGGAAGGAAGGAAGGAAGGAAGGAAGGAAGGAAGGAAGGAAGGAAGGAAGGAAGGAAGGAAGGAAGGAAGGAAGGAAGGAAGGAAGGAAGGAAGGAAGGAGAGGAAGGAAGGAAGGAAGGAAGGAAGGAAGGAAGGAAGGAAGGAAGGAAGGAAGGAAGGAAGGAAGGAAGGAAGGAAGGAAGGAAGGAAGGAAGGAAGGAAGGAGAGGAAGGAAGGAGAGGAAGGAAGGAGAGGAAGGAAGGAGAGGAAGGAAGGAGAGGAAGGATCCATCCCATCCCAGGGAGGAATGCAAGCTGCTCCAGCCACTCCCAGCCAGGTGTTCTCCAGCCTGTAGGCCATGACCTGTTCCAGAGCTATTCCTATTCCATCATCACCCCCATCAGTTAATTCCCTTTAATTAACTGATTAAAGGTAATTAGCTGGAGTGGTGGGAGGAGCACAGGAATTCCTGCTGGGGAGTTTGGGTGCCAATCAGAGACCCTACAAAGGTGCTGGGTGAGCTTCCCTTCCCCACATTCCTCAGTGCCCTCGGCTGCATCCGGCTCCTTTGTGAGTCCAAGGGGAAACACCACGGCCCCTTTGGCATGAGGGGGTGGGAGCCCCCCAGCCCCATGAGATGGACCTGGAGCCTGGGTAACCCAGCCTGGATAACCTGGATAACCTGGATAACCCAGCCTGGTTAACCTGGACAACCCAGCCTGGATAACCTGGATAACCCAGCCTGGATAACCTGGACAATCCAGCCTGGATAACCCAGCCTGGACAACCCAGCCTGGATAACCTGGATAACCCAGCCTGGATCACCCAGCCTGGTTAACCTGGGTAACTCAGCCTGGCTAACCCTGCCTGGATAACCTGGATAACCCAGCCTGGATAACCTGGATCACCCAGCCTGGTTAACCTGGGTAACTCAGCCTGGATAACCCAGCCTGGATAACCTGGTTAACCTGGACAACTCAGCCTGGATAACCTGGTTAACCTGGACAACCCAGCCTGGTTAACCTGGATAACCCAGCCTGGATAACCTGGCTAACCCAGCCTGGATAACCCAACCTGGATAACCTGGATAACCTGGATAACCCAGCCTGGTTAACCTGAACAATCCAGCCTGGATAACCTGGCTAATCCAGCCTGGATAACCTGGCTAACCCAGCCTGGTTAACCTGGATAACCCAGCCCTGTTCTGGGACTCAGGGGAGTCAGCAGCAGCTCTGCATCTCCGTGGGGAAGGAAGGGATCTAATGAGGGTAATTAGGGTGAATGAGCCCTGGGTAATGGAGCTCCCAGCAGAACCCTCAGTTCCCTGCTCTGACACACCACAAACTGTAATTTTGCATAATCCAACCAGGTAATTTAGCACAATAAAGGTGTCACCCACATGCACAGCAGTTCCTTTCCTGGCCAAGCTCAGCCTCCCTCCCCCCAGAGGGTTTTCAGCCCCTGCTCCGGGTGGAGCTGCTGGGCAGGACCTGGGGTGGAACGGGGACACCCTCGGTTCTCTGGCTGTGGAGCCGTGGGTGGCACCGGGAT
This sequence comes from Setophaga petechia, assembly GCA_024362935.1. NCBI lineage: Eukaryota > Metazoa > Chordata > Aves > Passeriformes > Parulidae > Setophaga > Setophaga petechia. The sequence continues at coordinate 254,023 of JANCRA010000118.1, read as the reverse complement.
GGGTGCCAGGGGAAACCCAGGGAGCTGTGGGCTGTCGCAGGGAGCCAGCTGGGTGTCACCAAGCCTGTCCCAGGCTGTGCCATGCCGGGAGTGCCATGAGCTGGGTGGCACCAGAGCTCGGGCACCACGGGAGCCTCATCTCCCTGCAGGAGCTCCTTCTCCTCCTCTGCCTCTGGTGGCACCTGGGGAGGACCCTGGGGAGGGTCCTGGTCCAGCTGGGAATGGAGGAGGCTCCCAGCCCAGCGGGAGCACCGGGATAAGTGCAGACAGCCAGGATTCCAGGGAGCAGAGGCAGCTGGAGCTTCCCTGGGAGCTCTGGCTCTCTGGGGAGCCCTGGGAATTGCTTCCCCAGCCCCTGGATGCCTTTGGATCCTTCCCGCTGCAGCCCAGCCCAGGGGAGGTGGGAAACTTCCAGGACCCCCAGCCCTGAGGCAGCAACCCCCACCCGGTGATCCAGATGTTTCCCTGCACCGAGGCGGGAGCAGCACCAGGAGCCTCCCGCTGCCGCCACCCTGTGACAAAACCCCAGCCCCGGGAGCTGGCAGGGACGGGACCAAGAGCCAAGGAGGGGAGAAATCCGTGCAGGTGCTCTGGGATCAGAGGCACGGCTGGAAATCCGTGATGGAGCAGAGCCAGTCCTCATGGGCCAGGGCTGAGCCAGGAGCTGGAATTGTCCATTCCAGGAGCCAAGGGAGCTGGAATTGCCATTCCAGGAGCTGGAATTGCCGTTGCAGGAGCCAAGGGCAGAGCAGAACTAGGGTCCCCATCCTGTTCATGGTTCCAGGTCCCCCAAGGTCTGGAGCACCAGCAGGGCTCCTCCAGCTGTCCCAGGAGCTGAACCCCAAGCAATCCTCTCAGCCAAACCCCCAGAGCAGCCCCAGAGCAGCCCCAGAGCAGCCCCACTCTGCCTCCAGCATCCCAGCCGGGGCAGAACTGCTGGGATTCCCTGAATTCAAAGTGAGGATCGGGCTCTGCCTCCACCTTTCCCTTCCCCCATTTCCTGCTTCGGGGGAATTGGTGCTGAGCTGAAGGGTGAGGGCAGGGCTGGGTCCCTTTGTGACAGCCCGGACTGGGGTGGACACCCCAAGGTCATGGGCTGGGAGCATTCGGGGTGAGCAGGGGACATCCTGCCTCTGCCACCTCCTCGGTGGCACCGCCACCCAGCCCGGGGACAGCAGCCAGCTCCGGGGACCAAAGGGACCCGATCCAAGCATCTGCAGGGGCGATGTGCCAAGGCGATGCCCCAAGGCGGGGAGGAGGGGCTGTCCCTGGGGAAAGCCCTTTCCTCCCGCCAGGAGACACCGCAGGAGCGCGGCCGTGGCCGTGTCCCTGCTCGGGGTGCTCAGCCCCGGGGGCTCCCCGGGCCCAAATCCCCTGGGAGGCCGAGGGCTGGAGCTGGGGGCGGGGTAGAAGCGGTGGCAGAGAGGAGGACAGGGCAGGGGGAGGGTGGAGGGGCAGCGGTGGCCCAGGACATGCAGGGGGTGGGTGCCAGGCTGCGAGAGGAGCCGCCATCGGGGTTGATCTGAGTGCCCTCCCTGGGACAGACGAGCCTTGCTCGATGCCTCAGCACTGCCCCCCAAATCCTGCCCCGAGCCCCCTGACCCTGGAGGGTGGCACAGACACCCCAAGCCCCCGAGAGACGCCCCACTGCAGCTGCTGCCAACTTCCATCCCCCCAAAACCCATCTGTCCCCGAGGCCACCACCACCCCTGACCCTCCGGCCTCTGCACCTTCCCAGGGGGGTGCCCGGCGTGGGCACCCTGTCCCCGGGGTGGGCACCAGTCCCCGGGGTGGGCACCCGGTCCCTCGCCCCGGGGAGCCCAGGACACCCTCCGCGGGGGCCCGGGGCCTCTGTGCCACCGCGTCACCTGCACCCAGCAGCCACCAGCCGCTCACCTGGTGCCGGCGGCGATCCCGGGGCCGGTGCCGAGGCCGGTGGTGACGGTGACACCGAAGGTGATGCTGCCGCCGGTGCCGGGGGCGATGGGGATGTCGGTGCCTGGGGCGATGCCGGTGCCGCTGTTGATGCTGATTCTGGTGCCGGAGCCGGTGCCGATGGTGATGCTGATTCCGGTGTCAGTGCCGATGGAGATGCCTGTGCCGGTGCCGATGGTGATGCTGATTCCCGTGTCAGTGCCGGTGGTGATGCCGGTGCCGATGGTGATGCCGGAGCCGGTTCCGATGGTGATGCCGGTGCCGGTGCCGGTGCCAGCCCGGCCGCCGGGGGAAGGATGCTCCGCGCTCGGCAGGAGCCGCGGGGAAGCCTCCGGCTCCAGGCGGCCCTGGGGCACCCGGGGCCGAGCCGCCGCCGCCGCCGCCGCCCGCCCAGCGCCGCCGCTCCCGCCCGCCCGGCCCCCGCTCGGCGCGGGGGGGACCCAGCGCGGCCCCGCCCGCCGCCCCCCCCGCTCCCCCCGCCGCCGGGGCCGCCCCTCGGCCCCCCCCGGGCTGCCGTGTCCCCGCGTCCCCCCGCGCTGGCACACGGGAGGGAGGGCTGTGACACCCCTGGTCCCCAGCTCCGGGGGACTCTGCCGCCCCTGGACCCCCAGCCCGGCGTGGCCGCCAGCCCTGCTCGGGGAAGTGGGAAATTTCCCCTCCGATTTCCTCAGGATTCGGGTCCCCAGAGCCCCCCAGGGGGGTGAGTGGAGGGGGCTCTGCTCCCCCTCCAGGACAATTGGACCCCAACCCACACAGCTCCATTTGGTGCGGCCAAAATCAATGACACGCTCCAAATCTTTGGGGGGAAAAAAAGAATTAAAAAATCCGTGGCTGCACCCGTGTGGTGGGTGGGGGAGGGGGCGGGGGGCTGGGAGACCCCGAGTGCGGCTGGAAATGCAGCGGATCACGGCACGGCCCCGCTGGGCACAGCCTGGCACAGCCCGGGCGCGGAGCTGATGCCACCAGCTGCTCCTGGCCTGGCACCGGTGTCACCTTGAGGGGGGGACACGGCCAGCGCCCAGGGTGTGAGATGGGGGTGAGAACCCGCACCCCGAGCTGGGTCAGGGCAGCGAGGTGCGGGAGGCAGAGCGGGAATTAAAACCGCCCGGAATTCCAGCCAGGAGCAGTGACCCCCTCCCAGCGCTTCCATCGGCATCCCTGCCGCTGGGAAACGCGTGGGGTTGGTGAGAGGCTCCAAAATGTCCCTCCCGGCCTCGAAGGTGGCTGTCCCCAGGGCTGGAGAGCGGGATGTGCTTTGGGAGGGACCCCAAAGTGATGGAGACCCCATCCCAGCTGGAGCGGGGCTGGGCCGTGATCCCAAATTCCCGGCTCTGGCCGAGCCCCTCCGGCCGCCGATGCCCACGGGCGGTGCTCAGCGCCCGGAGCGCGGTGTCCATCCCGTCCCTTCCCCTGGAGCGGCTCTGCTGCCCCGGACGGGCGATGCTCCCGCGAGCCCCGCAGCCAGCAGCGGGCCAGGGGACAGCGACAGGGACAGGCGACACCAGGACACGGCCGGGGTTCTCCTCTGGTGCCCCCGAACCCCAAAACCTCGGCAGGGGCTCCAGCAGCCGGGGGAGGGGGACACGGGTGGCGGTGGCCGCTCAGGATGGGGACACGGGTGGCGGTGCCATGCCCGGGATGGTGACACGGGTGGCAGTGCCCGCTCATGGCGGGGGACGGGCGGTGGCGGTGCCATGCCCTAGATGGTGACACGGTGGCGGTGCCAGGCCCGGGATGGTGGCACGGGGGGCAGTGCCATGCTCGGGATGGGGACACGGGTGGTGGTGCCCGCTCACGGTGGGGACACGGGTGGCGGTGCCATGCCCGGGATGGTGACACGGTGGCGGTGCCATGCCCGGGATGGGGACAAGGGTGGCGGTGCCATGCCCGGGATGGTGACAGGGGTGGCGGTGCCATGCCCGCGATGGTGACAGGGGTGGCGGTGCCATGCCCGGGATGGTGACACGGGTGGCGGTGCCCGCTCACGGCGGGGACGGGCGGTGGCGGCTGCAGCGCGGCCGGCGGGGAGCGGAGCCTTCCTTCGCCAGCCGCTATTTTTAGCTGCTCACGCTCCGCTTTCTCCTTGACTGTCTCCCCTCGCCGGAGCAGTGTCGGGCCGAGCAGCGGCGATGTTTATCCTGCCTGGCACCCGATCGGATGTGACACCGCTGTGGCGGGCCGAGGGGACGGCTGGGAGGGAGCGGGGGATGCTGCGGGCGCGGGAAGGGACGGGAGGAGAGCCCGCTGTGCTTCGGAGCACCTTGGAGAGCTCTCCCTGTCCCCAGCTCCCCAGCGGCCCCGGCGGATGCTCTGTCCCGGGACAGCTGAAGGGCAGAGCATCCATTCCTCCGAGGCTGAACAATTCCCCAGTGTGATCCTTTGGGATGGCTGGGCTGGGGGAGCTGGGGAAACTGAGGCGCCCCAGGGGTGTGTGAGTGCCTCCATATCCTGCCAGGGCAGTGCTGGCATGGAATAACCTCTGCCAACCCTCCTGCATCCAGGGCATGCTCAGCAGCAGCAGCTGGAGCTCCCAGAACTCTTGGGCACAAACCCCAGGGATCCAGGACAGCGGCTGGGAAGGGGAAAATCATTCCAAGATTATTCCCTGCTCAGGCAGCTCCCACTGGGAGCTGGCCCAGGGCAGGGCCAAGGTGCTTGGTGCTGCCCCAGCGTGGGGCAAAGGCTGCTCTGTGCTCCCTCTGCTCCTCCAGCTGCTGCTCTGGGGCTTTGCAGACCTTGGGATCCTCTGCCCAGGATGCTCCCAGCAGGATGAGCTGGGCCTAAAATATATCCTGTGTGCCCTTCCAAGGTTTGGGAGACCCTGATGGATCCATCAGGGATGTGAAACCAGTGAGGATGGGCTAAGACTGCTCCTGCTCTGCTCTAAATCCTATTTTCCCCCAAAACCCAGGATCCAGAACTGGGAGAAAATCAGTCTGGAAGAATCTGTTCTCCTCCTCCTGCTGCTGCTGCCCAGCTGATTTATCCCCCTGGGGCAGGAGGGTCAATGATCCCCACGGACCCCGGGGCTGCTGCAGGGCTGGGGCAGCTCCTGGTGCTCCTGGAGGCAGCAGGGAGGGAGCAGAGCTGTTTTCCACTCCCCTGCCCAGCACTGCAGGCTCTGATCTGGGCTAAAAGTCACTGCTGAGGGAGAGCAGCCCTGTGCTGTTCCCCTTTTAGATGCACCTTTTGTGATTTCCAGCCTGGCTGAGTGTGACCGTGTTCACAGGGATGAGGGAAGAGATGAGGATCTGACTCCATGTTTCAGAAGGCTGATTTATTATTTTATGATATATATTACATTAAAACTATACTAACAGAATAGAAGAAAAGGTTTCATCAGAAGGCTGGCTAAGAATAGAAAAAGAAAGAATGATAACAAAGGTTTGTGGCTTGGATAGAGCTGGACTGTGATTGACCATTAATTAGAAATAACCAACATGGGCCAATCCCAGATGCACCTGTTGCATTCCACAGCAGCAGATAATCAATGTTTACATTTTGTTCCTGAGGCCTCTCAGCTTCCCAGGAGGAAAAATCCTAAGGAAAGGATTTTCCATAAAAGATGTCTGTGACAGCTGAGCCCCGGCCTGCCTGCTGGGGACAAGGTGACGAGCAGGGAAGGTCACTCCTGAGCCCAGGGGCTGCGTCAGTGCCTCCCTTAGGGGCTATTTTGGGACGTGGGTCACAGGGTTTGGGGACCTGCAAGTTGTTCCCTGGCTGGGGGCTGGGACTTTCCATGAGCTGCAGCAGGACACGGCCTGGAGGCCACCCTGGAGGGATGGAGGTGGCTCCTGAGGGATGGACCTGCAGGAAACGCCCTCAGCCCTCGGGGAAACCTTCCTGCCTGTGAGATCTGGGGGACAAAGGCAGCCAGAGCATTTCCTTGCCTGCAGGATTTCAAAGCAGAGGGAAAATGCCAGCAAAGAGCTCCCAGGGAGAGGATTTGTCACCAGGCAGGCTGGGGCGTCACGCTGAGCAGAGTCTGGCCGTGTCAGAGCTGCAGCAGTGCCCTTCCCAGGCACCCTCCGTGCTCCAGGACTCTGCCATCTGCATCCCAGTGCGCTGCTCCGCCCTGTCCTTCACAGGGCACGGGGACTCTGCAGCTCCATCTGCCCCCAGGACATCAGGGAGCTTCTGGAGATCCTCCCCCCTCAGCGTGTGCCCTGCCCGGAGCATCCTGCCCCGCTGGGGGACAGCACATGAGCTGCTTTTCCTGATTTTATCCCCCAGTTCAGGCTGGCAGGGCGGCTGGAATATCTGCAGTGAGTTGCACGGGTCTTTGCAGCTCATCTGCAGCCTCGCTGTCCCCGGCAGAATGGAAAATTTCAACCAAAAGAGTGATTTGTTGCTGTTTTTGCAGCAGCAAAACTCCCTCCTGACCCAAAGGTGAGGTGGATCCAGAGCCAGACCCAATCCCAGCCCCAGGCTCATCCTGCTGCCAGCTCATCACAGGAGCTGGGGAGAAAGGGCACTGAATGACTCAAAGTCCCTCTCTCGGGGCTCAGCCACCAAAATATTCATCCCCTGCCCCAGTGGACCAGCAGAACGTGCAAATTATTTCTGGGAATTAGCTCAGGAAACCACCTTGGCTCTGGGATTGGCTGGAATCCCACAGTTCTGGGCACAGCCTGGGCTGCACAGGCAGGAGTGAGCCCAGGCAAGGTCAGGACAGCTCAGAGCAGCACGGGAGGGGCAGGAAGAGCTGGGATGGGGCTGGGATGGGGCTGGAGGAGCTGGGATGGGGCTGGGATGGGGCTGGAAGAGCTGGGATGGGGCTGGGATGGGGTGGGAAGAGCTGGGATGCAAAGAGCTGGGATGGGGTAGATGGAGCTGGGATGGGATGGGAGGAGCTGGGATGGGGTGGAAGAACTTGAATGGGGCTGGAAGACCTGGGATGTGGTGGGAAGAGCTGGGATGGGGCTGGGATGTGGTGGGAAGAGCTGGGATGGGGTTGGAGGAGCTGGAATGGGGCAGAAGAGCTGGGATGGGGTAAGAAGAGTTGGGATGGGAAGAGCTGGGATGGGGTGGAAGAACCTGGATAGGGTGGAAAGAGCTGGAATGTGCTGGGAACAGCTGGGATGGGATGGGAAGAGCTGGGATGTGGTTGGAGGAGCTGGGATGCTGTGGGGAGAGCTGCGATGTGATGGGATTTGCCCCGTTCTTGCTTTAAGGGGCCAGATCAGGGCGGCGAGGGCAGCGTTGGGAGGAAAGGTGTGCTGGAGTTAACCGAGCAGAACAGCAGCATCCCAAAAAATGTGTTCATGGGCAAAACCAGGAGCGCTCAAATCCATTCTCCATGCTCCAGTAACTTGCAGATGCCTGGGTGGGGATGTGGAGCCTCACAAACACCTCCCAGCTCGGGGAGCACCTGGTGCCTCCTGCCTGGGCACAGAGGGGACAGAGCTCGGGGGTTTCACCAAACCCACCCCATTCCGACCCCTGAGAGCACAGCTGAGCGCAGGGATGCTGCAAACCGGCCCCAAAGCTGTGAGGAGCCTCCAGGTGGGGGGACAGGGAGTGGCCCGGCGGTACCGGAGATGAGCCCTGCCCGCCTCCAGCTCCCGCAGCCGCGGGGATTTGTGCAAAGCTCCCAGCGCCCGGCCTGGGCTTTTTTTATCCCTGGCTGCTCTTACGTTGACATTCTTAGCTGTGCCACTGGCTCCAGCGCTGCTCGCTAACCCCTTTTACAGGCGGCTAAATATAGCCCAGGCAGCCAAGCAAAATCTGCTCGGCGCGGCCACGTGGGGCTCGGCGGAGCCGGGGGGGCTCTGCCAGCACCGGGGGACACCGCCAGCCCCGCGCCGGTGGCATCTGTCACCCCGCGCTGGTGGCATCTGTCACCCCTGGTGCCCCAGGTGACCGCGGTGCCCCCGCCGGGTCCCGGTCCCCTCTCCCCGCCCTGGGTTCTGCTCCCACCGCGGTGCTCCCGCCCCTCTGGAGCATCTGGAGCTGGTTAGGATCCCTGAGCCTGGAAAAGCGCGGTGGGAAACGCGGCTGGCGGCTGTGGGTAACAGAGAACAGCGCTGGGAGCCCGCGGGGTGCGGGCAGCAAACCCCAAATGCACACAGGGCTCGTCTGCACCCCACAGAGGCTCTGCAGGGCGGGCACAGGGCTGGGGATGGGCTCAGCTCGGCTCCTGCATCTCTGTGAAACACCGGGTGGGGTGAGAGAGCGGCGGGGATAGGATGGTGGGGATGGACAGAGAGCAGAGATCTCTGCAGCCAGGGCTGGGAACTTGTGGGTTATTGCAAAGGGCCTGGGTGCAGGGCCCTGCTGGGAGCTGCCAGCCACAGCTCAGAGCAGGGCCCAGAGAGGAGAGGGGGAGAGAGGATGAGAGGATGAGAGAGTAAGAGGATAAGAGAGTAAAAGCATAAAAGAGTAAAAGGGGTAAGAGAATAAACGGGGTAAAAGGCAAGAGCTAAGAGGGGCAAGAGAGTGAGGTTCCCATTACAATACCATAAATCATCTTCTGTGCTGAATATTCTGATTCTCACTAACCAATCTAGTCCAAGATACAAATCCTACAGCATTTCCATACAGCCTATAAGAATCATTCCATTCCCACACTGGGTTACATTTCAAACCCTACAAACTCCTCTTTGGGCCCCTTCTGCCAAGCCAGCAGGGTCTGCTCTGAGCCTTGGGCCTGTCTGCAAGCAGAGGGAATTGTTTGATCCAAAGGGGATCACCTTCAGCTGGCCATGCCATTGTTTTCCAGTTGTTCAGTAACTGAGGGATCTCAAAGCTTGCTTTCATTTCAATCTGGCTTAGAGTTTCCATATTCTCAAAATCTTTTTCCAGACAATCATATTTATGAGGCTTTCCTGTTCCATCTTCCCCAGCAGTGGGGAGGGGACCCCCAATCCCCAAGGCTGGGATGGGCCTGATTGCAGCTGGGGGCTGAGGGGAAGGGTCCTGTGTGCCCTAAACCCCACCCCAGAGCCCCCAGGATGCCAAAGGCAGGGCAGCCCCACAGAGCAGGGGTTTGTCAACCCCAAACCCATCACCCCAAAATTCTATCTTGTGCCGTGGCTGCATTTCCCTGCCTGGCCAATTTCTGCTGGATCCATGAACTCATTAAGCAGACGCTGATCTAATTGTCTCCACGCTGCCACTTGTGGGGTTTTCTTTTATTTTTTTTCTCTATTTGGTTTTAACTGGCAAGAAGGAGGTGAAAGGTCGAGCAGAGAAGTCTAATTGGATCTCCATGGCTCATTAACCCTTCTCCAAGAGGGAGAATCCTTAAGGCTGCAGATGCAGAGGCTCAAACCCCACACGTGCCTTGGGCAGCTCTCCTGAATTTCCATCCCCACAGCACTGCCCTGGCCCCTGAGCACCCAGTGGAGGTGTCCTGTCAGCCAGGGGGTGCGGGGAATGCCTGGAGGGGATCAGGGGAGGGAGTTTGGAGGAAGGCTGGTGGCTTTGGGTGGCTTTGGGTGATGTTGGGTGACATTGAGTGGCTTTGGGTGACTTTGGGTGGCTTTGGGTGACATTGGGGTATGTTGGGTGAGATTGGGTGGCTTTGGGTGACATTGGGTGACTTTGGGTGGCTTTGGGTGACATTGGGGGATGTTGGGTGAGATTGGGTGACATTGGGTGGCTTTGGGTGGCTTTGGGTGACTTTGGGCGATGGGTGGCTTTGGATGACATTGGGTGGCTTTGGGTGACTTTGGGTGACATTTGGCAACGTTGGGTGATGTTGGGTGGCTTTGGGTGACTTTGGATGATGTTGGGCGGCTTTGGATGACATTGGGTGGCTTTGGATGGCTTTGGGTGATGTTTGGTGGCTTTGGATGACATTGGGTGGCTTTGGGTGGCTTTGGATGACTTTGAGTGACTTTGGGTGATGTTGGGTGACATTGGGTGGCTTTGGGTGGCTTTGGGTGGCTTTGGGTGGCTTTGGGTGACTTTGGGTGGTTTTGGGTGACTTTGGGTGATGTTGGGTGGCTTTGGGTGACTTTGAGTGGCTTTGGGTGACATTGGGGGATGTTGGGTGGCTTTGGATGACATTGGGTGGCTTTGGGTGACTTTGGGTGACATTTGGCAACGTTGGGTGATGTTGGGTGGCTTTGGGTGACATTTGGCAATGTTGGGTGACTTTGGGTGGCTTTGGGTGGCTTTGGACACCAGGAAAGAAAATTGAGGGGCTCAAGTCTTGAGGATCTGAGCAGGAGCAAAGGGAAGGGAAGGGAAGGGAAGGGAAGGGAAGGGAAGGGAAGGGAAGGGAAGGGAAGGGAAGGGAAGGGAAGGGAAGGGAAGGGAAGGGAAGGGAAGGGAAGGGAAGGGAAGGGAAGGGAAGGGAAGGGAAGGGAAGGGAAGGGAAGGGAAGGGAAGGGAAGGGAAGGGAAGGGAAGGGAAGGGAAGGGAAGGGAAGGAGCAGCTCCTCCTGCCAAGGACACCTTCAGAGCAAGGTCTCACCTTGCTGCTTCCTCCTGCAGGGTCCCCACCCCACCGCCTCTGTGACTCAGATCCTTGGGGAATAAATCAGCTCACGGTGAAGTAATCCCCCAAATTTTCCAGGCCATGAGAGCCCCAGGGGTTGTGGCAGCCCAGAATCTGTGCTGTGACACCGCCATCCATCACCAGGCAGGCGTCTGGGCACCGCCAGCAGAAAGACAAACAGCATCTGTCCGAGCTCAGCAGGGAGGCACTGCAGCTTTCCCAGGCTGTGCCCGTGTCTGGGAGCCCAGGACAAAGCAGGGTTCTGTCACTGTAGGACACAAATAACACGATGCAGACACGCTGCTCTTTTCAAGGTAAAAGGGACTTTTTAACTTCTGACTCCAACATTTATAGATTTCCAGAAGTGGCAGTGGATTGGAGGGTGACAGTGCCACCTCTCCAATGACACTGGACAAACCAACAGTCCACCAAATTTTTCCTCTTTCATAAAAGAATGCAAAATAATAAATTATTTACATAAAGTGTGTGAGAAAGTTCGTTACAAGAATGTAAACACCAGAAGGCTTAGAAATCTTTGAAAAGATCAGGGTGACAGGGTTCAAGGACAGCATTTCCAGCCCTTCACCCCCCTGGACGGGAGGGGCTGTGGGGAGAGGACCCCAGTACATGACAAGGGACAGGTTTAGTGAGGCCCCTCAGCCTCTGTCACCCCAGTGGCCTTTGAGACATCTCAAACTGCAAGAGGGCCATGGTTGCTCAGTGACTTTGCCAGGAGCAATGCCAGGGGGTGGGAAGGCTGGCAGAGGGCTCAGAGGGTTTTCTGGGGCTCCATCAGGCTCCTGTGCTGGGTGGCTCTGCAGGGCTGGTGCCCCAGGGCATGGGCACGGCCCCGAGGCTGCCACAGCTCCAGGAGCCTTTGGACAGCACTCCAGGCTGGGATTGCTGGGGGTCTGGGCAGGGACAGAGCTGGGACTGATGATCCTTGTGGATTTCCAGCTCAGGATGTTCTGTTATCCACGATTCTGGGATTTGAGATGTCCTGGGCTGGGAAGACAGGAGGGTCCTGGTGGGTGAAGTGGACAACAGAGGAGCTCAGGCACAGAAGGCTCTGCAGATTCCTGCAGTGTTCCTCCTGAAAATCATCCCCTCATTCCCCCTGGTCTGAATCCCAGCTCCTGTGACCCTGAACACCCTGGCTGGCTGTAATTAGAGGCCCAGCAGTTGCCCATTGCTCCCGTGTGTGTCTCTGTTTATCACAGAGCAGCTTAGTGGGAAACCAATTCCCCGCCTGCCTCAGAGGCATCCTCAGGCCAGGGAAGGGGGTGCTGCCATCTCAGCCCTTCTGCGCCCACCCTGCCCACCCCAGCCTGGCCTTGTGCCTGTCCCCATTCTCACCTGGGGGCTTCAGACCCTGAGGGAGGCAGCAGAGTGAGCAAAGGCCCCTGGGGGGCTCCGTTCCTGCCCCTCCTTGCAGCACAGGCTGGGGAGGGGACCCCCAACCCCCGAGGCTGGGATGGGCCTGATTGCAGCTGGGGGCTGAGGGGAAGGGTCCTGTGTGCCCTAAATCCCACCCCAGAGCCCCCAGGATGCCAAAGGCAGGGCAGCCCCACAGAGCAGGGGTTTGTCAACCCCAAACCCCTCACCCCAAAATTGTACCTCGTGCCATGGCTGCATTTCCCTGCCTGGCCAATGCTTTGGAGAGCATTGCTGGGTTTAGTTGCTTTTTCAACTGCAGTCTCAATGATTAATTATTATTAATTGCTCTAATGTAGGTTTATCCATGACTAGCAGGGCTCGGGAGCAGCAGGATTCCTGCTGGCTGCACCCACAGCTAAGCTGGTATTGTCCCAGATACAGTCACATGAGAGGGTTTGTTTTCCCAGGCATCCCTGGCAGGCTGCTCCAGGCCCTGCTCCCCCAGCCCTACAGCCCCCATGGGGGCAGGAATGGGCCCCTGAGCCCTCATGAACCTTATTTGAAGTTTTGGGAGCCCTCATGAATCACACCGGGGGAAAGGTGTCTGGGGGATGCTGAGGGATGCAGGAGAAGAAGCAGAGGGGGGGAAATAAAGGAGTTTTCTTGGGTACAGGGATGCTCCCAGCTGGCACGGCTGCAGGCAGTCCCATGTCCTGTAGGAGCATCAGGGGGGCAGGATGGTCAGGATGGACAGAGAGCAGAGATCTCTGCAGCCAGGGCTGGGAACTTGTGGGTTATTGCAAAGGGCCTGGGTGCAGGGCCCTGCTGGGAGCTGCCAGCCACAGCCCAGAACAGGCTTGAGAGAGGAGAGGGGGAGAGAGGATGAGAGGGTGAGAGAGTAAAAGGGTAAGAGAGTGAGGTTCCCATTACAGCACCATAAATCTTCTCCTGTGTTGAATATTCTGATTCTCACTAACCAATCTAGTCCAAGATACAAATCCTACAGCATTTCCATACAGCCTATAAGAATCATTACATTCCCACACTGGGTTACATTTTAAACCCTACAAACTCCTCTTTGGGCCCCTTCTGCCAAGCCAGCAGGGTCTGCTCTGAGCCTTGGGCCTGTCTGCAAGCAGAGGGAATTGTTTGATCCAAAGGGGATCACCTTCAGCTGGCCATGCCATTGTTTTCCAGTTGTTCAGTAACTGAGGGATCTCAAAGCTTGCTTTCATTTCAATCTGGCTTAGAGTTCCATATTCTCAAAATCTTTTGCAGGCAATCATATTTATAAGGCTTTCCTGTTTCATCTTCCCCAACACTGTCCCTGAGCTCTGGTGCCATCCCACATTTCCCTGTGTGCGGGGTGAGGTGAGACTGGGCCCATCACGGCTCTGTCACCTGTGACAATGATGTCACACGGCTGTCACAGCCCTGCTGCTGCCTGGCCCGGGGTGGCCTTTGCCGCCCACAGCCCCTGCTGGGAATGGGACATGGGCATGGGGACACCGGGGGCTTGTCACAGACATCTTCTATGAAAAATCCTTTCCTTAGGATTTTTCCTTCTGAAAAGCTGAGAGGCCTCAGGAACAAAATGTAAACATTGATTATCTGCTGCTGTGGAATGCAACAGGTGCATCTGGGATTGGTCCATGTTGGTTGTTTGTAATTAATGGCAAATCACAGCCTAACTGGCTCGGACAGACAGCTGAGCCACAAGCCTTTGTTATCATTCCTTCCTATTCTATTCTTAGCCAGCCTTCTGAGGAAATCCTTTCTTCCATTCTTTTAGTATAGTTTAAATATAATATATATCAAAAAATAATAACAGCCTGCTGAAACATGGAGTCAGATCCTCGTCTCTTCCCTGTGAACACGGTCACAGGGGCTGACGCTGGGGGTGGTGGCAGCAGGGTGGCCTCTGGTTGGGGACACCTCTGGGACCCTCTCCCTGCTGCCGGCCGTGCCCGTGGCGCTCCGGGAGCGGCAGGGACAGAGCCCGGTGCCCGTCCCGGTGCCCGGCGGTGCCTCACGCCGGCACTGCCATCTGCTGGCACCACCAAAGGGACCAGGGGACAGTGCCGGGGGCGGGACTGGTCCCTCCAGGGTGCATGGAAGGATTCCTGCTCCTGGCGTGCCAGCCAGCTCATGTGCCTGCAAGGACAGCAGGAGCCAGGGGACAAACACCTGCCCGGCCAGCGTGTCCTTCCGAGGGGACAGGGACCGAGGGACACTCCCGCTGCGGGTGTCACAGGGCTCTGACACCCAGCCAGGAGAAGAAGGAGCTGCCAGACCCCCTGAGCTGAACCGGGGCTGTGTCAGAGCCAGCCCCGTGTGTCCCGGGGCGCTGCCAGACCCGTGCCCGGGGCAGGATGTGCCCGCCCGGCGCCTCCGGAAAGGAGAAACCTGAGAGCAGCTGAGATCACAGCGCAGTTTTCAGGTGCTGACCTCTCCTGTTGCAGGGCTGTGTCCTGCCAGCAGATTTTGGGAGCCCACAGAGGCTCAGATAATCCTTCGTTGGTTTGTGCCAACTGCTGATCAGGGGCCAAACCCCGGAGCTTTACCTCTGGAGCAAGAAGTGTGACACCCTCCTCGTCCTCAAGGACACAGGGGACATGTGTCCCCAGCCCTGTGCCCCTGAGGCTGCTGCTGTCACACGCTCATGGACTTTCTCCTCTGTCTAAATTTAGGGTCTGGATGTGGGCTGGCACCTCCCGGTTTATCCCAGCCCTGAATCATGCACAGCAGAGCACTCACTGCCCTGGGAGGTCACGCCAGGCTCTGGCTGGGCAGGAGGAGCAGGAAAAACCTGCTCTGTGCCACCCTCAGCCCCTGCCCCGGGCCTGGCCCTGCAGGGGAGTGGGTTCAGGCTGCTGGGTGGGCTGGGGGTGGTGGGAATGCTGGAGCTGGAATCTGCAGTGTCAAATCCAGCAAGAAGGGCTCCTGCAGGAGGGAAAGCCAAGATGAGGTAAAACACAGATCCGTGAGGTGGGGTGTGGCATTCACATTCTCTGAAAAAATCCCTTCGCCCAGGGCTTTTCTCCTGGGGAGCTGAGAAGCCTCAGAGAAAAGGAAAACAATTCTTATTTCATTTGCTTCTCCTGTGTTGTTCTCATGTGGAATGTGTTTGGAGATTGTTTACCCACAGGTGATTGTTCCATTGGATTCTGCTGGGAGTTGTTGTCACTCTTTGGCCAACCAGGACCAAGCTGTGTCAGGAATCTGGAGATAGTCACGAATTTTCATTATTATCTTTTTAGCATTCAATAAGTATCCTTTCTGTATTCTTCAGTATAGTTTAGTATGGTATTCTTTAATATAATATAGTATTATAAAATAAGAAATATAAATAATAAATATAAATATTAAATTAAATATTATAATATAAATTAAATTAAATATTATAATATAAATATTAAATAATATAAATTAAATATTAAACCATATAAATTAAAATTATAAATTATACTATTATAAAGTAATAAATTAACCTTCTGAGAATATGGAGTCAGATGCATCATTCCTGCCTTTGTTGGGGCATTCCCTGCAAATCCAACAGTGGGGAATGGCTGAGGCAGAGAAAAGCAATGTTGCCTTTACCTCTTGCCACCCTCATCTTCAGGTTCCAGGGAATCCAGAGATCCCATGGAGAAAGGCTGCACCAGGAAAGACAAATCCTCCATGGGAGAGGATTCAGACCAGGCCCTGCTTCAGCAAACTGAAACCATTTCAGTCCTGCTGGGACACCCTGAGTGCTGAGGGAGGGACTGGTGGCATTGTGAGGCCACTCTCAACAACCTTTCACTGCTCCTGGGGATGGAGAGAAGAGTCTGGAAGGCTGCAGGAAACCAAATGTCACTTCCACCTTCCAGGGAGGAGCCAGGGAGCTGAGGGTGCATCAGCCTCTCCTCAGTCCCCAGGAAGGTGCTGGAGCTGATCCTGGGAAGCATTTCCAGGCTCTTTAAGGATGACAGATCAGGGGAAGCCAAGCTCAGCCAACCTGACAAACCCCTCCCGTGGCTTGGGTGAGCAGTGGGTGTTTCTATAAATTGGTGAGATCCCCCAAACTCCTCTCCAGGCTGATCAGCCCCAACCTCCCAGCCTGTCCTCACACACTCCAGACCCTTTCCATGGGATACTCCTGACCCTGAATTACCTTCATGGCCCTTTGCAGGAGTCTCTCCAGCTCACCCATGTCTCTCTTGTTCTGGAGAGCCCAGAACTGGACACAGCACTCTGGGGTGGCCTGACCAGCGCTGAGCATGGGATCCCCTCCCTCGGCCTGGCCAGCCCAGACACTCTCACCCTGTGCAGCAGGGACTCACTGCTGCCTTGTGCTGCCCCCGGGGCCCAGCAGCACCCCCAGGGCCTTTCCTGGAGCTCTGTTCCAGCTGAGCGCCCTCCACCCTATACTGGAGTTTGGGATTGTTCTCCCCAGGGCCAAAACTTTGTCCTTTCAACTTGTTGATCTTCCTGAGGCTCCAGTCAGCCTCCCAGTGCCTGAAGGGGCTCCAGGAGAGCTGCAGAGGGACTGGGGACAAGGATGGAGGGACAGGAGGCAGGGAATGGCTGCCAGTGCCAGAGGGCAGGGCTGGATGGGATCTTGGCAATTGGGAATTGTTCCCTGGCAGGGTGGGCAGGGGCTGGGCTGGAATTGCCAGAGCAGCTGTGGCTGCCCCTGGAGCCCTGGCAGTGCCCGGGGCCAGGCTGGACATTGGGGCTGGCAGCACCTGGCACAGTGGGAGGTGGCCCTGCCATGGCAGGGGTGGCGCTGGATGGGATTTCAGGTCCCTTCCCACCCAAACCATTCTGGAATTCTGTGACCCCTTTCCGCGGGCTGTTTCCTGGCCATCCCCCCAGTCCTGGCGATGTCCCCGTGGTGCGGGTGTGGTCCCCTCGGCGGTAGCCGGGGACGGAGGAGGTATGGAGGAGGATGGAAGGGTGAAAGAGGGCTGTGGATAGGATGGAGAGGAGGGTGGAGTGAGGATGCAGGAGCCATGGAGGGGCTCCCCTGCGGGCGGGACGGAGCCTGAACCCCTCCTCGCTCTCCCTCCGCTGCCGTAGGGGCCGCCCCGGGGGAGGCGCGGCGGGCGCGGCCGCCCCGAGCTCCCCGGTCCGGGCGGAGCCAGCGCGGCGGCGGCGGCGGCGGCGGAGGAGGGGACCGGGAGCGGGAGCGGGAGCGGGAGCGGCGGCAGCACCATGGGGGCCTGTCTCGGGGTCTGCTCCCTGCTCAGCTGCGTGAGTGCCCGCCCGGGGCGGGAGGAGCGGAGCCGGTGCCGCAGCGGCGGGCGCGGCCCAGGGCGGGCGAGTCGCGGCCGCTGCGCGTCCGTAGCAGGGTCCAGGGGGAGCCGGGGGCCTGAGGGACACCCCGGGGGGCTCAGGGACACCTCGGGGATGTGCCCCGCTCCCCCCGGGCGCGGAAGGGTCCAAGGGGTGCCAGGAGGGTGATGCAGGGTACCCCTGGGGGATGCGCCCTTGTGTACACAGGGATACGGGGGACCCCCGGCAGGAGCAACCCCTGGATATGGGGGGATACAGGAGACCCCCGGAGGATGTTCCCTGCCTTGTGCAGCCGGGGGGATGCAGGGGACCCCCGGAGGATGCTCCCCTGTATACAAGGGGGATGTGGGGCACACCCAGGGGTTACACCCCTGGGTATGGGGGGGTTCAGGGGGTGCATCCCTCGCTGGCTGGAGTGGTGTGGGGGCTGCTCGGAGCAGGGGGTCCCACTGAAGCTGGGGTATCCATGGGAGACACAGAGAGCTCACTCCAGAGAGCTCTGGGGCCCGTGGTGAGGGGAATGGGGTGGGAATGGGGTGGGTGGTGTATGCCAGGGTGCCTGGGGGAGGTGGGAAGCCAGAGCAGCCATGTCCTGCTGGCCCTGGAGGAGTGGGGGGTTCTGGCCCCACCATGCAATGAGAGGCTGAGGGTCCGGCCTAGCTCCTCTGCTGAGCCCAAAGTGGGGATGGAGCAAGAGAAGGAGCTGGGACAGGGGTGCAGGGGGCTGTGTGTGGGGTGCCATGGCCAACGGTGGGTGCAGGCTGTGTGATTTGGGGTGCCATGGCCCAGGGCAGGCACTGGCTGTGTGTTTGGGGTGCCATGGCCCAGGGCAGGCTCAGGCGGGTGATTTGGGCTGCTATGGCCCATGGCAGGCACAGGCTGTGTGATTTGGAGTGCCATGGCCCAGGGCAGGCACAGGCTGTGTGTTTGGGGTGCCATGGCCCATGGCAGGCACAGGCTGTGTGTTTGGGGTGCCATGGCCCAGGGTACCTGCAGGCTGTGTGTTTGGGGTACCATGGCCCAGGGCAGGCACTGGCTGTGTGTTTGGGGTGCCATGGCCCAGGACAGGCTCAGGCTGTGTAATTTGGGGTGCCATGGCCCAGAACAGGCACAGGCTGTGTGTTTGGGGTGCCATGGCCCATGGCAGGAGCACAGTGTGTGATTTGGGGTACCATGGCCCAGGGTACCTGCAGGCTGTGTGTTTGGGGTGCCATGGCCCAGGACAGGCTCAGGCTGTGTGTTTGGGGTGCCATGGCCCATGACAGGCACAGATGACTGTTCAGGGTGCTGTGCCCTGTGACGTGGAGTGTGTGCTTTGGGTGACGCAGGCACCTGCCCACAGCAGCACTTCCTGCCCTGGCACTGCCTCACCTGTGGGCACAGAGCCAGGGCAGGGCTGTGGAACAGCCTGGGAGCTGCTGGCCTGGAAACCTGGGAATGGGACCTGTTTTGTAACCTGACCTCTGAGTGATGAGGTTTAATGAACAGGATGTTTGGAAATGAGGGATGGGAGGCAGGGATGTCTGCAAGGCCCCCCCTCTGTAACACATTCTTGTGCTTCTCCTTATGGGCAGATGTTGGGAAAGCAGGGAGTTACTACAGAGCAGGCCTGTGGAGTTTCTGTAAGAATACTGGATTTTTTTCACCCAAAACCTGTTGTGGCTCAGACTGTGGTAACAGTAGAGTCATTGTATAGGTTTAATTTTCCTGTTCCTTCCTGTGGAAGTCATTGATGCAGGGGCTGGTTTTGTACAGGTCTGAGCTGAAGAATGACACTGAAAAAAACCCCAAACTGAATGAAGCATTCCCCCTAGTCTGTGTAATTATTAAAAATAATTAATTTTACCAAGCTTTTGTTTAATTTTGTTGTTCCTTCCAGTGGGCCTGGTTGGTGGGGCAGTTCTAGCACCGGTCTGAGCTGAAGAACCACAACACTGAAAAAAACCCAAACCAAACTGAACAACCCCCCCAGTCCTCCTTTTTTTTTTTTTTATTGTTATTTTTAACAAGAACATCCTGACTAACTCCTTCTGCTCTGCCTGCATCCCTTGAGTCACAGCACCACGAGATTGCCAAGCCCTTCCTTCAGCGCTTTCCCATACAACCTGCTCCTGAGTGAAACCTTGAATCACAAAAGGAGAATTTCTCTGTCCCTGCCCCTTGTGGTCCTCCAGGCTTTGCCCACAGCTTCCCATGAACAGTGAGGTCATTCTGAGCTGCTTTTCTGGGTGACAGGCTTGAGGTCACCAGCCAGAGCAAAGCCTGGAGGCTTGGCCAGTCCTTAGACACCCTCTGGGGACACAACCTGGTGGCACCAATCCAAGGCCACCCGCCAGGCAGGGAGGCCACCAGCTCCCCAGGCTGTGGGGATGGGGTGGGATTGGTGCTGATTATCCTGGGGATGGGGTGGGATGGTGCTGATTAGCCTGGGGATGGGGTGGGATGGTGCTGATTAGCCTGGGGATGGGGTGGGATGGTGCTGATTAGCCTGGGGATGGGGTGGGATGGTGCTGATTAACCTGCTGCTCGTTAATTTGGCAGCAGACAAACACCGGCTGCTCGGCATCGCTTTGGGTTGACTCACTCTGGGTGTACCTGGGACTGCTGGGGTGAAGGCAGCTGGAGGTGTGGTGGTGGGGTGGTGTAGCTGGGGTGGTGTAACTGGGATGGTGTAGTTGGGTTGTGGTGGGGATGGTGTAACTGGGATGGGGTTGCTGAGCTGGTGTAGCTGGGTTGTGGTGGGGTGGTGTAACTGGGATGGTGTAGTTGGGTTTTGGTGGGGATGGTGTAACTGGGATGGGGTTGCTGAGCTGGTGTAGCTGGGTTGTGGTGGGGTGGTGTAACTGGGGGGGTGTAACTGAGGTGATGTAACTGGGGTGGTGTAGTTGGGGTGATGTAATTGTGGTGGTGCAGTTGGGTTGTGGTGGGGATGGTGTTGCTGGGGTGGTGTAATTGGAGTGGTGTAACTAGGGTGGTATAGTTTGGGTGATGTAGTTTGGTTGTGGTGTAGTTGGGGTGGTGTAATTGGGGTGATGTAACTGGGGTGGTGTAGTTGGGATGGTGTAGATGGGGTGATGTAATTGGGATGATGTAGTTGGGTTGTGATGGGGTGGTGTAGTTGGGGTGGTGTAACGGATGGTGTAGTTTGATTATGGTGGTGTGGTGTAATTGGGATGGTGTAGTGGGGTTGTGGTGTAGTGGGGTTGTGGTGTAGTTGGGATGGTGTAGTTGGGTTGTGGTGGGATGGTGTAACTGGGGTGGTGTAGTTGGGTTGGTGTTGTCGGGTTGGTGTTGTTGGGGTGGTGCTGGTGTTGGGGTGAAGTTGGGTGGGTGTTTTTGGGTTGCAGTTGTTAGGGTGATGTTGGGCCGGTGTAGGTTGGTTGGTGTAGTTGGGCTGCTGTTGTTGGGGTGGTGCAGTTTGGCTTGGTGGTGTTGGGGAGGTGTTGGGTGGGTGTTTTTGAGTTGGTACCGGGGTGACATAGTGGGGCTGGCGTTCTTGGGTTGGTGTTGTTGGGGTGATGGTGTGGGGTGATATAGTTGGGCTGATGTTGGCTGGGTGGTTTTGGGTTGATGTTGGGCTGGTGGAGTTTGGTTGGTTGTGTTGGGCTGGTGTTGGTGTTGTTGGGGTGGTGTAGCTGGGTTGGTGGTGTGGCTCGGTGGTTTGGGGCGATGTTGGGTGGTGTGTTTGAGTTGGTATTGCTGGAGTGGTGTAGTGGGGTTGGGTTGGAGTTGTTGGGGTGATATTGGGCTGGTGTAGTTGGGCTGTTGTTGGGAGGATGTAATTGGGGTGGTGTGGGGCTGGTAGTGTGGGTCAGCGTTGTTGGGCTGATGTTGGGTGGCTATTTTTGGGTTGGTGTTGTTGGTTGTTGTTTGGTCAGTTGTGCTGGGCTGGTGTTGGTGTAGTTGGGCTGTGGTTGGGGTGGTGTTGGGCAGGTGTGGTTGGGTTGGTGTTACTGGGTTGGTGTTGGGTTGGTGTAGGTGGGCTGGTGTAGTTGGTTAGTGTTGTTGGGTTGCTGTTGGGTTGCTGTAGTTGGGTTGCTGTAGTTGATCCAATGTGGTGTAGTTGGGCTGTTGCTGTGGTGGGGTTGGGATGATGTAATTGCGCTGGTGGTGTAGGTTGGTGTTATTAGTGTGGTGTTAGGTGGGTGGTTTTGGATTGGTGTTGGGGTGGTGTTGTTGAGGTGGTGGGTTTTGGGTGATGTTGCTGGATGATATTTTTGGGATGGTGGTGTTGGACTGGTGTAGTTTGATCAGTTGTGTTGGGCTGGTGTTGGTGTAGTTGGGCTGGTAGAGTTTGGGTGCTGTTGTTGGGGTGAAATTGTTGGGGTGCTGTTTCTGGGGTGCTGTTCCTGGGTGCTGTTATGAAGGTTCCGTTTCTGGGGTGCTGTTGCTGTCTCAGTGTATTTGGGGTGCTGGTTTTGGGATGCTGTTTCTGTCTGGGTGTATTTGGGGTGCTGTTTGGGGGTGCTGTTGCTGTCTTAGTACATTTGGGGTGCTGTTGCTGTCTGGGTGTATTTGGGGCGCAGTTTTTGGGCTGCTGTTGCTGTCTGGGTGTATTTGGGGTGCTGGTTTTGGGGTGCTGTTGCTGTATGGGTGTATTTGGGGTGCTGTTTGGGGGTGCTGTTGCTGTATGGGTGTATTTGGGGCGCTGTTGCTGTATGGGTGTATTTGGGGTGCTGTTTGTGGGTGCTGTTGGTGTATGGGTGTATTTGGGGCGCAGTTTTTGGGGTGCTGTTGCTGTCTCGGTGTATTTGGGGCCCATGTGTCCTGCCCCTTGTCCCGCTCTCTCCATGCTCTGCTGCTCTGGGCAGGAGGGATGGGAGCAGCCCTGGCGTGCCTGAGGTGAGCTGCACTCAAGGAGGAAGTCGCCAGTGAAACCGGAGAGTTTAATCATCCACCAGCAGCTGAAAACCGACACTTCCCCATTAACCCCCGGCTCTCCTGCTGCGGCAGCCACTTCCCTCGCTGGCTTTTTCCATCCTGCTCTTTGTCCCTTCACCGTGTTCACATTTTGGGGCAACTTTAAAAATCTTTGGAAGGAGAATCAGAATGCCCAGCACTGCTGGGAGTGTGTTCCTTGCTGCTAACCATTGTTTTTTAAAGAAAAAGACTGAAATCAGGAGTGCCCGGGCAGCTGGAGGGGTCAGTGTGGGGCACAAAGGGTTCCTCGGCTTCACTGTGAAGGAGCTTTGAGGGAGTGATCCTAAAAGGAACCCAGAGGATTCCCGTGTGACGGAGCAGAGCTGTGGGATGGAGATGCTGTATCCTGTTACCTCAGTGGCTGCAAGGGCTGTGAAACCTGAGATACAGCCAGGGAGTTTGGCTGTGTGAGAATCATCCTGCAAAACAAACATCCAGGGATGCTGTGGGCTCCCAAATACCTTGAGCTTGTTGGAGAGCCCAGAGGAGCCCCCGGAGCTGCTGCAGGGCTGGAGCCCCTCTGGAGCCAGGCTGGGAGAGCTGGGGGTGCTGGCCTGGAGAGGAGAAGGCTGCAGGGAGAGCTGAGAGCCCTTGCAGGGCCTGAAGGGGCTCCAGGAGAGCTGCAGAGGGACTGGGGACAAGGATGGAGGGACAGGAGGCAGGGAATGGCTGCCAGTGGCAGAGGGCAGGGCTGGATGGGATCTTGGCAATTGGGAATTGTTCCCTGGCAGGGTGGGCAGGGGCTGGGCTGGAATTGCCAGAGCAGCTGTGGCTGCCCCTGGAGCCCTGGCAGTGCCCAAGGCCAGGCTGGGCATTGGGGCTGGCAGCACCTGGCACAGTGGGAGGTGGCCCTGCCATGGCAGAAGTGGGATGGGATGGGATGGGATGGTCTGAGCCCCCAAATCCACGCCTTCCTAAACAGCACCAAACCTCCTGATTTTCCAGATCTGCTGATTTTTGGGACTGGTGCTTTTTGTTTCAGTTGGCACTGAAGGAGGAGGAGCTGGAGGTGTGGATGGAGCACTGAGGGGCTTTGCTGCATCAGATGATGAAGTAATTCAGCATTTAAAGGGATTTTTGTTGTTCTGCATTTTTTTTTTTAATTTGAAGGGAAATACAGTAACGCTGGTGCATTTTAATGCACTCTGGTGCACGTGGTGCATTTAATGAGGCTGAAATGAAGCAGTCTCTAATTGAAAGCCATTTTCCTGTGCTTCCAAGTTGAAAACGTGATGTGATGCCTCTGAGCAGCTCCCAGAGGGGCAGGATGAGAATTTCCATGGGATCCCTTGGGTCTCTCACCCACCCCAGCTCCTGTGGGTACCATCAGCTCAACACAGCTGTTCATGGGGCAGGGATGTGAGGCTGGCATGGGATAAGAGAAGTAAGTCAGGAAGGAGGGGATTTTTCACAAATAATGGTGTGCTTATGCTTAAAAAATATCCAAAGCCACCTTTGGTTGATTTGGGGGCATCAAAGTGGTCACTTGTGCTGATGGAGCCACACACAGCAGCTCCACACCTGGTTTTGTTTTCTGCCATGTCCATTTTTTACGCTGATTCCAGCAATGAGAAATGTAGATTTCAGTCAACACCGAGCCATCTTTAATCAACACCGAGCCATCTTTAATTAACATCGAGCTCGGGCCCTGATTTGGAAGCACAAATAATAAACACACAACTCAGCACATCCCTCTGCACATCCCTCAGCAGAGGAGAGAGCAGAGCCCTTCCCCTGCCTGCTGTGCTGAAGTCCAGGAGAGGAGGAGCTGTTCCAAGGGAACAAGGTTTATCCTGCACTGGCCCTGCACAGGAAACTCCCACCAATGTTTTGGTATCAGTGAGTTTGGGTTTCCTCAGCCAGGATTTCCCTGCTCTGGCACAGCATCAGAGTCTCTGGAATGGGGTGCAGCTGGCAGCACTGCCCGTGCTGGATTTGGGGTGCCAGGGGACTCTTGGGGATGCTGTGCCTCAGTTTCCCCACCTGTCAAGTGGCCTTTGCAGAGGGGAAGGGTGGCAGGATGAGTTGCTTCCCCCATGGTGCTGATACCAATATCACCCACCCTGGACTGCACTGAAAGGGCAGCCTGAAATTGTCTTGGAAACCTCATTTTTGTACAAAAAGGAGGCTCCTGCAGGGCAGGGCTTGCTTTGACCAAGTCCTTGCATGGAGCAAAAAACGTGAGGGTGTCTCCAGACTGTGGGTGTCATTTTCCACCCTGGCTGTTTCTGCAGCTGTTTTGGTTTTTAGCAACATTTTGGGGGAATTTGGTGCCATTTCCATGAGGTCCTGCAGGCTGTGGTTGTGGTGTGAGTAGCTCTAGGCAGCAGTGTGGATTCCCAGGCTGATCTCCTTAAGAATTGAGCTGGGCATATATTTTGAGGTGAATTTCTGCCCCTCATCACTGCTCTCCTTGCAGGTGTCGTGCCTCTGTGGCTCTGCCCCGTGCCTGCTCTGTGGCTGCTGCCCCTCGACCAAGAACTCCACCATCTCCCGCCTCCTCTTCACCTTCTTCCTCTTCCTCGGCACCCTCGTGTCCATCATCATGATAATCCCGGGCGTGGAGAAGGAGCTGCACAAGGTAAAGAACTCCTGGAGGTCGCTGGGAAGAAACAACCCAGCTTGTGGTGGGAACTTGGGGCTGAATCAAAAAAGTGAATTTTTGGGTCATGATGTGCTTTTGTTCCTTTTTTTTGTTGAGCATCTCACTGGGAGCAGGCATTATCAGCCCTGGTTTTCCATCAAGGGGAAAACGCAGTGGGATCATTTAATGCAGTTTTTAGTTTTCCCAGATGTCTCCCAGGAAAGTTTCCTACATGCCATTTTTTGGGGTTCAGCTGATGACTTGCGCATTGGCAGGAGGGACTTCAGGTGGAGGGAGCAGAGCTCTGCCAGCTGAGCTGGGCTGCAGGGATGAGCTGGTTCATGCCAGCTTTCCACTGACCAGCTGGGTGGCTTTATTTGTGTCACCTCAGGCACGTGGCATTGGAGCAATCATGGTCTGGCCCATCCTTGGTGGCACCAGGGCTCATGGTGGGTGTGGAATCACAGAATGGTTTGGGTCGAAAGGAACTCAAAGCCCTTCCACCCCCTGCCATAGGCAGGGTCACCTCCCACTGTCCCAGGCTGCTCCATGCACTGTCCTATCATGGATATTTTTGTCCTTGATGAGGGGAGAAATGATGAGAACGACTCCATCTTATCAGAAGGTTAATTAATTACTTTACTATATTATTCTATACTATATTACATGTATATTACATTACATCTAAACTGAATCTGCCAAGCTCTCCACTCAACTGCCCAGAATCTCATATCTGTCAGCGACAGTCCTGACACACAGCTGGATTCAAGTGGTCAATGAATCAAAACACTCACACCAGAATCCAATCACCAATTCCCTTCTGGTAAACAATCTTCCACAACACATTCCACTTGTGAACAACACAGGAGCAGCAAATGAAGTAAGAATTGTTTTTTCCTTTCTCTGAGGTTCAGAGAATGTGAAACCCAAGAAATACTCTTGGGAAGAATTGTGCTTTGCTTTTCTCTGTGAAGAGGAATTGGCTACACTCTCCAACCTGGCCTGGGACACTTCCAGAGGTCCAGGAGCAGCCACAGCTGAGGCTGCTTCACCAATCCACCCAGTAGATCTCCAATCCAGATGTTCCCACAACACCACTCCCCGTAGGACACGCTGAGGTGATGCTCACGCTCCCATCCCTGTTTCAGCTCCCCGGTTTCTGTGAAGGCAGTGGCTCAGTGCTGGGGGTCCAGACCAAGGTGGACTGCAGCAGCTTCCTGGGCCACAAGGCCGTGTATCGCATGGGCTTCGCCATGGCCGCCTTCTTCTGCCTCTTTGCCGTGCTCATGGTGTGCGTGCGCAGCAGCAAGGACCCGCGGGCCGCCCTGCAGAACGGGTGAGTGTGGGAGCACACCAAAGGGTAACCCTTGTATCTGAGTATTGTCTTGGTTTGGAAAGACAGGAGTCTGCTAAGGAAGGCAGGAGCCTCCCCTGAAATAGAGAATGTAAACCCTCCCCACCCCTTTGAATTGCTGTAAATTTTAAATTAAGGGGCTCTCAGGCAACAAAAATTATGGGAGCAGGAAATAACAGTTCTTTAATAGGGAAGGAAAAAAATAAAGGGATAAAATAAACAATGCAGTGCACTAGAACAACACTGGCAGAGTCAGAACCCAAGCTGACACCCTGTGGGTCAGGCTGGTGGCAGCAGTGCCATTGGAATTGTGGCTCAGCCCTCCTGCAGGGTCAGGGCTGGTTCTGCTGCAGCAGGGATCCTGGAGAAAGGTGCAGTCTCTGCCTCTGGAGATGCAGGGCAAGAGGCAGCTGCTGTTCCTCTGGGCAATGCAGTGCAGGAGCCGTGCTGGTGTTCCAGAATCTCCAGATTCTATCCGGGTAGGAATGCTTGGCTCCTCTCTCTGGGCTCCCATCTCCCAATGGGATGCTGTAGTTCTTATCAGCCATGCAGGGACATTCCAGAGCTGTTATCAGCAGGTGTCCCCTCCCAAGGGAGGAGTGAATGTGGTCACTCAGAGAGAGAGAGATAAGGCAAACTGCCCACTTGACAAAGGTAATCTGCCATACAGATGGTAACTGAAAACATCTTGCATTGCAATCTGGAACAAGTATAAAACTTCAGTCTCCTTACTTTCAAAGGATAATAGCAATCCAATGGGCTTAGGAGTCATTCATCTTGGTGCAAATCCAAGTGAAAGTAATGGACCTCTCACTAGTCCTAAACACCTTAGTCTTAGTCTTAATCAACCTCATCATAGCCCTCTCCTATGCCCTTCCAATCTTAATCACAGTACCCTTCCTTACTCTAGTAGAGGGCAAAATCCTAAGCTACATACAAGGCTGAAAGGGCCCAAACATTGTTGGCCCTTTCGGGCTCCTACAACCTCTAGCAGATGGAGTAAAACTATTTATCAAAGAGCCTGTGCAACCGTCAACATCCTCTCCAATCTTATTTATTGCAACCCCAATACCAGCCTTACTTCTAGCAATCTCAATCTGAACCCCATTGCCCCTTCCATTTTCCTTAGCAGACCTTGACCTAGGCCTACTCTTCCTGTTGGCCATGTCGAGCTTAGCAGTGTACTCCATCCTATGATCAGGCTGAGCTTCCAATTCATACTCCTAACCCTAGCAACCCTCTCCACCCCCATCCTATTTCCACTTCTATCCAACAACCTGGGGTGGGGACAGGCAGGACCCCCATCCCTGTCCCTGCCATGTGCACACCGTGCCTTCTCTCTCCTCCCACAGCTTCTGGTTCTTCAAGTTCCTGGTGCTGGTGGGGATCACGGTGGGTGCCTTCTACATCCCCGATGGCACCTTCACCTCAGGTGAGGAGCTGCCCGTGCCCTCCTGGGCACTGATGCTGGCTGGGGGCTATATACAAATCATGAATGGGACGGGGCTGCTGTGGATTGTGCCTTGAGCTGTTTTATTTTTCAGCATCAGTCTCATGACATGATTATGACAATGGAAGATGCCAGCAGCTCACATCTCAGGCAGCAGACCAAGAATTTAATGTTGCAACTTACTTTATGAGTTTTTTGACCAATCACACAAAACAAAAGCACATTGACAGTAGTTCTATCTAATCACTACAAGCACACGTACCTTTGGTTAAAACAATGCTTGCTTATTTTGAATACAATACCTGCTTGTGAGCCTTTAAACACAATGCACAGAGCTCCTTTATAAAGCTTCAACCTTCCTAATGTCTTGCTAGATAAACTTTTCTGTAGCTTAGAGAGTTATTCTAGACAAGCATTAATACACAGACCATTGTTCTAGTTGTCCTTGCTTTTCTACAGTTTAAATAATTTTCTGCTAACCTATCTCATGGCTGCTGCTTAGCTCTAATCACAGTTCTTCTGTCTCTGAGGCCTGCCTTTTGCAGCTTTCCCAAAACCCTCTAATTTTGTGGATTCCCACAATTCCCCCTCTCTGTTCACCTAAAAAGAAACTTTCATAATCGTGTCGTTTATTACTTGCGTTTGTAGCTTTACTATAATATTTCTGCTTATTACCTGCTTAAAGCATGTTCTTGCTTGCACTGAGCATTGCTATATTACAACACAGCAATTTAATGCTGTGAAGGTCTAGTCAGTTGAAAGGGCATAAATTACCCCTGACAATAGTTACAAGTCATTGTTCAAAAAAGTCTTGTCGATTCTAAGGTCTTAATTCAAAACCTTCTTCCATGGATTTTCTCCACCCCTCAAGTCTGGTTTTACTTTGGTGTGGTCGGCTCCTTCCTGTTCATCCTCATCCAGCTGGTGCTGCTCATCGACCTGGCGCACTCCTGGAGCCAGCGGTGGCTGCACAACGCGGAGCAGGGCAGTGCCAAGGGCTGGTACGCAGGTGGGTCTGCTGGGTACCCCTGTTCTGGGGCTCAGATCATCCCAGGGCTGGCTCAGGCTGAGCTGGCTGGGGCTGGGGGCTCTGCTCTGTGGCCGTGTTCGCAGGGATCTCAGGATGAGGGAAGAGATGAGGATCTGACTCCATGTTTCAGAAGGCTGATTTATTATTTTATGATATATGTTATATTAAAACTATACTAAAAGAATAGAAGAAAGGATTTCATCAGAAGGCTAGGTAAGAATAGAATAGAAAGGAATGATAACAAAGGTTTGTGTCTCTGACAGAGAGTCTGAGCCAGCTGACTGTGATTGGCCATTAATTAGAAACAACCAACATGAGACCAATCCCAGATGCACCTGTTGCATTCCACAGCAGCAGATAATCAATGTTTACATTTTTTTCCTGAGGCTTTTCAGCTTCTCAGGAGGAAAAATCCTAAGGAAAGGATTTTTCATAAAAGTTGTCTGTGACACTGCTCCAGCCTCTTTGGTGTCCTCCCCCAGCCCTCTGCACCATCACCTTCATCTTCTACGCCGCCTCCATCACGGCCATTGTGCTGCTCTACGTCTACTACACCAAGCCCGAGGGCTGCACAGAGGGCAAGGCCTTCATCAGCATCAACCTCATCCTCTGCCTCATCGTCTCAGTTGTGTCCATCCTGCCCAAGATCCAGGTGAGGCAGTGGAGAGCACCCAGGAGCACCAAGGGCTGTGTCACCCTGGGGTACAGGAGCAGCCAGGAGCACCCAGGGCTGTGTCACCCTGGGGTACAGGAGCACCAAGGGCTGTGTCACCCTGGGGTACAGGAGCACCCAGGGCTGTGTCACCCTGGGGTACAGGAGCACCCAGGGCTGTGTCACCCCGGGGTACAGGAGCACCAAGGGCTGTGTCACCCCGGGGTACAGGAGCAGCCAGGGCTGTGTCACCCTGGGGTACAGGAGCACCAAGGGCTGTGTCACCCTGGGGTACAGGAGCACCCGGGGCTGTGTCACCCCGGGGTACAAGAGCACCCGGGGCTGTGTCACCCCGGGGTACAGAAACAGCCAGGGGGCTGGGGCTGTGTCACCCTGGGGTACAGGAGCACCCCCAGCTTCCACTGTTGTGTTTGCAGGAGGCTCAGCCACACTCGGGGCTGCTGCAGGCGTCCCTCATCACCCTCTACACCATCTACGTCACCTGGGCCGCCCTGGCCAACGTGCCGAGTAAGCCAGACCCGCCCGGGCTTTGGGGAGGGGTGGCTGGGGCAGGAGCACTCCCTGCAGTGGGGTCTGTCCCTCTGTGTCCCCCCAGGCCAGCACTGTAACCCCACACTGCTGCTGAGGAACAGCACTGGCTCAGCCGCGGCCACCGAGCCCCTGACAACCTGGTGGGACGCCCCGAGCATCGTGGGGCTGGTGATCTTCATCCTCTGCACCCTCTTCATCAGGTGAGCACTTGGCTCGTGTCTGTGTGTGCAGCCTGCAGGACAGATGGCCAAGGGCTGGGCAGGGCTGGCAGGGCCACAGGGCACCCAGGCCTTTGTCCCCTGGGCTGGGCAGTGCCTCTGGAGGCCCCACAGGAGGAGCTTTCCTGGCAGGGGCTGCACTTTGGTTCTCCCTCGGCCTCTCTGGGGAGGCTGGCAGGGGGTGCAGGTTGGTGGCATTTGTCCTTGCTGCCCCTCACATCCCCCTGCCCCACAAACAGCCCCAGCCCAGAGCCCCAGCCCTGAGCCAGAGCCATGGGAGGGGCCTCTGGAGGGGAGGTCACACCTTGGTCCAGGGCTTCTGTCACCAAAGGCTCTTTGTCCAGCCATCCCTGTCCCCAGGGACACAGGCCTGACCACAGTCACAGTTTTAGGGTTTCCCCACAGCCCCAAATTCTCTGCCTGTCCTGGGGATGGCCCCAAGGACAGAGCCCCTGCCATGGGATGGCCTTACCAGAGCAGGTCACGGGGTGCCCTCCCTCAACCTGCAGGCAGAGCTTTGCCTGACCAGCCCAGACACTCTCACCCTGTGCAGCAGGGACTCGCTGCTGCCAGCAGCACCCCCAGGGCCTTTCCTGGAGCTCTTTTCCAGCTGAGTGCCCCCATTCCACACTGGAGCCTGGGGTCGTTCTACCCGGGGGCAAAGCCTCGCCCTTCATTCTCTTTGTTGATCTGGAGGTTCCAGTCAGCCTTCAGTGCCCAAAGGGGTTCTGAGAGAGCTGGAGAGGAGCTTTTGTGGCAGTGTTCACAGGGGTCCAAGGATGAGGGAAGAGATGAGGATCTGACTCCGTGTTTCAGAAGGCTGATTTATTATTTTGTGATATATATTATATTAAAACTATACTAAAAGAATAGAAGAAAGGATTTCATCAGAAGGCTGGCTAAGAATAGAATAGAAAAGAATGATAACAAAAGCTTCTGGCTCGGACAGAGAGTCTGAGCCAGCTGACTGTGATTGGCCATTAATTAGAAAAAACCAACATGGGCCAATCACAGATGCACCTGTTGCATTGCACAGCAGCAGATAATCAATGTTTGCATGTTGTTCCTGAGGCCTCTCAGCTTCTCAGGAGGAAAAATCCTAAGGAAAGGATTTTTCATAAAACATGTCTGCAACAGGCTTTGGACCAGGGTGACAGAGATTTTGGGGTTCCCCACAACCTCGGTACCCCAAACTCCCCTGACTGTCCCGTACCCAGAGGGGCTCCAGGAGAGCTGCAGAGCTCCTTAAGGGCCACGGGCAGAGTTTTTAGGGTTTCCCCACAGCCTCCCCCTCCCAAACTGCCCCGGGGCTGGCAGCCCCGCCATGGGGGCAGTGGCGCTGACCCCGCTGCCACTGTGCCCGCAGCCTGCGCTCCTCGGACCACCCGCAGGTGAACAAGCTGATGCTGACGGAGGAGAGCGGGGCCGGGGCCGGGGCCGGGCCGGGCGGGGCGGAGGAGGGCGGAGTGCACCGCGCCTACGACAACGAGCAGGACGGAGTGTCCTACAACTACACCTTCTTCCACCTCTGCCTCCTCCTCGCCGCCCTCTACATCATGATGACCCTCACCAACTGGTACAGGTGAGAGTGGCTGTGGGCACCCAGGGCTGTCCCTGTTCCTGCAGGTCCCCTCCTCGTGGGTGCTGTGCCCCTGTGCTGGGCACTGCTGAGGTGTGTGAGGAACCTGCTCCCTTACTGGCGTTAATTATTGTTAGGGTTGTGCCTGGGTCTGCCAGCGTCGTCTGCTGCAGCCCGGGATCCCTGGGGAGGAGGGGGAGCAGGGACCGAGGCCGCAGTGCTGGGGTCACACCCTGGGGTGGCCGGAGAAGTGGGGTCACTTGGGGTGGCTGCAGCATTGGGGTCACACCGTGGGGTGGCCACAGTAGTGGGGTCACACACTGGGATAGCTCCAGCGTTGGGGTCACACCCTGGGGTGGCCAGAGAAGTGGGGTCACTTGGGTGGCTGCACCTTTGGGGTCACACCCAGACTGGCCACAGCAGTGGGGTCACACCGTGGGGTGGCCACAGTAGTGGGTTCACACCCTGGGATAGCTCCAGTGTTGGGGTCACACCCAGAGGTGGCAGCAGCAGTGGGGTCACCTGGGGTGGCTGAAGCAGTGGAGTTGGGGTCACACCATGGGGTGGCTCCAATGTTGGGGTCACACCCTGGGGTGGCAGCAGCCACGTGGCACCCCGGTGTTCCCTGGGGGCACCCGTCCCTCCGGGGCACCATCAGGGTGTCACAGCAGTGGGTGCCACCCTCCTGTGGCTGTTCCAGGCCGGACGAGAGCCTGCAGGTGCTGAGCAGCCCCTGGACGGCCGTGTGGGTGAAGATCTGCTCCAGCTGGGCCGGGCTCCTGCTCTACCTCTGGACCTTGGTGGCTCCGCTGCTGCTGCCGGACCGGGACTTCAGCTGAGGTGGCCCTGGCCGTGCTGCTGCCATCGGGGCTCTGTCCCTCGAGGCTGGGGACAGCCCCAGCTCTGCCTCAGCCTCCGCTCTGCACGCAGGAGCTGCTGTGCTGGGTTGTGCCTTCCTTGCAGCTCTTTAGTTTTAATTTGAAAAGGATGAAGTGCCAAGCAGAGAAAATTAAGGGCTCAGAGAGACCTGAGGGTGGTTTTAAAGCTCTCATCATCTCCGTGTTTGTGTAGTGCCTTGGGCAGTGCCGCCAGACCCTCTCTGCCCAGCAGACACCACTGCCTTGCCTTGGGAGGGTTTGGTTCTCCCCAGCTGCAGGGATGGGTCCCTCTTGGTGCCTTTTGGGGTCTCTGGGGTCTGGTGGGGTCCCAGGACCCGGCTGGTGTTGTGTCCCCAAAGAGCCTGGAGGGAAACCAATCCCAGGGACTCGTGGCTGGGGACAGAGACCCTGCTGTGTGCCAGGTCCTGCTGTGTGCCAGCCTTGGTGGTGGCCCCAGCTGCCCGGGGCTGTCCCGGCAGGAGCACAGCTCTGTGTCCTCTGTGGGGCACAGGTCAGTGTCACAGCTCCCTGTGGGGCACAGCTGAGTGTCACAGCTCCCTGTGGGGCACAGCTCAGTGTCACAGCTCCCTGTGGGGCACAGCTGAGTGTCACAGCTCCCTGTCCTCTGTGGGGCACAGCTCAGTGTCACAGCTCCCTGTGGGGCACAGCTCAGTGTCACAGCTCCCTGTCCTCTGTGGGACACAGCTCAGTGTCACAGCTCCCTGTGCTCTGTGGGACACAGCTCAGTGTCACAGCTCCATGTCCTCTGCAGGGCACAGCTCAGTGTCACAGCTCCCTGTGGGGCACAGCTCAGTGTCACAGCTCTGTGTCCTCTGCAGGGCACAGCTCAGTGTCACAGCTCCCTGCAGGGCACAGCTCAGTGTCACAGCTCCCTGTGGGGCACAGCTGAGTGTCACAGCTCCCTGTCCTCTGTGGGGCACAGCTCAGTGTCACAGCTCCCTGTCCTCTGTGGGACACAGCTCAGTGTCACAGCTCCGTGTGGGGCACAGCTCAGTGTCACAGCTCTGTGTCCTCTGCGGGGCACAGGTCAGTGTCACAGCTCCCTGCAGGGCACAGCTCAGTGTCACAGCTCCGTGTGGGGCACAGGTCAGTGTCACAGCTCCCTGCAGGGCACAGCTCAGTGTCACAGCTCCCTGCAGGGCACAGCTCAGTGTCACAGCTCCGTGTGGGGCACAGCTCAGTGTCACAGCTCCCTGCAGGGCACAGCTCAGTGTCACAGCTCCGTGTCCTCTGCAGGGCACAGCTCAGTGTCACAGCTCCCTGTCCTCTGCGGGGCACAGGTCAGGGTCCCACAGGCCTGGCCCCAGCTCTTTGCCTTGTTAGTGAAGTCTCATTTGGAATAAACACGGTTTATTTGGATTTGGCCCTTTGGAGTCTTTCCTGGTGAGTGGGTGCCCGGGAGGAGGGAATGGGATGTTTTAAACTGACCCGATGGCGGGGTGGGGGCACAGCTGGCAGGGCTGGCATTGCTTTGGGGCATGAGAACTCTGAATCCCACTGCCAGCCTGTGGCACCCCGAGAGCCGGGGGGGTGGTGAGCAAAGGGGGTGCACAGCGCGGGGTGCAACCATGGCCAGGGATGGGCACAGGGGATGGGCTCAGCTCCGTGCGGGGCAATCACGGTGCCAGGGCACAGAGCAGGGGTGGCCCCTGGCAGGAGGTGCAGGTGGGAGCTGCCCTCGGAGCCGCGGGGCCGGGCAGTGCCCGCTGCCCACCGTGCAAAGCAGCCCTGGGTCCCCGGCTGTGCAGCCCGTCCTGGCGCGCCCCAATCCCGTTCTGATTCCCAGTCCCGTTCCCGTCCCATTCCCATCCCGTTCCCGTCCCATTCCCATCCCGTTCCCGTTCTGATTCCCAGTTCCGTTCCCATTCCCGTTCCGTTCCCATTCCCATCCCGTTCCCATCCCGTTCCCGTTCCCGTTCCGTTCCCATTCCCGTGCGGGGCGGCTCCAGCCGCGCGATGGCGCTGCGAGCCCGCGGAGCGACAGCGGCACCGAGCCGGCACCGAGCCGGCACCCAGGGACCCCATCCTGCTCCCGGTGATCCCATCCTGCACCCAGGGACCCCATCCGGCACCCAGTTACTCCCAGTCTGCACCCAGGGACCCCATCCAGCACCCAGGGACTCCCAGTCTGCACCCTGTGATCCCATCCTGCACCCATTAATTCCATCCTGCACCCAGGGACCCCATCCTGCTCCCTGTGATCCCATCCTGTACCTAGGGATCCCATCCTGCACCCAGTGACCCTATCCAGCACCCAGTGCAGCCATCCTACACCCAGTGGCCCCATCCGGCACCCAGTGATGCCGTCCTGCACCCAGCGACCCCATTTTGCACCCAGGGGCCCCAGCTGGCACCCAGTGACTCCCAGTCTGCACCCAGGGACCCCATCCTGCTCCTGTAACCTTCATCCCACACCCCACCTTGTGCACTCTTCACCCTTCACTCCTGTGTCCCTTCACCCTTCACCCCTGTGTCCCTTCACCCTTCACCCCTGTGTCCCTTCACCCTTCACCCCTGTGTCCCTTCACCCTACACCCCTGTGTCCCTGCCCCCCTGTGTCTCTCCACCCTACACCCTGCAGGGAAGGTTCTGGCAGGGATGGCATTGCCAGATTTATTTCCCCATCACGCCTTCCTCCATCATTTCTATCCAGAACAATGTTCTTTGCCCCCTGGCAGCTCCACCCCAATGCCAGGCCCTGTGCACCCCAAAACGAGCCAAGAAACCGAGGCAGGGCACTGGGGTGACCCTGGCTGTGCTGCCTGTGCTTCCCTGGCTTTGGGATTCCAGCAGGTTTGGGATTCCAACAGGGCAGGTTGTTCCCGGTGCCATCTGACCCATCCCTCTGGATTTATCTGCCCACACTCATCCTGAGCTGTGCAAGGCACCCTGAGGAGCTTCAGCCATGGGGAGGCCTGGCTGCTTTTGCCTTCCTGGCTGTATTTTGGGAATATATTAAATAAAAAAAATCTTAACACCCCCTCCCCCCCCCGCCCAAACAAACAAACAAAAAAAAAACAGAAAGAAAGAAAAAAGATGGATTGATGGCACAAATCCCCCAAGAACTAAGCATGATGTGAGTGGGACTCAGGGGCAGTCTGAGCCACATTTCCCTCTCTGGGGATGTTCTGAACTCCCCACAGGGTTGTGGCTGTTCTGCATTTGCTTCCCAGCAAGTGCAATCCATGCCTGAGCCTGAACACCCAGTGCTCTGCAGGGGAGGAGGGGGGGAAGCAGCTCCCTGGCAGCACCCTGAGCTCAACCTGCCAGGCAGAGGCTGCAGGACTGTCCCCTGTCCCCTGGAGGTGGCACCCAGCCCCTGGAGCCAGAACTGCCCTGGGGCTCCCCAGCTGGGCATCACGGGGCTGATGGAAAAGGGAGGAACCACGAGAGATCTGGGAGAGGGACACGGGCACAGAGACAGAGGGACTAAAAACTTCCTTCATCTGGTGACTGTCGGCTCCAAAGGGGAAAATCCCCACAAGCAGCAGCAGCTGCAGCATTTCTGGGGCTGCTCCCCTGGAGAGGAGAAGGCTGCAGGGAGAGCTGAGAGCCCTTGCAGGGCCTGAAGGGGCTCCAGGAGAGCTGCAGAGGGACTGGGGACAAGGATGGAGGGACAGGAGGCAGGGAATGGCTGCCAGTGGCAGAGGGCAGGGCTGGATGGGATCTTGGCAATTGGGAATTGTTCCCTGGCAGGGTGGGCAGGGGCTGGGCTGGAATTGCCAGAGCAGCTGTGGCTGCCCCTGGAGCCCTGGCAGTGCCCAAGGCCAGGCTGGGCATTGGGGCTGGCAGCCCCTGGCACAGTGGGAGCTGGCCCTGGGCTGCAATCAGCTGCCATTGAAGATCCCTTCCCACCCAAACCACTCTGGCATTCACATTCCTCAATCCAGGATGGAAACCAGCACCAAAAGCCATTGCAGCAAATGGAGAAAGGAAAGGAAAGAATGATTGCCTGGCTGCTTGCAGGTGCCCCCAGTGCCATTTCCCACAGGGGGTTTGTAGCCTGGCAAGGCCTGGTTAGAGAGGTTTGGGCTGTGCCAGGGTGCCCAGAGCAGCTGTGGCTGCCCCTGGAGCCCTGGCAGTGCCCAAGGCCAGGCTTGGATGGTGTTTGGAGCACCTGGGAGGTGCCTGTGCCATGGCAAGGAATAAAACTGGCTGAGCTTTAAGATCCCTTCCAACCCATCCCCTTCTATTTCCATGATAATTTTCCGGGTGAATAATTCATCAGCGAACATCTGCCACCTCCAGCTCAGCAGCAAACGCCGCCCTGGGCTGGGTCCCCTCCCTGCCTGTCCCTGCCCCAGTCACAGCTCCAGCCTGGGGTGGCATCAGAGCAGGGACACCCCCATTGTCTCCCCAGGTGGCTTTAATTGCTTTAATTGCTCTAATTACTCTCTCTGGGGGCCCCCCCAGAGGGAGGGATGGGGAGGTTCCAGGTGACTTTGGGGGACCCAGGAAAAGCCAAGCAGCACTCACAGGAGGTGGCTGTGACCACTGCGTTCCCAAATTAAACTGGATTTAACCCCAGGGCTGGGCACAGGGCTCTCCTGGGGTCACAAAGCATTTGCAACCAGGAGAAGGGAGGACCCCTCAGTGCCACCCAGGTCTGGGGACAGAGGTGCCACCCTGGCCCCGGCCATCCCGGTGCTTCCAGGGGCTCCCCAGCATCTTTTTATTCTCTTTAATGCACGGCCTCCGTTGTTTTTTATTTTATTCCTGGGATTAACACATCGGGCAGCAGCCGGACTGGCTCCCGCTCAAAAGAGGAGGGGAAAGCGTTTACATAATTCATTTAAATGAGGCACCCGAGGAAACCCAAATTGGACTTGCAGCATGTTTACAGAGCCACGCAGAGCTCCGCCATCCGCATCTGGAGCCGTTAATGCCTCCCAGACGGAGCTCAGGGCATGGATAATTAATTAATTGTGGAGCAGAGCCCTTGCCCAGCCCCCAAGGAGAGCGCGGGGGCCGCGGGCGCTGCTCCCCTGGGGGGGGTGGGATTTATTTCCCGGGGTTTTTCTCCTTCCCGAAATGTTCCTTGAAGGTGCTGCGGGTGCTGGGGTTGAAGCCGTGGGAGGAACGGGCGGGGTTGGGCTGGAAAATCCCTGCCCGGAGGGGCTCGAGGGCAGGAGGAGCCCGGAGGGGGCTCCTGGGGTGATGATGGGGCTGAGCCCTGCCCGGGGAGCGGAGCGGAGCGGACACGAGAGGGGACACGGGGACCCTCGGAGGGGACACAACCCTGTGAGGGGAGTGGACACAGGGACCCCGCAGAGGGGACATGGGGACCTCTCGGAAGGGACAAAATCCTGCAGGGGGAGGGGACACAGGGACCCTCGGAGGGGACAAAACCCTGAAGGGAGAAGGGACACGGGGACCCCTTAGAGGGGACAAAACCCTGCAGGGGGAGGGGACACGGGTGCCTCTCAGAGGGGACATTGGGACCCCTTGAAGGGGACACCCCCCCGTGCAGCGGGGAGGGGACACAGGGACGTCTCAGAGGGGACAAAACCCTGCAGGGGTAGGGGCCACGGAGACCCCTAGGAGGGGGCACGGGGACCTTCGGAGGGGACAAAACCCTGTAAGGGGAGGGAACACAGGGACCCCACGGAGGGGGCAGGGGGACCCCTCGGAGGAGACAAAACCCTGCAGGGGGAGGAGGCAAAACCCTGCAGGGGTGGGGGACACTGGGACCCCTCAGAGGGGACAAAACCCTGTAAGGGGAGGGGGCACAGGGACCCTTGGAGGGGACAAAACCCCCCTGCAGCGGGGAGGGGACAGAGGGACCTCGCGGAGGGGACAAAACCCTGTAAAGGGAGGGGACACAGGGACCCCACGGAGGGGGCACGGGGACCCTGCAGGGGGGGACAGTGCAGGGCAGGAACCCTGCAGGGGGGAGGGGACACAGGGACCCCACGGAGGGAACAAAACCCCGCAGGGAGAGGGGACAAAACCCTGCAGGGGTGGGAGCCACGGAGACCCCTAAGAGGGGACACTGGGATCTCTCGGAGGGAATAAAACCCTGTAAGGGGAGGGGACATAGGGATACCTCGGAGGGGACACGGGGACCCCTCGGAGGGGACAAAACCCTGCAGGGGGAGGGGGTAAAACCCTGCAGGGGAGGCGAACACGGGTATCTCTCAGAGATACTCAGGGACATTGGGACCCCTTGGAGGAAACAACCCCCCTGCAGCGGGGAGGGGACACAGGGACCCCGCGAAGGGGACAAAACCCTTGAAGGGGAGGGAACACAGGGACCCCACGGAGGGGACAACCCGCCCTGCAGCGGGGAGCAAAGGGCCCTGCCCCACTCAGCCCCAAACATCCCTGTTCTGTAGGGTCCGGCAGCCCCTGCTCCAAGCGGGGGGGTCCTGTGAGACATCGGGGGTGCCCCGGGACCCTGCCCAGAGCTCAGCCCCTCCTGCCCTGGGGAATCGCTCCCTGGGGATGCCTCAGGGCTGGAATCGCTCCCTGGGGATCCTCCAGGGGCTGGAATTTCTCTCTGGGAGTCCCTCAAGGCTGGAATCGCTCCCTGGGGGTCCTTCAGGGACTGGAATCGCTCCCTGGGGCGCTCCAGCTGCAGCACCCGGAGGCAGCTCCCGCCCCAAACCCGGCCCTGACCCCGGGGGTGCTTCGGGGGCACTGAGAAGGAGCCCCCAGCCCTGCACAGGGACACGGGGACACCTCAACCTTCATCTGCAGCCCCTGCAGCTGGGATTGACTGCTCAGCCCTCCCGCTGCTCTCGGAGCTGCTGTCTCTACCTTCAGCACCGCTTTGAAGAGCAAAGGAGGGATGGGAAGACAAGGAGGAAAAAAAAAAGACAAAAAATATTTGAAAACCTCCAGCTTGAACCCTGCTGCTGGAGAAACATCTGTATCTATAAATATCTGTGCTGGGAGTGGGAACAGGCTGTATCTGTATCTGTATCTGTATCTGCAGCAGCTCCCGAGGCAGCAGCAGCCCCAGCTCACCCCGCTCCAGCTCCCGCACATGCTCCCGAACGCCTCCGGGCTCCGCAGCCTGCCCGGGGATTTTGGGGACAAAGCCCCAAACTGGTCTCGAATCAAGCAGGAATAAAGCAGGGGGGGCTGTGCTCGTGTGTGCAGCGCGTTCCCAGCGCGGGGGGCGGCGGCACTGGGGTCACTGCGGGGGGACAGCGGGGCTGTCCTTGCTGGGACACGATGTCCTGCTGCTGTCCCCACCCTGCTGTCACTCCCATGTCCTGCTGCTGTCCCCACCCCGCTGTCACTCCCATGTCCTGCTGCTGTCCCCACTCCGTTGTCACTCTGGCAGTGACCTCGTCCATCCTTCCAGACTGGATTGTGTGTGCTCAGAGAAACCCGGATCACAGCCTCAAATCCCAACCCCAAATCACAATCCCAAATCCCAATCCCACATCCCAATCTTGTATCACAATCCTATATCCCACTTCTGTATCCCAGTCCCGTATCTCAATCCCATATCCCAATCCTGTTTCCTAGTCCCTTATCCCAGTCCCATATCCAAGTCCCGTATCCCAGTCCTGTATCACAATCCTGTATCCCAGTCCCATATCCCAACCTCATATCCCAATCCTGTATCCAAATCCCATATCCCAGTCCCTTATCCCAGTCCTGTATCCCAGTCCTGTATCCCAATCCCATACCCCAATCCCATATCTCAGTCCCATACCCCAATCCTATACCCCAATCCCATATCCCGGTCCTGTATCGCAGTCCTGTATCTAAATCCCATATCCCAATCCCAATCCCATATCCCAATCCCATATCCCAATCCCAATCCTGTATCCCAATCCCATATCCCAATCCCAATCCCATATCCCAATCCCATATCCCAATCCCGTATCCCAATCCTGTATCCCAATCCCAGTCCCATATCCCAATCCCATATCCCAATCCCATATCCCCATCCCATATCATGGTTAGGGATAGCAGGGACATACCGGGCACCCCTCAGCACAGGGGGTCACCCCGCATTGCTGTGTCCCCTGAGGTGAATCCCATCCTTTCCTGCATTCCCAGGCTTCCCGAGAGCTTTCCGGGACTGCCCCATTCCCAGCAAACCCCATCCAGGTCAATCCCACAATCCTGGGGCTGCTCTGGGGCCACCCCGCACCGGGACACCCTGCTGTGGGGGGGACACTGTGTGTGGGGACACTCTGCTGTGGGGGGACACCCTGCTGTGGGGGGGACACTGCTATGGGGGGACATCTGCTGGGGGGGGACACTCTGCTATGGGGGGGGGACACTGCTGTGGGGGGACACTCTGCTGTGGGGGGGGACACTCTGCTGTGGGCGGGACACTGCTGTGGGGGGACACTCTGCTATGGGGAGGACACTGCTATGGGGGGACACTCTGCTGTGGGGGGGGACACTCTGGTGTAGGGGAACACTCAGCTGCGTGTGAGGGACACTCTGTGTAGGGGGGACACTCTGCTGTGGGGGGACACCCTGCTATGGGGGGACAATGCTATGGAGGAGGACACTGCTGTGGGGGGGACACTGCTATGGGGGGACACTGGTGTAGGAGAACACTCAGCTGTGTGTGAGGGACACTCTGTGTAGGGGGGACATTGCTGTGGGGGGGACATTCCATTGTGGGGGGACACTCTGCTGGGGGGGGACACTCTGCTGGGGGGGGACACTCTGCTGGGGGGGGACACTCTGGTGTAGGGGAACACTCAGCTGTGTGTGAGGGACACTGTGTGTAGGGGGGACATTGCTGTGGGGGGACACTCTGTGTATGGGGGGGACACTCTGCTGTGGGGGGCCCTGCCCGGCTGCTCTCGGGGTCGTTTCTCCATCCCATACCCCAAAGCTGTTCTGTTTCTCACCCTCACACATCCATTGTCACTTTCCCTTGGATCGGGGCTGTAAATCCTCCAGGATTCCCCCATTTGGCTCCAGGAGGGTGCCCCAGAGCCCCCCAGCTCTGAAGATCCCTGAGGGCTGAGTGAGGACTGGAAACCTTCTCCTGACAGACCTCTGCCTCTTCTCTCTGGATCCCCTTTTCCTGATTTTTTCTGGCTTCCCTCTTCCCAAAATCCCTCCCTGTGCTTCCCATGGGGTGTGGGGCCTGTAGGGTGGCTTTATTCCCATTGCAGGGATCCTACAGCTCCAACAGCAAAATCCTGGGACACATCATTGTGCCAGCTTTGCAAGGATTCATCCCAAATCCTGGAGATCCCCGTGCCCGGAGCATCCTCCCCTTGGCATGTAGGGCCTGGGCAGGTGGGGAATCCTTGGGATCACATGGAAACCTTTGGGATCACATGGAAACCCTTGGGATCACAGGTAGGGTCCAGGAAGGGGGGAAATCCTTGGGATCACAGGTAGGGCTCAGGCAGATGAGGAACCTTTGGGATCACACAGAAACCTTTGGGATCACATGTAGGGTCCAGGAAGGGGGGAAATGCTTGGGATCACGCGGAAACCTTTGGGATCACATGGAAACATTTGGGATCACATGGAAACCCTTGGGATCACATGGAAACCTTTGGGATCACATGTAGGGCCCAGGAAGGTGGGAAACCCTTGGGATCATACATTGGGATCACATGGCTGATGGGAAACCCTTGGGATCACACGGAAACCTTTGGGATCACACGGAAACCCTTGGGATCACATGGAAACCCTTGGGATCACACAGCTGATGGGAAATCCTTGGGGTCACATGGGATCAGATGTAGGGCCCAGGCAGGTGGGGAACCCTTGGGATCATTTGTAGGGCCTGGGTCAGTGGGAAATCCTTGGGATCACATAGAGGGCCCGGGCAGGTGGGGAACCCTTGGGATCACATGGAAATCCTTGGGATCACAGATAGGGCCCAGTCAGGCAGGAAATGCTTGGGATCACACCAAAACCCTTGGGATCACATGTAGGGCCTGGGTCAGTGGGAAATCCTTGGGATAACATGGAAACCCTTGGGATCACAGGTAAGGCTCAGGAAGGTGGGAAACCCTTGGGATCACATGGAACCCTTGAGATCACACAGAAACCCTTGGGATCCCATGGAAATTCTTGGGATCACATGGAACCCTTGAGATCACACAGAAACACTTGGGATCCCATGGAAATTCTTGGGATCACATGGAAACCTCTGGGATCACATGTAGGGCCCAGGAAGGTGGGAAACCCTTGGGATCACCCCAAAGGCAGCACTTTGGGAAGCACAGGCTGCCCTCACATCCCCTCCTCCATGGGTCCCCTCTGTGTCACCAGAGCTGTGCTTTTTGTCCCTTTTCCCCCGTTCTTTTCTCCTCCCCATCTCCCTGTAACAGCCAGGGCTTTTCAGGAGCCGCCTCCCTCCCCTTTTCCTCCTGACTCATTCCCACTGTCCTCCCAGGGATGTGCCGGTCCCCACGTCCCGCGGGAGGGACTGAATGCAGCACAGAGAACATTTCCTTCCCTTTGTGCCGATTCCAGCAGGGAATTCCAGTGCCAGGCACAAACAGCTCATCCCCAGGGGGCTGCGGCAGAAATTCCCCATCCCGGGGCTGCGGGGTTTTCATTTTCATGGGATGCTGTGGATGGAGTGGATGAGCTTTCCAGGCTGAGGGATCCTGTGATGGAGATGTGGCAGTGGGGACAGGCTGGGAGGTGTGGCAGTGGGGACAGGCTGGGAGATGTGGCAGTGGGGACAGGCTGGGGGGTGTGGCAGTGGGGACAGGCTGGGAGAGGTGGCAGTGGGGACAGGCTGGGAGAGGTGGCAGTGGGGACAGGCTGGCAGGTGTGGCAGTGGGGACAGGCTGGGAGAAGTGGCAGTGGGGACAGGCTGGGAGAGGTGGCAGTGGGGACAGGCTGGCAGGTGTGGCAGTGGGGACAGGCTGGGCGATGTGGCAGTGGGGACAGGCTAGGAGATGTGGCAGTGGGGACAGGCTGGGGGGTGGGGCAGTGGGGACAGGCTGGCAGGTGTGGCAGTGGGGACAGGCTGGGCGATGTGGCAGTGGGGACAGGCTAGGAGATGTGGCAGTGGGGACAGGCTGGGGGGTGTGGCAGTGGGGACAGGCTGGGAGAGGTGGCAGTGGGGACAGGCTGGGAGATGTGGCAGTGGGGACAGGCTGGGAGAGGTGGCAGTGAGGACAGGCTGGCAGGTGTGGCAGTGGGGACAGGCTGGGAGGTGTGGCAGTGGGGACAGGCTGGGGGGTGTGGCAGTGGGGACAGGCTGGGAGAGGTGGCAGTGGGGACAGGCTGGGGGGTGGGGCAGTGGGGACAGGCTGGGAGATGAGGCAGTGGGGACAGGCTGGCAGGTGTGGCGGTGGGGACAGGCTGGCAGGTGTGGCAGTGGGGACAGGCTGGGGGGTGTGGCAGTGGGGACAGGCTGGGGGGTGTGGCAGTGGGGACAGGCTGGGAGAGGTGGCAGTGAGGACAGGCTGGCAGGTGTGGCAGTGGGGACAGGCTGGGAGGTGTGGCAGTGGGGACAGGCTGGGGGGTGTGGCAGTGGGGACAGGCTGCTCAAGGGCTGCTCCAGCACCACCCTGAGCTGTCCCTGTTGGGGTCTGGGGAGGGGACAGGGTGGGCTCATCCGGGTCCCACTGTCCCTGCTGGGCTGGAAAGGGGGATTGATTGGATCCTGCAGGGGTGGAAGTGGCTCTGTGAGCCCTGGGGTTTGTCCCCAAATGGCAGCAGTGCTGTCACATGGCAGCCACCTGTGCCAGCCTTTCCCCACCCCTCCCAGCGACCTGCAAAGCTCCTGGTGGCTGCCAGCCCTGTCCCTGTCCCGTCCCTGTCCCCAGAGCCCCCTGAGGACAGTTGTACTCCAGAACAACAGTGGGGAACTGTTGG
This sequence comes from Setophaga petechia, assembly GCA_024362935.1. Classification (NCBI taxonomy): domain Eukaryota; kingdom Metazoa; phylum Chordata; class Aves; order Passeriformes; family Parulidae; genus Setophaga; species Setophaga petechia. The sequence continues at coordinate 209,967 of JANCRA010000118.1, read as the reverse complement.
GGAAGCTGAAACAGGAAAGCCTTATAAATATGATTGCCTGGCAAAAGATTTTGAGAATATGGAAACTCTAAGCCAGATTGAAATGAAAGCAAGCTTTGAGATCCCTCAGTTACTGAACAACTGGAAAACAATGGCATGGCCAGCTGAAGGTGATCCCCTTTGGATCAAACAATTCCCTCTGCTTGCAGACAGGCCCAAGGCTCAGAGCAGACCCTGCTGGCTTGGCAGAAGGGCCCAAAGAGGAGTTTGTAGGGTTTAAAATGTAACCCAGTGTGGGAATGTAATGATTCTCATAGGCTGTATGGAAATGCTGTAGGATTTGTATCTTGGACTAGATTGGTCAGTGAGAATCAGAATATTCAGCACAGAAGATTTATGGTATTGTAATGGGAACCTCACTCTCTCATCCTCTTTACCTCTCTCTTTACCTCTCTCTCTTTGGGCCCTGCTCTGAGCTGTGGCTGGCAGCTCCCAGCAGGGCCCTGCACCCAGGCCCTTTGCAATAACCCACAAGTTCCCAGCCCTGGCTGCAGAGATCTCTGCTCTCTGTCCATCCTGACCCTGCTACCCCCTGATGCTCCTACAGGGAATGAAATCCCCCAGCCCCTTCCATCCACTCCCCATCAACGCCCCTTTGGCTAAAAGGACACAGTGACCCACAAATCCAGCACTGACCCCTCCTCAAGCCTCACACCCCAGCCTCACCCCGAATCCCAGCACGGCTCCACCAGCCCAGCCCCATTAAGGGGTGTCTGTACCCCATTAAAAGGAGTTCAAGAGCCTGGAGAAGTGACCACTGCCACAGAGGGACCCAGCCTGGTGACAAGCTGGCATTTGTGGCACCCAAAGCCACGCTGGACACCCCTCACTGTGGTGTGGCTCACCCTGGCAGGGGGGAATGCACTGAACCCTTCACTGAATGTGCGGGGTCATCACTGCCCAGGGCTTCAGTCCCACCCCAGCCTCTGAATCAGAGAAAAATAGAATGAAAAAAATCACAGAATTAATCATAAAATCACAGAATCCCAGAGTCGCAGAAGTCACTGAAATCCCCCCCAGTGCCACCCCTGCCATGGCAGGGCCAGCTCCCACTGTGCCAGGTGCTGCCAGCCCCAATGTCCAGCCTGGCCTTGGGCACTGCCAGGGCTCCAGGGGCAGCCACAGCTGCTCTGGCAATTCCAGCCCAGCCCCTGCCCACCCTGCCAGGGAACAATTCCCAATTGCCAAGATCCCATCCAGCCCTGCCCTCTGCCACTGGCAGCCATTCCCTGCCTCCTGTCCCTCCATCCTTGTCCCCAGTCCCTCTGCAGCTCTCCTGGAGCCCCTTCAGGCCCTGCAAGGGCTCTCAGCTCTCCCTGCAGCCTTCTCCTCTCCAGGGGAGCACCCCCAGCTCTCCCAGCCTGGCTCCAGAGGGGCTCCAGCCCTGCAGCAGCTCCGTGGCTCTTCCCTTTCCCAGTGCAAAGCATCGACCCTCGATGTGCAGGAGGATTTGGGCTGGGGCAGGAATGCAGATTGATCCCTGTGCTTTTGTCCCTTTGTGCCCTGACATCCTCACCGGGGCTGTGGACAGGGAGAGCTCCGGGCTGTGCCAGGGAGGACGGGCCTTGGTGCCCCTGCAGTCGCTGCTCCTGCAAGGCTGCAGGGGGATTTGGGGGATTTAAGGGCTCAGGCACCAAAGGGCTGGAGGATTTACAAGCTTCGTTTTGTTGCTTCTGGTGGATAAAGCTGGGAATTGAGGAGAGCCGAGTGCTGGATCTGCCCTGACAGGGATGCCCGGAGCTCCCACCCCTGGCCCAAAGCAGAGGGGCCCAGGGTCCCTCCTGGGGTGACCTGGCTGCTCCTGCTGCCAGCCTTGTCCCTCTGTCTCAGTGCCACATCACTTTTCCTCCCGGATTTCGGGGGAGGAGAACTCTGCCAGATTGCTGAAACCCGTGCAAACCCAGATTTGTGTGTGAGAGCCCCCCAGAGCCCCCAGCCCTCCTGTGCTGGGGCCAGCCCGAGGGATGCCTGAGGCCACTGGGCTGGGGGGGCTGAGTGACAGCAGCAGGGTGACACTCTCCGTGTGCCAGCCTCCTATTTGTCCCTGCTGCAGCCCGGGGAGGGCGCTGGGAGTGCTGGGGGTGCTGAGGGGTGCTGGGGGTGATGGAGATACTGGGGGTGCTGGGGGTGCTGGAGATACTGGGGGTGCTGGAGATTTTGGGGGTGCTGGGGGCTCTGGAGGTGCTGGGGGTGCTGGAGATGATTGGGGGTGCTGGGGTGCTGGATGTGCTGGGATTGCTGGAGATGCTGGGGGTGCTGGGATTGCTGCAGATGCTGGGGGTGCTGAGGCTGATGGAGGTGCAGGGGGTCCTGGAACTGCTGGGGGTGCTGGAGGGCTTGCGGGGCTGGGGGGGCTGGAGGTGTTGGGGGGTGCTGGGGGTCCTGAGGTTGCTGGAGATGCTGGGGGTGCTGCGGGTGCTGGAGGTGCTGTGGGTGATGGAGGTGCTGGGATTCCTGGGAGTGCTGGAAATGCAGGGGGTGCTGGAGGTGCTGGAGATGATTGGGGCTGCTGGGGGTGCTGGGAGCCCTGGGGATTCTCGAGGTGCTGGGGGCTCTGGAGATGCTGAGGGGCCTGGAAGTGCTGGGGGTGTTGGGGGGTGCTGGGGGTGCTGGAGATACTGGGAGATGCTGGGGGCAATGGAGGTCCTGGAGGTGCTGGAGGCTCTGGAGGTGCTGGGGGTTCTTAGGGTGCTGGAGATTATTGGGGGTGCCGGGAGAACTGGGGGTGCTGGAGATACTGGGGGTGCTGACGGTGATGGAGGTGAGGGGGGTGCTGGGGCGCTGGGGGTGCCGGAGATGCTGGGGGGTGCTGGAGATACTGGGGGTGCTGGGGGCGTTGGGGGTGCTGGGGGGTGCTGGGGGTCCTGCAGTTGCAGGGGGTGCTGGGGGTTCTGGGGGAACTGGGGGTGCTGGGAGTGCTGGAGGCGCTGGAGATGATTGGGGGTGCTGGGGGTGCTGGGAGCCCTGGGGATTCTGGGGGTGCTGGGGGCTCTGGAGGTGCTGGAGGTGCTGGGGGTGCTGGAGATACTGGGAGGTGCTGGGGGCAATGGGCGTCCTGGAGGTGCTGGGGCTGCTGGGTGTGCTGGGATTACTGGGGATGTTGGGGGTGCTGGGGGTTCTGAAGGTGCTGGGGGAACTGGGGGTGCTGAGGGTGCTGGAGATGCTGGAGATTTTGGGGGTGCTGGGGGTACTGGGGCTCCTGGAGGTGATGGAGATGCTGGGGGTGCTGGGGTTTCTGGGGGTGCTGAGGGCTCTGGAGGGGCTGGGGGTGCCTCCCCCCCTTCTCCGAAGCAGCTGGGGCTGCATGAGCGAGGCTCAGCTGACGGCGAGCAGCGACAGTGGGCGCGGGGAGCGGGGCTGCGCATCCCCCGCTGCCAGCGCGGCTGCCGCGGCTGCGAAAGGAACAGAAATTCCTTTTTTTTTTTTTTTTTTTTTCCTCCCCAGGAGATAAAGGTATGAGAAAGTAGAGGCAGGTGGATGTTTCAGAGAGGGACCTGAGCAGGGCAAGGAATCTGCTGGCAGAGTCTCCTCCCTGCCGGCGGTGCCCGGGTCCTGTCCCCCGGCTCCCCGGGGACAGCAGCTGCTCGGGCAGCGCCCCCGTTCTCACAGCCCTGCGCTGCGGCTGTCACGGGGATATCAAAAATAAAGGAGCAGCTCTGGCTGTCGCCGGGGGAGCTGCAGCCCGGACGTGGCCGCGGTCACATCCACATTCCTCAGCCCGGCCGCCGACGGGAGCATCCCCGCGTGGGAAGGAGCATCCCGAGCACACCCACAGCCCCGCGACAGAGCTTCCACGGCTGGAGCAGCTTCTGGAGGGGCCCGGGTCACACCAGGGCTGCAGCAGGCACAGGACGGGCGGGTCCCCTCTTGGTTGTACCAGATAAATCACTCCTGACAGACCTTTCCCTCTCTGGGCATTAAATCCTGCAGAGGTGTCACAGACATCTTTTATGAAAAATACTTTCCTTAGGATTTTTCCTCCTGAGAAGCTGAGAGGCCTCAGGAACAAAATGGAAACAATGGTTATCTGCTGCTGTGGAATGCAACAGGTGCATCTGGGATTGGTCTCATGTGGTTGTTTTTAATTAATGGCCAATCACAGTCAGCTGGCTCAGACTCTCTGTCCTAGACAGAAGCTTTGTTATCATTCTTTCCTTTCCTATTCTTAGCCAGCCTTCTGATGAAATCCTTTCTTCCATTCTTTTAGTATAAATATAATATATATCACAAAATAATAAATCAGCCTTTTGAAACATGGAGTCAGATCCTCGTCTCTTCCCTCATCCTCAGACCCCGGTGCACACGGTCACACACAGGAGAGCCAAGCCCCTGCAGCCCCGGGGATGCTGATCCCCCTCCGGCTCAGCCCCTGCGCTGCTGGAGCCGCGTCCCGCCCGTCCCTCCCTGCAGGGACCATTCCCAGCCCCGTGGGTGCCTCTGCCGTGTCCCCAACACCCTCGAGGAGCAGCCTGGCGCCTTCCTGGTTCTTCCAGAGATTTTGCTGTTTGCGGGGCCCCAGCCTGACAGCGGATCCCGTCTGAGTCACGCTCAGCGTGTGATCGGCTCTGACCCGCAGCGCTGCCGCTCTGAGCTCCATCGGCTCCTTGTGCTCTGCGGGCTGCATCCCACAGGGACAGCGCTGGATGGGATCTTGGCAATTGGGAATTGTTCCCTGGCAGGGTGGGCAGGGGCTGGGCTGGAATTGCCAGAGCAGCTGTGGCTGCCCCTGGAGCCCTGGCAGTGCCCAAGGCCAGGCTGGGCATTGGGGCTGGCAGCACCTGGCACAGTGGGAGCTGGCCCTGCCATGGCAGGGCTGGCACTGGAGGGGATTTCAGGTCCCTTCCCACCCAAACCCTTCTGGAATTCCGTGACTCTTTCCCTTTTCCAAAGGCACAGTCTCAGTGAAGCACATCACAAGATCCAGCCCCAGAAGGAACCTCCTGGAGCTCTGAGCATCAGCCACAGAGCAGCAGCTCCCAGAGCCAATATTCCTGCCTGGCATTGCTTTTAAGGATGAGATGGATCCTAATATGATTTTGAAAAATGGTGCAAGCAGACAGGAAGGATTGCTGGAGCTTATTTACAGCTGTGGACACTGGGAAAGGAGCATGGATGTGGCCACAGCTGAGCTGCTCCCCTTCCTGGGAACACCCCGAATTCCTGAGCTGTTCCTGTTCCCAGGAACCCCTGAATCCCTGGGACACGCCAATCCCTGAGCTGTGTCTGTTCCCAGGAACACCCCAAATCCCTGAGCTGTTCATAGGAATTCCCTGAATCCCTGAGCTGTTCCCATTCCCAGGGACATCCTGAATCCCTGAGCTGTTCCCCCCTTCTCAGGAACCCCTGAATCCCTGAACTATTCCCATTCCCAGGGAACCCCTGAATCCCTGAGCTGTTCCCAGAGACCTCCTGGATCCCTGAGCTGTTCTCCTTCCCAGGAATACCCTGAAACATTGAACTTGAACTGTTCCCCTTTCTCAGGAACACCCCAAATCCCTGAGCTGCTTCCCCCCTTCCCAGGAACCCCTGAATCCCTGAACTATTCCCATTCCCAGGAACACTCTGAATCCCTGAGTTATTCCCAGGAATCCCTGAATCCCTGAGCTGCTCCCCCAAGGAACACTTGAATCCCTGAACCATTTCCCCCTTCTAAGGAACCCCTGAATCCCTGAACTATTCCCATTCCCAGGAACTCCTGAATCCCTGAGCTGTTCCCAGGGACCTCCTGGATCCCTGAGCTGTTCCCCTTCTCAGGAACACCCCAAATCCCTGAGTTGTTCCCAGGAATTCCCTGAATCCCTGAGCTGTTCATAGGAATTCCCTGAATCCCTGAACTATTCCCATTCCCAGGGAACCCCTGAATCCCTGAGCTGTTCCCAGAGACCTCCTGGATCCCTGAGCTGTTCTCCTTCCCAGGAACACCCTGAAACATTGAACTTGAACTGTTCCCCTTTCTCAGGAACACCCCAAATCCCTGAGCTGCTTCCCCCCTTCCCAGGAACACTCTGAATCCCTGAACTATTCCCATTCCCAGGAACACTCTGAATCCCTGAGTTATTCCCAGGAATCCCTGAATCCCTGAGCTGCTCCCCTTCCCAGGAACCCTTGAATCCCTGAACCATTCCCCCCTTCTCAGGAACCCCTGAATCCCTGAACTATTCCCAGGAATCCCCGAATCCCTGAGCTGCTCCCCCAAGGAACCCTTGAATCCCTGAACCATTTCCCCCTTCTCAGGAACCCCTGAATCCCTGAACTATTTCCATTCCCAGGAACACCCTGAATCCCTGAGCTGTTCCTAGGAATCCCTGAATCCCTGAGCTGCTCCCCTTTCCAGGAACACCCCAAATCCTTGAGCTGTTCCCATTCCCAGGAATTCCTTGAATCCTTGAACTGCTCGCCCCTTCCCTGGAACCCCTGAATCCCTGAGCTGTTCCCATTCCCCTGAACACCCTGAATCCTTGAGCTGTTCCCAGAAATTCCCTGAATCCCTGAATTGTTCCCATTCCCAGGAACACCCCAAATTCCTGATCTGTTCCCATTCCCAGGAATTTCCTGAATCCCTGACCTGTTCCCCCCTTCCCAGGAACCCCTGAATCCCAGACCTGTTCCCAAGAACACTCTGAATCCCTGAACTATTCCCATTCCAGGAACCCCTGAATCCCTGAGCTGTTCCTATTCCCAGGAATTTCCTGAATCCCTGAGCTATTCCCATTCCCAGGAACCCCTGAATCCTTGAGCTGTTCCCTGGAACCCCTGAATCCCTGAGCTGTTCCCAGGAATTCCCTGAATCCCTGATCTGTTCCCATTCCCAGGACCCCCTGAATCCCTGAGCTGTTCCCATTCCCAGGAACCCCTGAATCCCTGAGCTGTTCCCATTCCCAGGAACCCCTGAATCCCTGAGTTGTTCCCAGGAATTCCCTGAATCCCTGAGTTGTTCCCATTCCCAAGAACCCCCGAATCCCTCAGGAGAGCTCCCCTGGCTGGACTGTCCATCCTCAGGGCACAAAGAACCTGCCAGTCTTTCCTATGGTCTATCTCCAGTTGAAATCTAAATTATTTCAGGATTTTTCCCTTTTTCTTTTGCTTCCGAGGAAATCTGGCTGCAGGATCTTTGTTCCCCACGTATTTCCATGTTCTGAAGCTCTTGGAATATAAAAATGGAGTGTGAATCATATCCTTGCTTTAAATAAAGCTCCTTCCATCCTTAAGGATGTGTTTGTCACTGCCTGTGTGACTCCTGTGATTGAGCAGTGCTTAGAAGGAATAAAGCAGCCAATAATTATCCTGAAATTCCACCAAGGAGTGCTTTATTGAGGAAGAGATAATGAAAGAGGCAATGTTTGAGGGGAAGAAATAAAATTTTTTATTAAATCAAATTATAGAGCTGGAAAAGAAAGACTGGCTTTTAACCACAGCCTGGAGTTTGGCCTTGGCCAGTGGAAAATGTGGAAAACCTGATTTTTTCTCTCTATCCTATTTAATCTAAAGATGTTTGTGAGTCACCCCTGCCTCCCTTCCATCCTCTCCCAGCAGAGCTGTCACACACTGTCACAGCAGGACAATAAAAGTCATCTCCTCATCTGCCACGGGGATGGGTTGGGGAAATGATTTGCAGAACAGTGAAAAAAAGGAAATATTACCATTCCCTGCTGCAGATCCCACCTTCACCCTGCTGCTTTCCTGCTTTTCCTTCAGGATTCTGTGCTGGGAGCCCCGGGAAGGGCTGGGTGATCCCACACTGTGGCCTTTGGTGGCCTTTGATGGCCTTTGGTGGCCTTTGGTGGCCTTTTCTCCACTCCAAATCATCCCAACCCTTTCCTGGCAATAAAATGTTTGCAGAGCTGACCCTGGAGTCAGGGAGGTTTCTCCAGTGCCTGTGGGACCCAGGGCTCAGCTTCAGCAGGTCCATGGAGCCTCTGGGATCTGAGTTCTGGGAATCACAGCTGCAGGAAACCCTTCTGAAGCATCCTCTGATGGGCAGAACCTGATTTTTCCTTCACTTTCCCATTTTATCCCAAAAATTCCCTTCTTTGAGCTGTTCCTGGCACCTCTCTCCTCCTGAGGGTGAAGAAATTGGGCAGGGAAGGGGGATTTTGGTGGCACAGCTCACAGGTTGTTTTGGGAGCCTCTCTGGGGTCACAGGGGAAGGTCATGGTCCTGACACTCCTTCATCCAGGGAAGGAGTGGAGTCACCACCCCTGGAAGTGTTCAGAACCCCAGCAGACACTTCCTGCCATGCCTTAGGGGGAATGGTGGGACTCAAAGGTTGGACTTGATGATCTTGGAATGTTTTTTCCAGCCTTGATGTGATTCTGAATGATCTGAACCAGGAAGAGGCTGCAAAACACTAAAACTTCCCCTAAAATATTCTGTCCCACCACATCTCCAGGAGCTCTAGGACAGGCAGGAGTTCATGATGTCCCAAATATCCCTCCTTTCACATTCCCAAATAAATCTGATTTCCCCCCAGTGTTTTGAAGGTCCAGCATGGAGGACACCCAGCCACGGATGTTCAGCAGAGCCTGGGAGAGCTGGTTGGAGTAGGAATTGAAATTCCAGCAATCCTGGTGTCCAGAGCAGGGATGGACCATGGGCACTGCTGGGGAAGGAGCAGCCTGGAGATCTCCTGAAACCTCCTGGGGACAGATGGGAGGTGCTCCATGGCACACGGAGTGTCCCAGACCCCAATTCCATGAGTGTCCCTTGGGAGAGGTTAAAAAACCCCCAAGGAATGTATTGGAAACATCTGGAGCAGTGAGAAATGTCCCTGTCCCCAGGGGCTGGGGAGTGGCAGAGAGACACCCCATGGAAAGGACAGGGAGGAAAGCACGGAGCTGTTTTGCCAGAAGATGAACTGACAGCTCGCTGTGCCTCTCCACAGTCCATCTCCACATTTATCTCCTCTCCCCATCCTGCTCTTCCCACGTGCAATCTGCTGCTCCGGAGCCATCCGGGGTTCCATGGAGCCCCTGGGGCGATGGGGAGGGAGCTGCTCTGCTTTGGGAGCCTCTTTTAGAGCTGGGTTCAAATCTCTGCTGCTCCTTTTCCCTGCTCAACTCGCCCCAGTCTCCAGGGAGATCAGGGGAACCTTTCCAACTGGGGAGGAATTTTCCACCTAAACACTTTCCTGACCTGAAATCACTCCTTATCTTCCCAGCAGAAAACATTATTTCCATAGAAGGTGCCTTCTCCCTCAGCAACTAAAATCCTTGAGCTCAGCTTCCAAAAAATAGAGGTTTTATCCTGAACACTGAGCACCAAGGATGGTTTTTTTGCAAATAAAATTCCCAGGATGTGTCCTGAGGGGCCCATCCCGGGAGTTTCCAGCCCCCCAGTGAAGGCTGGGAGCCAGCAGCACATCAGCTGCCTGCAGAGCTGCTCAGCTCCTTCAAACCACCAGCACAGAGCTGGAGAGCCAAGGAACCCTCCCAAGGCAGCCAGACTTGGCTGCCAGAGGGGGCTGAACTCATTCCTGGCGCTGCTGTTGGCAGCTCTGCTTCCCTGGGATCTGTGGATCCAGCCCTGGAAAGGCTGGGGCTGACTAATGGCAAACACGTGGGCATCTCCTTCCCTTCTCCTTCTCTTCTCCTTCTCTCCTTCTCCTTTCCTTTCCTTTCCTTTCCTTTCCTTTCCTTTCCTTTCCTTTCCTTTCCTTTCCTTTCCTTTCCTTTCCTTTCCTTTCCTTTCCTTTCCTTTCCTTTCCTTCCCTTCCCTTCCCTTCCCTTCCCTTCCCTTCCCTTCCCTTCCCTTCCCTTCCCTTCCCTTCCCTTCCCTTCCCTTCCCTTCCCTTCCCTTCCCTTCCCTTCCCTTCCCTTCCCTTCCCTTCCCTTCCCTTCCCTTCCCTTCCCTTCCCTTCCCTTCCCTTCCCTTCCCTTCCCTTCCCTTCCCTTCCCTTCCCTTCCCTTCCCTTCCCTTCCCTTCCCTTCCCTTCCCTTCCCTTCCCTTCCCTTCCCTTCCCTTCCCTTCCCTTCCCTTCCCTTCCCTTCCCTTCCCTTCCCTTCCCTTCCCTTCCCTTCCTTCCCTTCCCTTCCCTTCCCTTCCCTTTCCTTTCCTTTCCTCCCCTTTCCTTTCCTCCCCTTTCCTTTCCTCCCCTTTCCTTCCCTTTTCCCTTTCCCCTTTTCCCTTCCCATCCCATCCCTTTCCCCTTTTTCACCCCTTCCCCCCTCTTTTTTCTCCCTTTCCCCCCCCCCTTTTCCCCTTTCCTTTCCCTTCCCCTTCCCCTTCCCACCAGGATGGAGGATCAGGGCAGGGATGGAGGATCAGGACAGGGATTGAGGATCAGGACAGGGATTGAGGATCAGGACATGGATTGAGGATCAGGACAGGGATGGAGGATCAGGACAGGGATGGAGGATCAGAACATGGATTGAGGATCAGGGCAGGGATGCTCCATCCTCTCCTCTGCCCCAGCAGCTCAGCCTGGCAGGACCAGCTGGCCCTGCCCAGGGCTTGCCAGCAAATCCCAGGATCCTGGGCTAAAAGGAGCCTTTTCCAGGCCAGCTGGAGGCAGGGATGGTGGCTGGTGCTGCTGTGGGCTGCCAGCAGGGCAGGGATAATCCTGGAGAAGGTTTCCCTATGGATTTTGTGCCCCAGCCAGGCCTTGGGGCAGGGGTGTCCCGGGAGCAGCTGGAAGGGTTTTCCTTGCACAGGGACATCTGCAGGGCCTCGTTTGTGCCCACAGCCACAAGGACTGGAAGATTTCCAGGAAATCTGTTCCTACCCCAAGGAGTGCTGTGAAAAACCCCTGAGGAGCTGTGGGGGGCTGGTGGAGCAACTGGGGCCATCCAGGAGGGAAAACCGAGGTGTGAAACCAGGCCATGGCTTCCAGACAAGCCCTGGCAGCATTCAGGGGTTGTTTTATTTTGTGGATACAGCAGGGAGGTTGATATTGTTAAACCTTTCCAGCGTGAAGTGATGGCAATGACCATTTCTGGAATACAAAAAAAAGGATTTTGCCCAATCCTCTGTCCCCTGGTAGCTCCCAGCATGAGCTGCTGGGTTTCAGATGCCTCGTCCTGCAGAGCCAAATCCTCCTGGCAGAAGGTCTGTGACCTCAGGGACAACATTCCCCCTCAAAGCCCCAAATCCATCTGCACAACCCTTTGTGTCCATGGTTGGAATAATAAAATCATTGAGGTGGGAAAATCCCTCTGAGCTCGGTGAGGCCAACTGTTAACCCAGCCCTGCCAAGGCCACAATCTCCAATCCTGGGCTCGACTTTGGATCCCTTTGGACAAGAAGGATCTGGAGAGGCTGGAGGGAGTCCAGGGCAGGGAATGGAGCTGGGAAGGGTCTGGAGCCCCAGGAGGGGCTGAGGGAGCTGGGAAGGGGCTGAGCCTGGAGCAAAGGAGGCTCAGGGGGCCCTTGTGGCTCTGCACAGCTCCTGCCAGGAGGGCACAGCCGGGGGGGTCGGGCTGTGCTCCAGGGAACAGGGACAGGAGCAGAGGGAACGGCCTCAGGCTGGGCCAGGGCAGGCTCAGGGTGGGCACAGCAGCAATTTCCCCATGGAAAGGGGGCTCAGGCCTTGGCAAGGGGCTGCCCAGGGAGCTTTGCAGTGCCCAGCCCTGGAGGGGTCCCAGCAATTCCTGGAGGTGGCACTCAGAGCTCTGGGCTGGGGACAAGGTGGGATCAGCTGGGACTCGATGTCCTTGGAGCTCTTTTCCCACCTCATCTCTGCCATCCTGAGCACCAGAATCCCAAAGGCTTTTCCCACAAGGGAATATCCATCCAATGCAGCCCCAGCAGCAGAGGTGTCCCTGCCCCAGCCCCTTCTGGCAGGGAGCATTTCCTGTTCCCCCACAGCTCCAAACCCCTCACACCAACAACAGAGAAAAGGAGCCCTGAAAGTTCTTAAAATCCCATTTTTGCATATTGGGGGAAAATTTCTGCATGGAAAGGGGGCTCAGGCCTTGGCAGGGGCTGCCCAGGGAGCTTTGCAGTGCCCATCCCTGGAGGGGTCCCAGCAATTCCTGGATGTGGCACTCAGAGCTCTGGGCTGGGGACAGGTGGGGTCAGGTCACAGGTTGGATGTGATGATCCCCAAGATCTTTTCCAGCCCAGCTGATTCAGGGATTTGGGGATTCTGTGAGGTCCCTGCTGGCAGCAGCTGCCTGAGGCAAAGCTGAGAGACAGCCTGGGCTTTGCTTCCCGACATGGAACACACTGTGCGAGACAGAGCCTGGTGGGACTGAGGTTCACACATTCCCAGAGAAGTTTGGATGCAAGATCCAAGTGAGATGACACTTTAACTGGAAATAACAGCAGCAGAGAAATCAACAAACTCCAGGCCCTGGAGCCTGTTCCTTCACTGACATCAAACCCAGCATATTCCTCTCAAACTGTCTGGAGCAGAGCATTGTTTTGTTTTTTTATTTTTTGTCCCAGAAGACACCACCAGCAGTTTCTGGTTCAAATTATGAGGTAATAAAACAAATCCCACCATGCTGCTGTTTGTTACTAATTATGGGGCTTGTGTTTTGGTGTCAGCAGCTCCCAGCTTCAATCTGCTGGCAGGAACAACAGTCCAAAAGCAATTCAGGTCAGATTTTACAAGCCTTTAAACACATTATCTCTGATTCCAGTCAAATCATCACTCCTGGATGATATTCCTATCAGACACAGTCAGCAGATGTTCCTGAGTGTGAATCCAGCTGTTTTCTCTGCTGATGTATGGACAGATGTGACTTCATCATTAATCTTATCCCATGTCCAGGGGTGGAATTCAAATTTTGGGAGGCAGGATGGCAGCAGAAATGGACCCAGCAGAGTATTTAGACAGGAGGTAAGAAGGGGCTGGTCTCTCATGATGGGAGTGGTGGCACTGGATGTTTCAAAGGATAAAATGCCCTGGAACCCTCAGGCACCCAAGGTGGCTTTAGGAGGGGTCACAGAGCCCAGCTGGACACTGAGCATGAGTCAGAAGGGCCAGATTGTGATGTTTTTATGGAATTATAAAATCATAAAGGTTGGAAAATCCCTCTGAGATCATTGAGTCCAACCTTTAACCCAGCCCTGCCCCTGTCCCCAAGTGCCACATCCACAGGGCTTCTAAACCCCTCCAGGGATGGGGCTCCACCCCTGCCCTGGGTGGCTGTGCCAGGCTGGACACCCTTTCCATGGAGAATTCTTCCCAAAAATCCCCCCTGAGCCTGCCCTGGATCAGCCTGAGGCCGTTCCCTCTGCTCCTGTCCCTGTTCCCTGGAGCACAGCCCGACCCCCCTGGCTGTGCCCTCCTGGCAGGAGCTGTGCAGAGCCACAAGGGCCCCCTGAGCCTCCTTTGCTCCAGGCTCAGCCCCTTCCCAGCTCCCTCAGCCCCTCCTGGGGCTCCAGACCCTTCCCAGCTCCCTCAGGGATTCTCCAGACCCTTCCCAGCTCCCTCAGCCTCTCCTCACAGGACTGCAGCACATTCCAGCAGTGAGAGCTGCAATCAGCCCCCGTGAATCCCAGAATGGTTTGAGTTTGAAGGGACCTTAAATCCCATCCAGTGCCACCCCTGCCATGGCAGGGACACCTCCCACTGTCCCAGGTGGCTCCAAGCCCTGTCCAAGCTGGCCTTGGGCACTGCCAGGGATGTTGAAGATGTGAAAGAACTCATCTGACTGCTGCCAATCACAGGGAGCAGCAGCAATCCTGGAGGCAGCGAGAACTGGGAGAGCACAGCTGGAAAGAGTCACCTGGAGGAGGAATATCTCAGCTTCCCAAGTTGCCAGAAGGATTCAGAATCTGGAGTCACATCAGGACAGCAGCCCTGGCTATGGAAGGAGCTTTATTTGCAGCTCCAGCAGGAAACTTCCACTCCAGCACTGCTGATTTCACTGCTGCTCCCCTCACCCGCAGGATACGCAGAGTCAGACAGGAGGTGTTTGCAGATGAGAGATAACAACTGTCGGAAAATTGATTTAGGAGTGCTTAGAAAGCATTCTTGGAGCTGCAGAGCCAAGCCAGCTGTGCCTGCCCCACCTGGGGAGCGCAGAGGGAGCTGATAAAATCTCGATGTTTCACCCAGCAACAGCTCCTGGAGGGAAATTGTCACCTGGTCAGGGAGGAGGAAGCAGCCCCTGGAGCCAGGAGAGAGCAGGGGCAGGTTTCAAGAGGCACAGAGGCCCTGCCAGGTCTTTGATGTGTGTTTGCAGTGTGTGTGCCAACAGCTGTGCTCCCAAAAAAAGCTGCTGTGCCTCCTCGTGTTGTGTTTGGATCTGTCAGGTCGGGAGGAGGGGAAGGGATGGAGGAGGCCTCAATGTCACAGACATCTTTTATGGAAAATCCTTTCCTTAGGATTTTTCCTCCCGAGAAGCTGAGAGGCCTCAGGAAAAAAATGTAAACATTGATTATCTGCTGCTGTGGAATGCAACAGGTGCATCTGGGATTGGTCTCATGTGGTTGTTTCTAATTAATGGCCAATCACAGTCAGCTGGCTTGGACAGAGAGCTGAGCCACAAGCCTTTGTTATCATTCTTTCCTTTCCTATTCTTAGCCAGCCTTCTGATGAAATCCTTTCTTCTATTCTTTTGGTATAGTTTTAATGTAATATATATCACAAAATAATAAATCAGCCTTCTGAAACATGGAGTCAGATCCTTGTCTCTTCCCTCATCCTCAGACCCCTGTGAACGTGGTCACACCTCGATGCTCGTTCAAGCTCTGTTGGGTTCTCCCAACCCCAAACCAGGTGGGTACAGGGAGAAAATGCCCACAAACAATGAGATGAAAAAAAAAAAAAAAAAAAAGGAAAATAATCCTCATGGTTTCTTAGGACAGGCTGGAGAGCCACCAGGGAATTCTGCGCCTGCCCTGAGCTCATCCCCCAGTGAGTGCAGCAGGATGAGAGGGGATCCTCCTCTCTGCCCCTCTCAGGTGATTCCCCACCTGCAGAGCTGCCCCAGCCCTGGGAATTCCAGCATTAGCAGCACCTGGAGCTGCTGGAGAGAGCCCAGAGGAGCACCCGGAGCTGCTGCAGGGCTGGAGCCCCTCTGGAGCCAGGCTGTGAGAGCTGGGGGTGCTCCCCTGGAGAGGAGAAGGCTGCAGGGAGAGCTGAGAGCCCTTGCAGGGCCTGAAGGGGCTCCAGGAGAGCTGCAGAGGGACTGGGGACAAGGATGGAGGGACAGGAGGCAGGGAATGGCTGCCAGTGGCAGAGGGCAGGGCTGGATGGGATCTTGGCAATTGGGAATTGTTCCCTGGCAGGGTGGGCAGGGGCTGGGCTGGAACTGCCAGAGCAGCTGTGGCTGCCCCTGGAGCCCTGGCAGTGCCCAAGGCCAGGCTGGAGCTCCTGGCACAGTGGGAGGTGGCCCTGCTGTGGGAATGGGATGGGATTTATTCCCTTCCAACCCAAACCATCCCATGGGTACAAAACCCTCCCCATGCCAGGCTGAATTCCTGCCTATCCAAAGGGAAACAGCACAACAATCCCAGACAGGATAATTTGTTTTTTTCCCTTAAACAGACACAGCTAAACTTGCTCTTTCCCTTTCCCCCATGTGAGAAACAACTGCTCACTTTAAAATTTTAAAGGTTTATTAAACCTTAATGAAAATACAACAAAAAGACTAAATAAGGAAAAATTACAGCACTGGGAGCCTCCCTGACTACCGGCACGTGCTCCTCTTCAAAATGGATGCTCCACCTTTTCTACTTCCAGCTCCTCCTGAAGATTTGTCAGTTCACTCCTTCCTTGCTGTCCAGTGGTGGAGATCACTTTCTGACACCTTGACTGGCAGTCAGGTGCTGCCATAGCAATGAGCCAACCCTCCCCAAATGTGGCATTCACATTTTCTGAACAGAGAGAGACGTAATTCTCCCTCAAGATTTTCCCTAGAGAAACACAAAGAGAAGAAGAGAAAACAATTCTTATCTCTGCTTACTACTCCTGGTGTTTTTACACCTGTGGAATGTGTTAAGAAGATTGCTTTCCTAAAGTAATTTGTCAATTAGATTCTACTAAGAATTGTTTTGTTTCCTTAACTTATTAACTCAAAACTCTGTTTTAGCTGTCTCAGACAGTCATAGCTTTTTCTTTAGTATTGTAAAATGTGGGGTCCACTGATGAGGTGAGAGAGGAGAATCTGACTCCATGTTCTTAGAAGGCTGATATATTATATTATATTATATTATATTATATTATATTATATTATATTATATTATATTATATTATATTATATTATATTATATTATATTATATTATATTATATTATATTATATTATATTATATTATATTATATTATATTATATTATATCAATACTATACTAAAGAAAGAGAAAGGACACACCAGAAGGCTTAACAAGAATGAATAATGAAATTCTGTGACTGATTCAGAGAGTCTGACACAGCTGGCTGTGATTGACCATGAAGAAAAAACAATTCACATGGAACTAATCAAACATTCACCTGTTGGTAAACAATGTCCAAGCCACATTCCAAAGCAGCAAACACAGGAGCAGCAATCAGATAATTATTGTTTTCATTCCTCTCTGAGGCTTCTCAGCTTCCCAGGAGGAAATCCTGGGCAAAGAGGATTTTTTAGAAAATATCATGGTGACACCAAACCTCTCCCTAGGAGAGATGTCCTTGAATGGGCCGTGACAAGATCTCCCCAAACCCTCCTGGACTGAGAAATTCTCCTTGGTCATGGTGAGTTCCCAGCTCACTTTGGGGTCCCAGGTACATTCATTGGTTTTTCCCCTTTGTACCACCCCAGCTTTTCCCCATCAAACCCCAATTTCTGCCCTGCTCAGGGGGAGCTGCTGTCACTGGTGTCCTTTGCTGGGAGCTGCAATAAAGGAGCTCTGTGGAACGACCACACAGTGCTGCTGTCTGTCCCTGGGCTGGCCTGGGGACACCTCACAAGGCAGAGCTGGAGTCACTGAGAGCTGGAATCACTGAGAGCTGGAATCACTGCTGAGAGCTGAAATCCCTGCTGAGAGCTGAAATCCCTGCTGAGAGCTGAAATCACTGAGAGCTGAAATCCCTGCTGAGAGCTGAAATCCCTGCTGAGAGCTGAAATCACTGAGAGCTGGAATCACTGAGAGGTAGAATCACTGTTCAGAGCTGAAATCCCTGTTGAGAGCTGAAATCACTGAGAGCTGAAATCCCTGCTCAGAGCTGAAATCACTGAGAGCTGGAATCACTGCTGAGAGCTGAAATCACTGAGAGCTGGAATCACTGCTGAGAGCTGAAATCACTGAGAGCTGGAATCACTGCTGAGAGCTGAAATCACTGAGAGCTGGAATCACTGAGAGGTAGAATCACTGTTCAGAGCTGAAATCCCTGCTGAGAGCTGAGCTGGCTGCCCCTTGCTGATGCTCCCCACAGCTGAAGGACTGCCTGACACCCCAACATTGCATTATGTATTATTCTTTTCTGAGCATCTTAACTCATAACAACCAATCAATACCTTTACTATCACCTGCAGCCCAGAGCATCATCCCCAGGGAGGAGATTTCTTCTTGTCCTCCTCCCTCCCCTTGAGTCCTTCACCCACAGAGCCTCCAAGTCCATCATGACAGAATGGTTCTCACTCTGGACACACAGAGTCCATCAGGACATGACTCCAGTTCTTCTGAGGCCTCCAGATGCTTCTTCCTCTTCCTCTTCCTCTTCCTCTTCCTCTTCCTCTTCCTCTTCCTCTTCCTCTTCCTCTTCCTCTTCCTCTTCCTCTTCCTCTTCCTCTTCCTCTTCCTCTCCCTCTCCCTCTCCCTCTCCCTCTCTTTTGTCTTCTCCTTCTTCTCCTTTTTCTTCTTTTTCTCCTTCTTCTTCTTCTTCTCCTTCTTCTCCTTCTTCTCCTCCTTCTTCTCCTTCTTCTCCTTCTTCTCCTCCTTCTTCTCCTTCTTCTCCTTCTTCTCCTTCTTCTCCTCCTCCTCCTCCTTCTTCTCCTCCTCCTTCTTCTCCTTCTTCTTCTTCTTCTTCTTCTCCTTCTTCCTCTCCTTCTTCTCCTCCTTCTCCTCCTCCTCCTCCCTCAGTGCTGTTTGTCCCTGGTCTCCTCTGACAAGGAGGGTCCAACCCTGCATCCCTGCCATGTGCAGAATCCTGACACTTTTACTTTAGTGACAATCAGCTGCCCCTGCCAGGGATGAGGAGAGGGGGAATTTGGAAATGATCCTGGGAAAGGTCCCTTTCCACATCAGGGAGCTGTGGGATGGGCAGCAGACCCCCTCAGGGTGGCTGTGCAGAGCTCTGCAGGCCCTGCCAGCAGGATCTGGCTCTAAACCCAGCCCAGCCCCACAGAAATGTTGTTTTTGTGGGGCCACATTGCTGTGAGCCCCTGCAGCAGCCATCAGTGCTTTATCCATGAAATTCCCTCCTTCTCCTCCTTCTCAAATGGGAGGAATTCTCTCCCTGGGTGACCCCAATCTCTCTGCCCTGGAGCTCCTCTTGAGGAACAGCTGAAAAAGCCACCAGTGGTCCCCAGGTCCCCCTGCCATGGACACGACACGGACCTGTCACCTCATGAGCCAGAGCACCACACGGGCCCTCGGATTTGGGAAATATCCCACAGAAATTCCTTCCCTCCAAATATTTATTTTCACAACCCAACGGGTCAAACAGCCCAAGATGTTTTCTCAGTTGCTTCAAGCTGAAGCAATCCAAGAATTCTGGGAATCTTCCTCGGAGCCGAGGTCCTGGGTGAACAATGCAGGACGTGGCCGAAGGTCTGCGTGGAGCACCCACCCTCCACATCTGCTGGGCTTTCCTTGGAGATTTATTATGGACAAAAGCAGCTCTTGGAAGAGCTGTTCTCCTCCTGCTGGAGCAGATGGACAGAAATATTTCACACATGACTCAAATTCTGGATGGCTCCACCATAAACTCCAGACGGGAACGAGCAGGGCAGACATTAAATCGTCCTTGATTTATAGACAACCCCACAAAATAAATCCCAGCCTTGCTCAGGGATCTTCCCCACTTCAGTCTCACTCTTGATCTCCAAGCCAAGAGGCTGAAATTCCAGGTTTTTGCAGCCCCAACGCCAGTAGCAGTAAAAGTTTATAAAATCCTGGTGGATTTGTGCTGCAGGTTGAGTGGGGAAAGTGATCTGAGATGAAATTCTTACTCTGGAAAACAGGGATGGATTTCCAAGGCTGCACTTCCAGGGCTGTGCTCCTTCCTACCTAGGCTGGAGCAATAAATATTTAACGAGGCAAATGGATCCTCCTGCACTCGTAATTAAGGGAAGGGGGGATAAATTGCATTCCTAATTATTCCTAACAAAAGGGAAAGCAATTTCCTCCTTGATCAGGGATAATTCCCATTTCTCCCCAAGTGAAGTAGGAGCAGGGAATGGATTTGAAAGGAATGGGTTTGAAAGGAATGGCTTTGAAAGAGGACATTTAGCATCTGATGAGACATAAAAGGCAGCACTCATCTCTACTGGGGAGTTTTATTCTGTTTAAACTGGTTTTACTGGGATAACAGAGGGAATTTTGGGCTCATGGACCATGGAGAACTCTTCATTGCTGGGCCTCAGTTTCCCATTTATAATTTGAAGATAAAACTGGCTGGAGCTCACAAGGACTTTGTTCCTGGAACACTTTTTTTGAATGCCAAAAATACAGATTGCAACATCTCTTGGAAAAAATCCTCACTGAGCAGATTTGTTGTTGGAAAACATGAATATCCAAGTGTGGAATTCTCAAATATTGCTTCATATTTTATGATTTTTTTCCCCCATAGTTATTTTTATGACTTTGAAGTGTTTTGCTTCACAATCCCCAACTGTGAACACAGGGATTTATTGACTGATAACAACATAAAATGCAGATGAACACCACAGAATCATGGAAACAGCATCCAGCTTATCTCCAGCTGTCCTGAAAAGAGTGGAAACTGTCCTAAAAAGAAGGAAAGTGTTAGTAAAAAAAGGGAAAATGATCCTAAAAAGAGGGAAAATGTTCCTAAAAAGAGGGACAGGAGCAGGGCTTGGACCTCTCCTGTCTGGGTTCCTGTAGGGGAATCTCACTCATCTTCCCCCTCCATGATCCAGTGAAGCTGCAGCCTCTTCCCTGCCCTCTCCCTCCATCCTGGAGCATCCCGAAATCCCTGGCACTGTTCACTCCCTTCTCTTTCCCTGGATGCTCCCTCCCTGTGCCCTGCCTCCCACTCCAGGAGTTTTTCCCAGTGTGGCTCTTCCCATCCCTTTGTGCAGCTGATCCTGGATGGAATCACATCTCCCACCCCTCCAGCTCCGTGTGCACCCCCTGCCCCTTTCCCAATCCCAAATCCCTGTGGATATCCCTATAACTCTGCTCCCAGTTTCCATTCCCACCCCACCAGCTCCAAGTTCATCTCCTGCTCTTCCCAGTCCCAAATCCCTGTGGATTTTCCTGTACCTTTAGCTCTGTTCCTTTTTCCATTTCCACCCCACCAGCTCTGCTTTCATGCCCTGCCCTTCCCAATCCCAAATCCCTGTGGATATTCCTACATCTATAATTCTGTTCCCAGTTTCCATTCCCACCCTACCAGCTCCATGCCCATCCCCTGCTCTTCCCCAATCCCAAATCTCTGTGGATATTCCTACATCTAGAACTCTGTTCCAAACTGTCTTGGTTTGAACAGCCAGGTGTGTGCTGAGGAAGGCAGGAGACTCCCTGAAATGGAAAATGCAAACCCCCTCCCTCTGAATTATTGTCATTTTGACATTAAGGGGCTCTCAGGCAAAGATATGGGAGTAGGAATAACAGTTCCTTACGTGGGAAAAAATAAAAGTAAAATAGAAATGCAGTAATACAAAACAACCCTGGCAGAGTGCGAGCAGGCCCTGGCACGCTGTGGGTCGGGGGTGGCACAGCCCCATGCCAGGGGGGCTCAGCCCTCCTGCAGTGCCAGCTGTGGTTCTGCTGGAGCAGGGATCCTGCACAAGGGGGGAGTTTTCCTCTGCAGCTCCAGGGCTGCTGCAGATGGGCCTGGGCTCCCTCTGGCCATGCAGGGCAGCAGAAAGCTGCTCCTCTGGCAATGCAGGGGGCAAAGGCTGCTGTGCTGGGCCAGGCTCAGCTTGGATCCAGGTAGGAATGCTTGGCTCCTGCCCTGGGCGCAGCATCTCCCCATGGGATGCTGGAATTGGATCAGCCCTGCAGGGACACTCAGTGCCCATGGACAGCAGAGATCTCCTGCAGGGAGGATTGGCTGTGGCAGAGATCAAGAAAACTGCCCCAAGAACAGCAGAGAGCTGCCCCAGCTCTGACAGGGGGCACAGCACACACAGCCCCAGCTCCTGCATTTCCAACCCAAGACACCAATTTCCAGTCCCAGCCCATCCCCTGCCCTTCCCCAATCCCAAATCCTGTGGATATCCCTGTCTTTAACTCTGTTCCCATTTTTTCCATGCTCCACCCTGCCCCTTGTTCCCAGTGGATTTAACTCCTAAATTTTCACCTTCAAGACCCCAAACTGGCCAATCCTCCAGGGCAGGGGAAATCAGGACTCTGCTGTTGGAGCTGTAGGATCTGGACCCCTCTAATGGGAATAAAATCCCCTCGTAGGCCCCCATGGGAAGCACGAGGAGCTCACAAACTTTTGGACAAATTTGGTCAGAATTATCAGGCTGGGGAAAACAAGAGATTTTTTTTTTCCCTTCTAACTTTGTTCCTTGAAACTGCTGAATTGTTTTGGCTGAAGCTCTCTCTCTCCCTCAGCCCTTAAAAAGCAAAAGCAGCCCGAGGTGGATGCTCCATTAGAGAAAAATCTCAGCATAAATGATGGAAATTAAAATTATAACTCCAAGCAGAGCTTTCCAAGGGGAGTTTCAGGGCTCCTTAATAGGCCAGGACCCTGCAGCTGCTCCAGTGAATCCCTGATTTACTGGGAATATTAATGGGCCTCTCTGCACAATTATAGCCAGAAACAGCAATTAAAGAAAAATCAGAGAGGGCAGAAACTCAGGGAAGGATCCTCAGCCAGCACTAATTGGTGCAGCACAGAAACCAACAGAGCTGAGCAGAATTGCACCCGTCCAGGGCAGCTCCGAGGAATTTCTCATTTCCAGCCACCTTCCTCTTGCATTTATCTCATTTTTGTTCCTTGGGAAGAGCTAAAGCACCATTGGTTTAAGCCTAAAAATAAAAGAAAAAATGAAAAATCTGGGATAACTGCAGATTTCTTCCAGTTTGAAAAAGTTCTTTTGGGTTTTTACTGGTACATTTTATATTTTCAAATATTTTAAGAGTTCCAATTGTAAGACTAATTTTTAATTTTAAGAGTTTCAATTCTAAGCATCCTCCAGGACCTTTTCTTTCACTTGCATCCTTTAATGGAGCAAAAGAAATTAATATTGGGCAGTTAAAATTTTCTTTGTGAAGAAAAACCATTCTGCAGCTCAGAAACCAACAGAGCTGAGCAGAATCCCACCCGTTCAGGGCAGCTCCCAGAATTTCTCATTTCCAGCCACCTTCCTCTGGAATTTATCTCTTTTTTTTTTCTTGGAAAGAGCTAAAGCACCATTGTTTTAACCCTAAAGTTAAAATAAAAAAGGAAAAAAATTAAGGAGGAACTGGGATAATTGCAGATTTCTTCCAGTTTGTTTTGTGTTTTTTATTAATGATGTATTTTATATTTTTCAAGTCATTTTAAGAGTTCCGATTCTAAGCATCCTCCAGGACCTTTTATTTCACTTACATCCTTTAATGGAGCAAAAGAAATGAATATTGGGCAGTTAAAATTGATATTTTTGTGACAAAAAACCATTCTGCAGTACAGAAACCAACAGAGCTGAGCAGAATTCCACCCATCCAGGGCAGCTCCGAGGAATTTCTCATTTCCAGCCACCTTCCTCTTGCATTTATCTCATTTTCTTTTTTCCTTGGGAAGAGCTAAAGCACCATTGGTTTAAGCCTAAAAATAAAAGAAAAAATGAAAAATCTGGGATAACTGCAGATTTCTTCCAGTTTGGAAAAGTTGTTTCGGGTTTTTAATGGTACATTTTACATTTTTTCAAATATTTTAAGAGTTCCAATTGTAAGACTAATTTTTAATTTTAAGAGTTTCAATTCTAAGCATCCTCCAGGACCTTTTCTTTCACTTGCATCCTTTAATGGAGCAAAAGAAATTATTATTGGGCAGTTAAAATTGATATTTTTGTGACAAAAAACCCTTCTGCAGCACAGAAACCAACAGAGCTGAGCAGAATTCCACCCGTCCAGGGCAGCTCCGAGGAATTTCTCATTTCCAGCCACTTTCCTCTGGAATTTATCTCATTTTCTTTTTTCCTTGGAAAGAGCTAAAGCACCATTGGTTTAAGCCTAAAGAGAAAAGAAAAAAGGAAAATCAGGGAGGCCTGAGATAATTGCAGATTTCTTCCAGTTTGGAAAAGTTGGTTTGTGTTTTTTACTAATGATATATTTTATCTTTTTCAAGTCATTTTATATTTTTCAAGTCTAATTCTAAGCATCCTCCAGGACCTTTTCTTTCACTTGTAGCATTTAATGGAGCAAAATTAATTATTATTATTAGGCTGTTAAATTGATAATTTTGACAAAAATTAAAACATTCTGCAGCACAGAAACCAACAGAGCTGAGCAGAATTGCACCTGTCCAGGGCAGCTCCGAGGAATTTCTCATTTCCAGCCACCTTCCTCTGGAGTTTATCTCTTTTTCTTTTTTCCTTGGGAAGAGCTAAAGCACCATTGGTTTAAGCCTAAAGTTAAAATAAAAAAGGAAAATCAGGGAGGCCTGAGATAATTGAAGATTTCTTCCAGTTTGGAAAAGTTGGTTTGTGTTTTTTATTAATGATATATTTTATATTTTTCAAGTCATTTTAAGTGTTCTAATTCTAAGCATCCTCCAGGACCTTCTCTTTCACTTGGAGCATTTAATGGAGCAAAATGAATTATTATTGGGCTGTTAAAATTGATAATTTTGACAAAAAATAAAACATTCTGAAGCACAGAAACCAACAGAGCTGAGCAGAATTCCACCCGTCCAGGGCAGCTCCGAGGAATTTCTCATTTCCAGCCACCTTCCTCTGGAATTTATCTCTTTTTTTTTCCTTGGGAAGAGCTAAAGCACCATTGGTTTAACCCTAAAGTTAAAAGAAAAAAGGAAAAAAAATCAGGGAGAACTGGGATAATTGCAGATTTCTTCCAGTTTGTTTTGTGTTTTTTATTAATGATGTATTTTATATTTTTCAAGTCATTTTAAGAGTTCCGATTCTAGGGATCCTCCAGGACCTTTTCTTTCACTTGGAGCATTTAATGGAGCAAAATGAATTATTATTGGGCTGTTAAAATTGATAATTTTGACAAAAAATAAAACATTCTGAAGCACAGAAACCAACAGAGCTGAGCAGAATTCCACCCGTCCAGGGCAGCTCCGAGGAATTTCTCATTTCCAGCCACCTTCCTCTTGCATTTATCTCTTTTTCTTTTTTCCTTGGGAAGAGCTAAAGCACCATTGGTTTAACCCTGAAGTTAAAAGAAAAAAGGAAAAAAATTAAGGAGGAACTGGGATAATTGCAGATTTCTTCCAGTTTGGAAAAGTTGTTTTGGGTTTTTAATGGTACATTTTACATTTTTTCAAATATTTTAAGAGTTCCAATTGTAAGACTAATTTTTAATTTTAAGAGTTCCAATTCTAAGCATCCTCCAGGACCTTTTCTTTCACTTGTAGCATTTAATGGAGCAAAATGAATTCTTATTAGGCTGTTAAATTGATAATTTTGACAAAAAATAAAACATTCTGCAGCACAGAAACCAACAGAGCTGAGCAGAATTGCACCTGTCCAGGGCAGCTCAGAGGAATTTCTCATTTCCAGCCACTTTCCTCTGGAATTTATCTCATTTTCTTTTTTCCTTGGAAAGAGCTAAAGCACCATTGGTTTAAGCCTAAACTTTAAAGAAAAAAGGAAAAAAAAATCAGGGAGAACTGGAATAATTTCTTCCGGTTTGTTTCAGATTTGTTCCAGTTTGTTTTGTGGTTTTTATTAATGATATATTTTATATTTTTCAAGTCATTTTAAGCGTTCCAATTCTAAGCATCCTCCAGGACCTTTTCTTTCACTTGGAGCATTTAATGGAGCAAAATGAATTCTTATTAGGCTGTTAAATTGATAATTTTGACAAAAAATAAACCATTCTGCAGCACAGAAACCAACAGAGCTGAGCAGAATCCCACCTGTCCAGGGCAGCTCCCTGAATTTCTCATTTCCAGCCACCTTCCTCTGGAATTTATCTCATTTTCTTTTTTCCTTGGGAAGAGCTAAAGCACCATTGGTTTAAGCCTAAAAATAAAAGAAAAAATGAGAAATCTGGGAGGCCTGGGATAATTGCAGATTTCTTCCAGTTTGGAAAAGTTGTTTTGGGTTTTTAATGGTACTATTTATATTTTTCAAATATTTTGAGAGTTCCAATTGTAAGATTAATTTTTAATTTTAAGAGTTCCAATTCTAAGCATCCTCCAGGACCTTTTCTTTCACTTGCATCCTTTAATGGAGCAAAAGAAATTATTATTTGGCAGTTAAAATTGATATTTTTGTGACAAAAAACCATTCTGCAGTACAGAAACCAACAGAGCTGAGCAGAATTGCACCCATTCATGGCTACTGAGAGAAATTTCTCATTTCCAGCCCCTTTCCTCTGGAGTTTATATATATATATATTTTTTTTCCCTTGTGTTTTTCATTTTTTGTTTTATCTTTAGGCTTAAACCAATGGTGGATCTGCTGATTGTTAGCTCTGGAAGATAAAAGAAACAATGGGAAGGATTCCACTGATTGATGAATGGAAATAGATATTTGCTTTTACAAATAAACTGTAGGTTGGCTGAAAAATGAAATTGGACATTGAGAGAGGAAAGAGACAATGAGGAAGAAAAACTTCTAAATTCCATAAGAATTACAAATGAAAAGGGAGGGTTGTACATTGTAGAGGAATCTTTGGGATCAGTTGTTTTGGGAAGTCTGAACCTCTCAAGTGCCTCAGAATTGGGGAAAAAACCCTAAATTCTGTAAGAATGAAAAATTAAAAGGGAGCGTTGTACATTAGAGGGAAATCTTTGGGAAATCTTCAGGTTCAGGCATATCAGAGAGTCTGAACCTCTCAAGTGCCTCAGAAGTGGGGAAAAACCCCTAAATTCCATAAGAATTACAAATTAAAAGGGAGGGTTGTACATTAGAGGGGAATATTTGGGATCAGGTGTTTTGGGAAGTCTGAACCTCTCAAGTACCTCAGAAATGGGGAAAGAGAGAAGGGAAATGCAGCTGGAAATTGGGATAAAAAGGAGGCTGCATCCTCCAAAAACTGGAGAGACCCCAGGGGATGCCCCATGGCCTCTGCCTTTATTGGAATAAAGCTCCAGGACTCCTCTGTCTCCTTTTTGGCCATAAACCTCAGGCGTTTGTGGATTCATTTTCCTGACACAGCTCATCAGGAACTTTGGAAGCTCCACCAGCAGCACCCGAGTCCTGCAAGCCCAATCTGGGAGCAAACAGTGATTGTGCAAGAAAAGCTGGCAAAAACAACCCTGGGCTTGCTGCTCTGCCCGCCAGGCTGGGAGGCTGCACGGCTCAAGTTTTCCACGTTTGCTCCAAAACAAATAATTGCCTTTTTCACTGGAGCTTGGGATCAGCACATCATCATCACCTGCTGCCCTGGGTGAGGCTGGATGTCAGGACCCAGCACATCCCTCTGGCTGTCCTGAGCAGCCCAGACCCTGCCAGGGGGCTCAGAGACCCTGGCACAGAGCCCAAAATGCCTCTGTGAGTTTGATTATGGCCCGTGGAGCAAATTACCAACCTTGTGTGAAGATCAGTGAGCCACAACAGTTTAAGTGGAATATTAGTGAAGTTATCACAGGGTGAAATATGCATTTTGGGATTTTGGTACAGGGGGGTTATGGAGACAAGATGGAGGGATCTGGGTGTGTCCAGCCTGTGTCCAGCCTTTCTCCTTCTTCTTCTTGGCCTCCATCTCCTGTGGTGATGGTGGCACTTTGGGATTGGTTTAGAGTAGAAGCTCCCTGTCTAACACAGGTGATGGGCATTGGAAAGTAATTGTAAATATTGTACAGGTAGTTTGTAGTATAAAGACACAACACCACCCCGGGGGCAGGCAGAGTGCCTGGACTGTCCTGCTGAGCTGACCTCGGCAGGGCAAGAGAAGATTTTTATAGATAAGATAAAATAAACAACCTTGAGACTGAGAAATGAAGAGCTCTGACTCCTTCTTTAAGCGCTGGGCTGGGAAAACAGACTGTGGAACTTTTCTCGGGGTCACTCTGACAAACTGATGATTTCGACAGCTGGGAGGGCCCGTGGTGCTCAGAAATGAGGTGTCTGTGGATGCACAGCTGAGGAAAACTCCATCCTCCCCCTCTCAGACGTGTGTGAGACGCTTTCCCCTCTCTGGTGAGACTGGCTGTGACCACAGAGCCTCGTGATGAACGTGGTGGAGCCAAAGGAGTGGAGAAAATAACCCTGGAAAAATAAAACTGTTTTCATTTTCCGTGCCAAAACCTGTGCCTGGTGTTCCAGCTCTGGCTGGGGCATCTCCCATGTGCTGCAAGAGGGGGGAAAAAAACTCCAGGGATGTTGATGGTGGTCACAGGGGTTTTTAGAGGATGGAAGAGACAGGATCTTGATTCCATGATCAGAAGGCTTGATTTATTATATTATGATGTATATATAACATTATAACTATACTACATAGAGATAGAAAGAAGAGGAGCTTCTTCAGAAGCTGGCTAAGCTAAGAAAAAGATAGAAAGAATGAATAACAAAGGTCTGTGTCTCACAGAGAGCGACAGCAGCTCCACCATGAGTGGTCAGTAAATCCAAACATCTACAGGGGAACAATCCCAGGTGGACCTGTTGCATTCCACAGCAGCAGATAATAATTGTTTACATTTGTTACTGAGCTTCTCAGCTCTAGCAGGAAAAATCCTACAGAAAGGATTTTTCACAAAGAATGTCTGCGACACAGGGATTTCCCTCTGTGCCTTGTTCCTGGTGATTTTTGAGGAGCAAAAGGAGTTTGGGAGCATTGTGTGTGCCTGAATCTTCATGGAGGGAAAATGTGGAATTTTTTTTTCCATAAAAGGGGGGAAAATCCAGTGGGGAAATTCTCCTCCCAAGGTTTTTGGGTGCTGTTCATGCCCAAGGTTGGGGTTTCCTGCTTTCACCTCCGGGGTGCTGTGAAATCAGGCACAGGGGGGAGATTCCTCTGCTTGCTTTGTCTGGAAATAATTTGAAACCCCAGCAGTTCATTCTGCACCCCCAGGCATCCATGCGTGGCAAAGGACAGAGTGGAAAAAGAGAAAAATGTGGCCTGGAGTAGCTTTTTTGGAGGTTTCTGCCACCCTGATTTTTTAAGATTTTCTAAGCCTTCTGATGTTTACATTTTTGGAATTAATTTTTTCACACACTTCATGTAAATAACTGATTGTTTTGCATTCCTTTATGGAAGAGGAGAAATTTGATGGACTGTTGGTTTGTCCAGTGTCACTGGAGAGGTGGCACTGTCACCCTCCAAATCATTGTCACTTATGGAAATCTATAAATGTTAGAGTCAGAAATTAAAAAAACCTCTTTTACCTTAAAAAGAGCAGTGCGTGTCCATGTTGTGTTATTTCATGTCCTATATTTCTATTTAAATATTTTATATATTTATAAAGGTTTTATTTTATTTAATTTTAATTTTAATTTTTACTTAATTTTTATTTTTTAATTTTAATTTTAATTTTATTTTATTTATATATTTATATACAATATTCCATATCTATAATATTCTATATCTATAGCATTGTATATCTATAACATTCCATATCTATAATATTCTATATCTATAACATTCTATATCTATAATATTCTATATCTATCATATTCCATATCTACAATATTCCATATCTACAATATTCCATATCTATAATATTATATATCTATAGCATTCTATATTTATAATATTCCATATCTATCATATTCCATATCTACAATATTCCATATCTATTATATTCTATATCTATAGCATTCTATGTCTATAATATTGCATATCTATAATATTGCATATCTATAACATTATATATCTATAACATTATATATCTATAGCATTCTAGATATATGCTATAGTTATACTATTCCATACTAATAGTTATACTATTCCATAACTGTAATATTCCATACCTATAATATTCTATATCTATCATATTCCATATCTACAATATTCCATATCTATAATATTCTATATCTATCATATTCCATATCTACAATATTCCATATCTATAATATTCTATATCTATCATAATCCATATCTACAATATTCCATATTTATTATATATCTATAGCATTCTATATTTATAATATTCCATATCTATAGTATTCTATATCTATAATATTCCGTATCTACAATATTCCATATTTATAATATTATATATCTATAGTATTCTATATTTATAATATTCCATATCTATAATATTCTATATCTATCATATTCCATATCTACAATATTCCATATCTATAATATTCCATATCTATAGCATTCTATATCTATACTATTCCATAGCTGTAATATTCCATATCTATAATATTCCATATCTATAACATTCTATATCTATCATAATCTGTATCTACAATATTCCATATCTATAATATTCTTTATCTATAGCATTCTATATCTATAATATTCCATATCTATAATATTCCATAATATAGCATTCTATATCTATAATATTCCATAGCTGTATTATTCCATATCTATAATATTCTATATCTATAACATTCTATATCTATAATATTCTATATCTATTCTATTCTATGATCTTTTAAATGAATGGAAGTTCCCCCCAGCCCTGCCCGCTGCAGAGCCCCGAGTTTGTTTTCAGCCCCTGAGGAACAGAAGCTCGAGGCAGGAAGGAAAGGGGCCAGGAAATGCCAGATCAAAGACCAGGCCTCACAAATGTGTGGTCTCAGCTGAGCTGGGCTCAGGTGAGGTCCTGAGCAGCCTCCTGCTCCTTGGTGCCAACCAAACCACCTCAAAGCCACCCTCAATCATCCCTGGGTGCCCTGGCCCACAGCAGGAAACTCAGGGATGATCTTCCCTCCCCTCTTCTGGAGCATCATCAACAAAAGCTTCCTCAGGGTTGTGGTGCTCTGAGGCAGCTCCGGGGCACGAGGGCTGCCAGGGCTGGGCTGGGGTACAGAATTACAGGGATGTGATTCTGATTTAGGATCAGCCCCATGAGCTCCCCAGAGGGGCAGCTCAGGGCTGGGGAGTTTTGTGTTCTCACTCCCAGAGTTTGTGTCTGTGCACAAGGAACAGCTCTTGCCTGGGTGTGAGCCTGAGCAGCCATGGCTGTATTGGTTAATTGATTAATTAATTTATTAATTTGCTCCATGGAGCCTGGCTGGGCAGGCTGGGCTGTCCCCACCACCACAGCATGGGCCCATGGCCAGGCAGGACAGGGGTGTCCAGCTCAGCCCTGTTCCAGCAGTGGCTGCACTTTATTTTGCCAGGTTAAAGTCAGTTCCTAGAGCAGAGCAGTGGAGGAGAGGAAGAGAAAGAAAGGTCCTTGTGGCATTCACATTCTCTGAAAAATCCCTTTGCCCAAGATTTTTCTCCTGGGAAGCTGAGAAACCTCAGAGAAAAGGAAAACAATTCTTCTGTCATTTGCTTCTCCTGTGTTGTGCTCATGTGGAATGTGTTTGGAGATTGTTCACCCACAGGTGATTGTTCCATTGCATTCTGCTGGGAACTGTTTTCACTCTTTGGCCTATCAGGGCCAAGCTGTGTTAAGACTCTGGAAAGGGTCACGAGTTTTCATTATTACATTTTTAGCCTCCTATAAATATCCTGTCTGTATTCTTTAGCATAGTTTAGTATGGTATTCTTTAATATAATATAGTAACATAAAATAATAAATTAGCCTTCTGAGAACATGGAGTGAGATGCATCATTCCAGCTTTTGTTGGGACATTCCCAGCAAATTCAACAGGCCCTGAAGGCAGAAATGCCTCCTGCTGGCCTGGAGGGAGGGCACTCCCCAGCTGATGCCACCCCCCAGCTCTGGGTGCTTCCAGCCCTGCCTGGAGCTGGCAATGCCAGGCAGAGCGAGGAGCAGAGCTGTGCTGGGGCACTCTGGATCCAGAGCTGTGCTGGGGCAGTGTGACCAGAGCCAGCTCTGAATGTGCAGCTCTAGGAAAAGGCAGAAGCTGGGATGAAGCTCAGGGAAAGCGAAGCTGTGACCTCTGCTGTAAGAGCAATGGGGGGTAGCACAGTCAGGATGGACAGAGAGCAGAGATCTCTGCAGCCAGGGCTGGGAACTTGTGGGTTATTGCAAAGGGCCTGGGTGCAGGGCCCTGCTGGGAGCTGCCAGCCACAGCTCAGAGCAGGGCCCAGAGATGAGAGGGGGAGAGAGGATGAGAGGGTAAAAGAGTAAAAACATTCAAGAGTAAAAGGGGTAAGAGAGTAAAAGGCAAGAGCTAAGAGTAAGAGCTAAGAGCTAAGAGAGCAAAGTTCCTGTTACAGTACATTAAATCTTCTGTGTTGAATATTCTGATTCTCACTAACCAATCTAGTCCAAGATACAAATCCTACAGCATTTCCATACAGCCTAGAAGAATCATTACATTCCCACACTGGGTTACATTTTAAACCCTACAAACTCCTCTTTGGGCCCCTTCTGCCAAGCCAGCAGGGTCTGCTCTGAGCCTTGGGCCTGTCTGCAAGCAGAGGGAATTGTTTGATCCAAAGGGGATCACCTTCAGCTGGCCATGCCATTGTTTTCCAGTTGTTCAGTAACTGAGGGATCTCAAAGCTTGCTTTCATTTCAATCTGGCTTAGAGTTTCCATATTCTCAAAATCTTTTGCCAGGCAATCATATTTCTAAGGCTTTCCTGTTTCATCTTCACCAACACTCGGCCAAGCCCTGGCAGTTCCCTTCCCGGGGCTCAGGGCTGTGACAGCCTGGGGACATCAGCCACAGCACTGGCACCGGCTCAGCCCCAGCTCCCTGAGCCATTCCCAGCTCCCTGGGAGGGAGGAGGGGGCAGAGATGGGGATTTGGAGCATTTCCAGCCTCAGGGGTGCTGGAGGAGGCTGAGCTGTGTCCAGGGGTTTTCCTGGGTTTCTCCAGGATTTGGCACCCCTGATTTCAGCGTGTGATGGAATCACTGCTGGTCTGTGCTCCCTGCCTGTGCAGGGCTCAACAAAGAGGGGAAAACCACCCAGGGACAACACGTTTGACAACGGGTTGCCACCAGCAATGAAAAGGAGTTGGAAAGGCCACTCTTGTTATTCCTGCTGTAATTAAAATGGAGAATTTATTCCTCCTTGCAGGCAGCCTCCTGCAGAGAATTAACCACAAGATTAATGAGGTGCCTGATGGTTTGTGCAGCCCCACTCAGAACCAGAGCATTGTTTGCTCCTGGTGTGCCTGGCTGTGGAGAGCAGCCAGCTCCCTCCTGGTGACGTCCTGGGCTCCCAGGACGCTGCAGATGGATGTTTGTGCTGCTGGCCGGGATTTGGGAACGGCCCAGCTGAGGGAACACGCTCAGATCCCTGCCCTGGGGCACGGGGAGGGGACAGCAGCCCTGGGAAGGAGCAGTGCCCAGTTTGCTGTGCCAGGAAGGTGAGATCCAGCTGGGATCAGAGCTGTGAAATCGAGCTGCTGGTGACACTTTGTCGCCAGTGCCACAGGCCCGCGGGTGGCTGGAACAGGCGGTGCCACCCTCTTGTGTGACCATGGATGTGTCACCTCGTGCTCTCCCTCATTTCTCCCTGATTTTAAGAACCACCCAGCTCCAGTTTCACTGCCAAAGCACTTCCACATCAAACTCAATGGCTCTGAACCGAGCTGTTGGTGACACTTTGTCACCAGTGCCAGAGGCCCATGGGTGCTGGGACAGGCAGTGCCACCCTGTCCTGCCAGTGTCCCCAACAAGAAATAATTACTCCAGTTTTTACTGGGTGTGTTATCTTGTGCTCTCCCTCATTTTTCTCTGATTTTAAGAACCACTCAGCTCCAGTTTCACATCAAAGCACTTTCACATCAAACCCACACAGCTCCAAACGTGGTTTTTCCATCCTTTCTGCAGTGAGGGCTGGGAGCTTGTGCTGAGCCCCACGGGGTGGCTGGGAGTGAGAGGAACTGCCTTGGTTTGAACAGCCAGGTTCTGCTGAGGGAGGCAGGAGCCTCCCCAAAATGGAAAATGCAAACCCTCTCCCTCCAAAATGCTATAAATTTGAAATTAAGGGGCTCTCAGGCAAAGATATGGGAATAGGAATAACAGTTCTTTATTAGAGAAATTAAAAATACAAATGCAATAGAATGACCACTGAGTGACCACTGAGAGACAACTGAGTGACCAGGGAGTGACCAGGGAGTGACCACTGAGTTACCACTCTGTGACCTTTGAGTGACCCCTGGGTGACTGCTGAGTGACCAGGGAGGGAGCACTGAGTGAGCATTGAGAGACAACTGAGTGACCCCTGAGTGACCCCTGAGTGACCCCTGAGTGACCACTGGATCAGGAGTGGACAGAGAGCTCAGACTCAGATCCAGATCCCGCAGGACCTGCAGAGAGTGACCAGAGTCCAGCATTTCCCGACTCTCCCATCGGGATTTTCCTCCTAAATCACCCTGGATGTCCCTGAGTGTCCCTGGATGACCTCAATCCCCCTTCCCATGGCGGGGAGGCTCTGCTGTGTCTGCTGTGTCTGCTCTCCCTGCAGAGCCTCCTCTCTCACATTGCTCAGAGCTGTTCTCACGTCTCCCCTGCAGCCCGTGCAGACTAAACAAGCCCAGGTCTGTTTTTGGGAGCTCTGAGCAGCCCGGCCTGGCTGATCCCGCTGTGTCCCGAGGCGGTGCCCGCTGGATGCAGCCCCGGGAGCACAGGGATGATTTGGCATTTCTCCTGGCCAGCACTCGGATTTGCAGCTCTGCAGGGAGGGAGCCAAGCTCCCCTCGGCCAGTTATGGCTCTGCCTCCCAAACCAGCTCCCAAAATCCACTTTTAGGAGTTTCAGGAATTTTTCCCCCAATTCTGGTGCCCAGGACCCCACTGGGTCTGGCTGTTCTGGTGTTCCCTGCACCTGGGAAGGGTGGGAGCCCCAGATCTCCCACAGCAGGGAGTGCAGGGAGATTATAAATGCTGGGGTGACAGACATAGGCAGAAAAATGATAATCCCTGATCCAGGGCAAGGATTGGGAGAAATTAAATATTTTTTTTCCCATAGAAAACCAAAATCTGACAATTTTTGGCTGAAAACCAATAAGGGTTTTTTTTCCCCTTATTTTTCTGCCTTCTTTTTTATGTTTTTCTTTTTGTTTCATTTTTGTTTTTGTTTTTGTTTTTGTTTTCTTTTTCTTTTTCTTTTTCTTTTCCTTTCCCTTTCCCTTTCCCTTTCCCTTTCCCTTTTCCTTTCCTTTTCCTTTCCCTTTTCCTTTTCCTTTCTCTTTTCCTTCCCTATTTCTTTCTTTTTCTTTGTCCTAGTTTCCTTTTTCCCCATCTCCCTTTTCATTTTTGTTTTCATGTTGATTTTCCTTCTCATTCTCCTTTTCTTTCATTTCGTTTTAGTTTTGTGGGTTTTTTTGTTTTGTTTTTTATTTTTTTAAATTCTAGAAATTCTGTCCAGTGTTTTGTGCATCTCTCTGGAGCTCCCTCTCCATTCTCCAGCCAGATCCCTCCTCCAGGTCACCTCCACCCTCACCCAACCTTGCTGTTCCAGCAGGGAGGAACCCCAGAGACTGACCCCATCTCTGACCCCCAGAGATGCCATTTCTGGCCAAAAATCGTCCCTTTTTGAACAGAAAAATGAATCTGTGACCCAAACCAAGCCCAAAGATGTCCCTAAACCCTCACTGGAGCAATCTGGGGCCGTTCCCTCTGCTCCTGTCCCTGTTCCCTGGAGCACAGCCCGACCCCCCCGGCTGTGCCCTCCTGGCAGGAGCTGTGCAGAGCCACAAGGGCCCCCTGAGCCTCCTTTGCTCCAGGCTCAGCCCCTTCCCAGCTCCCTCAGCCCCTCCTGGGGCTCCAGACCCTTCCCAGCTCCCTCAGCCCCTCCTGGGGCTCCAGACCCTTCCCAGCTCCCTCAGCCCCTCCTGGGGCTCCAGACCCTTCCCAGCTCCATTCCCTGCCCTGGACTCACTCCAGCCCCTCCAGGTCCTTCCTGAGCTGAGGGATGAATGGGAAACTGGAGCTTCACAGCGATCCAAGGAGCTTCAGGGCAGGTGGCTGGGACAGGGATGGGGACAAGCTCGGATGGATCCATCCCCCAGTCCCACCCAGCATCTCCTCCTGCCCCATTCCCAACATCACCAGCAGGGAGGGCCCATCCAGCCTCGTGCTGCAAATCCAGGAGCTGTTCCCTCACTGAGGGGCTCTGCCAGGCCTCATGACAAACCTCCAGGAGCCTTTTCTGGTGCTGAAACCCTGAGCTCTGCCTTGGCCAGGCCAAGTGGGCTCTGCTCTGTCCTCTGGATGAAGTGGGATTGGATTTATTGCTGTTTCTGCAGTGCTGGAGCTTCACTCAGGAGGCAGAATTACTCACAGAGCTGCCTCCTGCAGGGCTCCCCTGCTCCCCCTGATCTTTCCCTTCTTGCCTTCAGCTGAATTCTCTCTGCCATGAGCCATCAAACACAGAACTGCTCATAGATCATCTCTTGTCAGGGGCTGGCAGTGATTCTGGCCTGGCCCCGGAGCTCCACAGCTGTTGGAGAGTTTGTCTGGCTGCAGGGAGGGAGGGTGGTCTGGGTCAGGCTCTGGGGTGTTCTCAGCCTGTCCACGTTCCAGTGGATGCTGGATTGTAGCTGGAAAACCATCCTGTGGTGAGGGGAAAGCAGGAATGCACCACAACCTCAGGTTCTTCACAGAATCCCAGAATATCCCGAGTTCAAGGGACCCACAGGATCAGGGATCCAACCCAGGCCCTGCCCAGACCCCCAACAGCCCCACCCTGGCCATCCCTGCAGCACTGCCCAAATTTCTCCCCCATCCTTCATCTCCCCCACCCCTCACTCTCACACAATCATGGAATGTGCTGAGCTGGAAGGGACCCCCAGGGATGATCAATGCCAAAGCCAAAGCCTGCCCAGAGCCCCCAGCAAGCCCAGCCTGGGCATCCCTGGAGCTCTGGCAGCCTCGGGGCCGTGCCCATTCCCTGGGCAGCCTGGGCAGTGCCAGCACCCTCTGGGGGAAGAGCCTTGCCCTGAGCTCAGCCTGAGCTGCCCTGGCCCAGCTCCAGCCGTGCCCTGGCTGCTGTCCCTGTCCCAGAGCAGGGACATTTTCCAAACCAGGTTTTCATGGGTTCTTTGCTGGAAATCTCAGCAGATTTCTGGCTCAAAGCTTTGTGGGGAATAAATCCTACAGGGAGGGGATGGGGCAGGGTAAAGTCTGTGCTGCTGCAGCTGGATCCATGAAATCCTGCTGTGCCTCTTGGATTCTGGGTGGAACAGCTCCTTCCCTCCCTGATCTGCACCTTGTGCCTCTCAGAACAAGCTGGGTCTGGACCTGGTTTCTTTAACCTGCCTAAAAAAGCATTTTACTCACCCAAGGCAAAGGAAAATATTCCAGCTGGAGCTGGAATTGCTCTTACCCAGCCCTTGGCGTGTCCCTCTGTGGGTGCTGTAATTTAGGATGTGGCAGGCAGATCAGACAGCCTTGATGTGGCTTTGCTTTCTCCAGGAGCTTCTCCAGCACACTCATCCCTGCCTCCCGTGCCAAGCAGCTCTCCCACCCCTCCCATGCCCCCTGATATCAGGAACTAAAGGAAAAACACTTTGTAAACTGCTCAAAGCTGTGTAAATAACATTTCCGAAGAGCCTGGTGCACCCCACTGCCCTTCACCATCATGGAAGGGATTTTGGAGGGATCACTTCTGGAATTCCAGGGGAATTTACTTGGATGTGAATCCTGGGATGGCAGTGAACTGCTTGATCCTGTTTTCCCATCTGATCCCTGTGTCAGCTCAAAGGCCTCATCTGAAATGGCAGCCAGACCCCAGCACACGCCATTGTTAGTTTTCAATTATGAATTAATAGATTAAAAAATCCTGCTGGGTAATTACAACACGCTAAAGCAACAACCTGGCTTTGCAGCAGAGTGTCCTGAGGAGGAAAATCAATGGGATGAGGGCAGGGAAAGCAGTGGGATGAGGGCAGGGAAAGCAGTGGGATGAGGGCAGGGAAAGCAGTGGGATGAGGGCAGGGAAAGCAATGGGATGAAGGCAGGGAAAGCAGTGGGATGAGGGCAGGGAAAGCAGTGGGATGAGGGCAGGGAAAGCAATGGGATGAGGGCAGGGAAGCAATGGGATGAGGGCAGGGAAAGCAATGGGATGAGGGCAGGGAAAGCAGTGGGATGAGGGCAGGGAAAGCAATGGGATGAGGGCAGGGAAAGCAATGGGATGAGGGCAGGGAAAGCAGTGGGATGAGGGCAGGGAAAGCAATGGGATGAGGGCAGGGAAAGAAATGGGATGAGGGCAGGGAAAGCAATGGGATGAGGGCAGGGAAAGCAGTGGGATGAGGGCAGGGAGGTGCAGAGGGATAACCCCGAAGGGTTACAGGGAATTCATAATTCCGTTAATTTCCAATTTTCTGCTGGAAAACTCGGCTTCATGAGCATGGACATGCTTCCATTTGGAGCTGAGAGCTGCATCTCCCATCCTGCACCAGTTCCCAGAGGATCTGTAACCCCACCCAGCCTGAAAAGCAGGAGCAATCCCAGTGTTGAGGGACAGGGGTGCCACTTCCACCTCTCACAAACCCATTCCCTATTCCCTGACCCTCCATAGTGTTTGTAATTGTTGATCCCAAACTGTAAATAATCCCCTGTTCCCCAAATTAACAATGCCCTTCTCCAGTTTTAAATTATTTTCATGGGTTCTTTGCTGGAAATCTCAGCAGATTTCTGGCTCAAAGCTTTGTGGAGAATAAATCCTGCAGGGAAGGGATGGTTCAGGGTAAAGTCTGTGCTGCTGCAGCTGGATCCATGAAATCCTGCTGTGCCTCTTGGATTCTGGGTGGAACAGCTCCTTCCCTCCCTGATCTGCACCTTGTGCCTCAGAACAAGCTGGGCCTGGTCCTGGTTTCCTTAACCTGCCTAAAAAAGCATTTTACAGGGCACTGAAGTTTTATTGCCCTGTTGGACTCCCACATCCCTCCAGATGAAAAACGAGCCACTTCAAATGATAAAAGGTTTTATTTACTGCATTTTATTGACTGGAGTGGCAACAAAGCTGCATCCCTCTGCTAGGCTGGATCCTTGTGGACATAAAGCTCTTTGCAGGAGAGGTTTGAAGGCTGCTGCAGGAATTCCTGCCTGGCCTGAAGTTTATTCCCCTGAAGCTGAGCCATCCTCACACCCTTCCCTCCCATCCTCACACCCTTCCCTACCAACCCTACACCCTTCCCTCCCATTCTTACACACTTTCCTGCCATCTTTGCATCCTTCCCTCCCATTCTTGCATCCCTCCCTGCCATCCTTACATCCTTCCCTCCCATCCTTATACTCTTCCCTACCATCCCTACGTCCTTCCCTGCCATCCTTACATCCTTCCCTCCCATCCTTACACTTTTCCCTGCCATCCTTACATCCTTTCCTGCCATCCCTGCATCCCTCCCATACCCTATACCCTTCCCTCTCATCCTTGCATCCTTCCCTGCCATCTTTACATTCTTCCCTCCCATCCTTACATCCCTCTTTCCCATCCTTCACCCTTCCCTGCCATCCCTACATCATTTCTGCCCATCCTTGCACCCTTCCCTCCTGTCCTTCCACCCTTCCCTGCCATCCCTACACCCTTCCCTGCTATCCCTACACCCTTTCCTCCCATCTTTACACCCTTCTCTCTCATCCTTGCACCCTTCCCTGCCATCCTTACACCCTTTTCTGCCATCCTTGCACCCTTCCCTGCCATCCTTACACCCTTCCCTGCCATCCCTACATCCTTCCCTGCCATCCTTACACCCTTCCCTGCCATCCCTACATCCTTCCCTCCCATCCTTACACTCTTTCCTGCCATCCTTACATCTTTTCCTGCCATCTCTGCATCCCTCCCATCCCTATGCCCTTCCCTCCCATCCTTGCATCCTTCCCTGCCATCTTTACACTCTTCCCTCCCATCCTTACATCCCTCTTTCACCCTTACACCCTTCCCTACCATCCCTACATCCTTTCCTGCCATCCTTACATCCTTTTCTCCCATCCTTGCATCCTTCCCTGCCGTCCTTGTGTCCTTCCCTCCCATCCTTGCATCCCTCCCTGCCATCCCTACACCCTTCCCTGCCATCCTTGCACCCTTCCTCCTGTCCTTCCATCCTACCCTGCCATGTTTACACCCTGCCATCCCTACATCCTTCCCTCCCTGCACCCTTCCCTCCCATCCTTGCACCCTTCCCTGTCATCCCTGCATCCCTCCCATCCCTACACCCTTCCCTCTCATCCTTGCATCCCTCCCTGCCATCCCTGCCCTGGGAGATGCAGGGAGGGGGTGGAATCCATCCCAGAGGAGCAGCCCTGCAGGGGGAAGGCGGTGAGAAGGCAGAGAGGAGGTGCCAGGTGATCTCGGGGTGCGGTGGAGAGAGTCTGGGACAGGGACAGACCCCAAAGCTCTGAGGAAGAGGAAGGCAGAGAAGGGGAGAAGGAGGGATGGGGACCTGACCTTGAGAGGGAGGATGGGACACCAAAGCCATGGGAAGGAGGGACAGAGCTCCCTCAGCCCTTCGGTGGGTGGGACAGGAGAGAAGGGGGACAGGGAGAAGGTGCAGGTCCCTCCTGCAGGGAGGGAGGGGGGACAGCCACAGCAGCACTTCTGACCAAAACAGGGAATGTTTTTAGCAGAGCTGAGCCAAACCAGGGTCTGAGAGCTGCACCAGCTCACCCTCCACGAGCCACCGCTGCAGCTCGGGCAAAAAGCCCCATTTTTAGCAATTTCCAGGCTCCAAACTCTCCTGATTTCCGTGCGTCACAGGCTGAGATCCGCAGTCCCCGGGGACGGGGCTGCAGGAGCAGCGAGGTGAAGGTGGCTGAGCCCTCCCGAGGTGGCTCAGCCCCCGCTGTC
Organism: Setophaga petechia; assembly: GCA_024362935.1. Taxonomy (NCBI): domain Eukaryota; kingdom Metazoa; phylum Chordata; class Aves; order Passeriformes; family Parulidae; genus Setophaga; species Setophaga petechia. The sequence goes on along the minus strand of JANCRA010000118.1, from coordinate 169,966 downwards.
CCCGCACGTGTCCCCGAGCTGGGCTGCGGCTGCCTGGGAACGTGCGCTCGATCCAGCGTTACATCACTGCAGGGAGGGCAGCGGGGATCGGCGGCGGCAGAAATGCAGCAGCCAGGGCTGTCCAAATAAACCCTGATGGGAAAGGGGAGGCGTTCACAAATCCTATCCCCAGTGGAAAATATTCGGGTTTTCACAAATCCCATCCCCTCGACATTTGTGCTGCCGTCCCTGAAGGTCCTCCCCGATAAAAGGACGGGAGGCAGTGGCACAGCTCGCCCAGGGAGGATGTGGAGATGTGGATTCCTCATCCCTGAAGTGTCCGAGGGCAGGCTGGACACGAGCCCAGCCTGGCACTGCAGCCCTGCAGCAGCATTGGACACCCTAAAAACATTCAGGAGCCCTGCCAGGGGCATGGCCACGCTGCCCTGCCCAGCCTCAGGATGTGACCCTTTCCAAACCAGCTCATTCCTCATCCTAGCAGATGTGCAAAGAGGAATTCAGTCGTTCCCATTCCCATTTTAAACTGCCAGAGGGCAGGGATGGATGGGATATTGGGAAGGATTTCCTTCCTGCAAGGGCTGGGCTGGAATTCCCAGAGAAGCTGTGGCTGCCCCTGGATCTCTGGAAGTGTCCAAGGCCAGGCTGGCTGGTGCAGCCCCACATTTCTCTTCGCAGAGAAAAGCAAGGCACAATTCTTCCCAAGAACAATTCTTATCATTTGCTGTGCCTGTGTTTGTGCAAAAGCAGAATGCAAATGGAGATTGTTCACCCACAGTGATGGGGTTTTGTTTCCTTGGCCTGTCAGGGCCAAGTGTGTGTGTGTGTGTGTGTGTGAGTGTGAGTGTGAGTGTATGTGTGAGTGTGTGTGTGTGTGTGTGAGTGTGTGTGTGTGTGAGTGTGTGTGTGTGAGTGTGTGTGTGTGAGTGTGTGAGTGTGAGTGTGTGAGTGTGTGTGTGAGTGTGTGTGTGTCTGTGTGTGTGAGTGTGAGTGTGTGTGTGTGAGTGTGTGAGTGTGTGTGTGAGTGTGTGTGTGTCTGTGTGTGTGAGTGTGAGTGTGTGTGTGTGAGTGTGTGAGTGTGTGTGTGAGTGTGTGTGTGTCTGTGTGTGTGAGTGTGTGTGAGTGTGTGAGTCTGTGTGAGTGTGTGTGAGTGTGTGACTGTGAGTGTGTGTGAGTGTGTGTGAGTGTGTGTCTCTGTGTGTGTGTCTCTGTGTGTGTGAGTGTGTGTGTGTGTGAGTGTGAGTGTGTCTGTGTGTGTGAGTGTGTGTGTGAGTGTGTGTGAGGGTGTGTGAGTGTGTGAGTGTGTGTGAGTGTGAGTGTGTGTGTGTGAGTGTGTGTGTGTGAGTGTGAGTGTGAGTGTGTGTGTGTATGTGTGAGTGTGTGTGTGTGAGTGTGAGTGTGAGTGTGTGTGAGTGTGTATGAGTGTGAGTGTGTTGGTAATGCCAGCAGGCAGTCACGAGATTCTGTGCAGTTGGAGTGCTTGGCAGATTCAGTTTAGATGTAATGTAATACAGATAGAATAATACAGTATAATAAAGTAATTAATTAGCCTTCTGATATCATAGAGTCCTCCTCATCATTCCTCCTTTATCGGGGCCTTCCCAGCACAGCTACAGGCCAGGCTTGGAGCAGCCTGGGACAGTAGAAGGCACATCTCATGGATGTGCCACCCAAATGTTGATCCCAGTGCTGCAGGGACATCCCTGGGGCTCCTGTGCTCCATCCCCACAATCCCTGTGCTGCTCCCAGCCCCTCCACGCTGCCCTGCTGTGTTCTCCCTCTTCCACTGCCCAGCCCAGGCACTGGAGGTGTCCCAGGATGGAGCAGGTCTGGAGCAGGATGGAGTTTGTCCTAAAAAGGGTCTGAGTCTTCTCCAGGCTGAGCTTGGAGCTCATTCCTTTGCTGCACATTCCCACTCCCTCCCTTCCCCTGGCTTTTGGGGATTTTGGGCCCCCCATCAGTGCTGGGCACAGCAGCCCCATTCCCAGTCCTGTTCTGCTCTTTTTGGTTGATCCATCCTCCCTCTTTTTGGATGATTTTCCCCCAGCACCACGTGGCCACTTGTGCCCAGCAGGGCCATAGGGAGGGGACAGGAAGGACACGTGAGGACACATTTGAGGCATCATCCCCATCTCCCCCTGCCTGCGGGAGCATGGAGGAGCCAAACCAGCCCCAGTTCTGCTGTCACAGCAGCACCAGTGACATTGCCAGGGATGCCATACCAGGAGGTGCTGAGCTGCATCACTGCCCCAAACCTCTGTCACCTCCCTGAGCCATTCAGGTGACACTGGGGCCAGCCCCTGTCACAGACATCTTTCATGAAAAATCCTTTCCTTAGGATTTTTCCTCCTGAGAAGCTGAGAGGCCTCAGGAACAAAATGTAAACATTGATTATCTGCTGCTGTGGAATGCAACAGGTGCATCTGGGATTGGCCCATGTTGGATGTTTGTAATTAATGGCCAATCACAGTCAGCTGGCTCGGACAGAGAGCCGAGCCACAAACCTTTGTTATCATTCTTTCCTATTCTATTCTTAGCCAGCCTTCTGATGAAATCCTTTCTTCTATTCTTTCAGTATAGTTTTAATGTAATATCTATCATAAAATAATCAATCAGCCTTCTGAAACATGGAGTCAGATCCACACCTCTTCCCTCATCCTCAGACCCCTGTGAGCACCATCACAAGCCCCCACACTGTGGCACATCCCTGTCCCGTGTCCAGGGCACCTTTCCCAGCAATCTGCCCGTGCCAGCCCTGCTGCTCCTCACGTGTGGCCGGGCAGAGCCGCGTTTGTCACACGTCCCTCCCGATGTGTCACCGTGAAAGGTCAGCGCGTCTCTCCGTTCTGCCTGGCACCGTGCCCGAGGAGAGGGTGGCATTGCATAACCCGGCCTTGGCAGGGCCTCCTGGCCTTGGCAGGGCAGCCTCTCCTCTGGTTCTCAATTCCTGCAGTGCCCTCAGAGCCCCTCTGCACCTCGGGGCTGGGGCTGAGCCCCAGGGGACAGGATCCTGCTGCTCCTTTGTTCTCCAGCTCCTCCTGCTCCCTCAAGGCCAAGCCTCCCTCCTTTCCTTTCCTCTCCTCTCCTCTCCTCTCCTCTCCTCTCCTCTCCTCTCCTCTCCTCTCCTCTCCTCTCCTCTCCTCTCCTCTCCTCTCCTCTCCTCTCCTCTCCTCTCCTCTCCTCTCCTCTCCTCTCCTCTCCTCTCCTCTCCTCTCCTCTCCTCTCCTCTCCTCTCCTCTCCTCTCCTCTCCTCTCCTCTCCTCTCCTCTCCTCTCCCCTACCCTCCCCTCCCCTCCCCTCCCCTCCCCTCTCCTCTCCTCTCTTTTAACCATTCCAGGAACAAAAGCTGGGCTAGGGGGATCTCAGACTAAATTTATTCCTGAAACAATTGGTTCAGTTGCCAGTTTGGCCCTGGAGTCAGGGATTCACTGACTTCCCTCCCAGAGCAGCCTCTGGAAGCATCCACGCTCTTCCTGCTCCAGGAATCCCATGGATGGGTTGGACACCATGGATGTGCCTGGAGGAGCCCGGGCAGAGAGCTGGGAATGGGGAACCCCTGGGCTGTCCCAGCACTGCCCTCCCTGCTCCAGAGGGAGCTTGGCCAGCAGAGCTGGATCCCATCCCTTGGACTGCTCCAGGGAGGGAATTGCACAGTGACACGATGGCACCGTGCTGGCTGCCCCATGGAATTCCTGCTGGGATTGTCCCACTGTGCTCCCATGGAATTCCTCCTGGGATCACCCCCTCTTTTCCCACAGAATTCCTGCTGGGATTGTCCCACTGTGCTCCCATGGAATTCCTGCTGGGATTGTCCCATCCTGTTCCCATAGAATTCCTGCTGGGATCCCCCATCCTGGTCCCATGGAATTCCTGCTGGGATTGTCCCATCCTGTTCCCATGGGATCACCCCCGCTACTGCTCCCATAGAATTCCTGCTGGGATTGTCCCATCCTGTTCTCATAGAATTCCTGCTGGGATTGTTCCACTCTGTTCCCATGGAATCTCTCCTGGGATCACCCCCTCTTTTCCCACAGAATTCCTGCTGGGATTGTTCCACTCTGCTCCCATGGAATTCCTGCTGGGATCCCCCATCCTGCTCCCATGGAATTCCTGCTGGGATCCCCACCCTAGTCCCATGGAACTCCTGCTGGGATCCCTCATCCTGCTTTTCCCATGGAATTCCTGCTGGGATCCCCCATTCTGCTCCCATGGAATTCCTGTTGGGATTGTCCCATCCTGCTCCCATGGAATTCCTGCTGGGATCCCCACCCTGCTCCCATGGAATTCCTGCTGGGATTCCCCCAGTCTGCTCCTTCCATGGAATTCCTGCTGGGATCCCCCATCCTGCTCCCATGGAATTCCCCCATCCTGGTCCCATGGAATTCCTGCTGGGATCCTCCCCTTCTGCTCCCATGGAATTCCTGCTGGGACCCCCCACTCTGCTCCCATGGAATTCCTACTGGGATTGTTCCATCCTGCTCCCATGAAATTCCTCCTTGGGATCCCCCACTGTGCTCCCATGGAATTCCTACTGGGATCTCCCCCATTCTGCTCCCATGGAATTCCAGCTGGGATCCCCACCCTAGTCCCATGGAACTCCTGCTAGGATCCCTCATCCTGCTTTTCCCATGGAATTCCAGCTGGGATACCCACCCCGGGGACTCTGCCCAGCCCAGGGCTGTGGTCACTGCAGTGGGACTGGAGCTGCTCCAGCCTCCCCCATTCCCAAACCCCTGGAGGAGCGAGCTCAGCCCCATCCCTTGGGAGCAAAGCCCTGGCACAGCCCCAGCCCTGGGATTGCTTAGTTCAGAGAGCGAGGAAAACCAAATATTTTCCTTCTTAATTACCATCCTCCAGGCCAGCAATTATTCCTCCCCAGTGTCACTCAGCCTCACAACCAATTCCCAATGAAAGCCACGCTGGGCTGCAGCCTTCAAAGGCAGGAAGCAGATTTTGAAGCAGATTTTGGAGTTAATCTCCTTTCACAACAAGCCCCAAACCATGGCTGTGTTTATCCTGGGACAAAACCCTTGGGAATGAATAAGCCTGAAAAGGGCAAGGAGTTTTTTTTTCCCCCTGGATAGGAATATTTTGCTATATTGTTATTTAGTAAGAGAATAATGGAGGGAAGGGTGTCACAGATATATTTTATGAAAAATCATTTTGTTAGGATTTTTTCTCCTGAGAAGTTGAGAGGCGTCAGAGACAAAATGTAAACAATGATTTTCTGCTGCTGTGGAATGCAACAGGTGCATCTGGGATTGGTCTCATGTGGTTGTTCCTAATTAATGGCCAATCACAGCCCAGCTGTCTCAAAATCTCTGGTCAGTCACAAGATTTTATTATCATTCCTTTCTATTCCTTTTAAGCCTTCTGATGAAATTCTTTCTTCTATTCTTTTAGTATAGTTTTGATATATAATTTTATTTTAATATTATATAAATAATAAAATAATAAATCAGCCTTCTGAAACATGGAGTCAAAATTCTCATCTCTACCCTCGTCCTGGGCCCCCTGTGAACAGCACCACAGAAGGGCTTTGGAATGATGGCTGGAAGGTGGCAGCAGGTGAGGCTGGATCTCCTCTGGAGCTGCAGGACATTGGTCCAAACTGTGCCACCCTCACCCTCCACGAGGTTCTCCTTTCTCCATCAGCATTCCAGCGTCCACTGCCCATTTGGAGCTGGGCTCCAAATCCACCAAATCTCCCAGAAATTTCCCAGATCCTCCCCCAGCAGAGTTTTGGGGATTGCTGGTGGTGCTGGGGTGGTTGAACACAAGGAATATTGAAATTTTTCCAGGTTTTAGGTCTGCCTAGGGTTTCATCTCAGGAATGATGCCCTCATCCCATTCCTTGGTGGCTGAAGGGCATCTCCAGGCCACCTGCACTGTCCCTTCCCAGGTCTGGATAATTCAGGCTGGTCCAGGAGGAGCTGCAGATCCTCGTGATCCCTGGGGATGTGGGTGTGGAAGGAGTGGGACATGCCCTGGTCCAGTCCTGACCTGCACTCAGGATTTGGGAATTTGGAGCTGCCCAGTGTGGACAGTCACAACATCAGAGTGCTCTGATTCACCCCAGGCACGTCTCTCACCACTAATTGCACTTTTTTCCTCAAAAACTCCAGAAAACTCTACATCCCCACACCTCAGATGAGACAATCCTTTCCCAGTGGGGGAAACAAAGCCCAGGGAGACATCAAAGTGAGGGAGCTCTGGAATTCTGGCTTGGAGAGGAGGAGAAAAATTCCATCTCCAGAAAGATGCGGCTACAGGAGCAGTGCACGGGGAGGAACAATTTGGGAAGATATGGAAAAAATGTGAAACATCCCCAGGGAGGAATCAGAGGTTCAAAGGTAGCAGGGGATTTGAAAAAGAGAAGGAAGTGACTAAAAAAAAAATTAATATGCAAAATGCACTGAGCAAAAAAGTTCAGGTCTGGACATGGCACTGCAGAAATCCAGGTGGGAAAGATGGAAAATCCCGAGGCAGGTCGGGAGGGATGGTTTCCCACAGCCTGGAATGAACCCCAGCCCCAGCCCCAGCCTGTGGAGGTGCCATCCCTCAATCTATGGGACACTCACAGCCACAGGAGATGGGATTGAGGCATTCCAGAGCTCCCAGCCAGGAATGAGGCACCAAAATCCCTTTTTGGTTTGGTGTTTGGTGTCCCTGGCTCCTCTGCTCGGGGAGTTGTGCCTCTGTCTCCTTGTGGGGTGATGGGATTGCAGATTTTCCTCTCCCAAGCTGTTTGTGGAATGCAGAATATGCATCTCCAGCTGGGAGGACTGGAAAAGGATTACAGCTGTTGGAGATTGCAATGCAAGATGTTTTCCATTACCATCTCTATGGCAGATTACCTTTGTCAAGTGGGCAGTTTGCCTTATCTCTCTCTCTGAGTGACCACATTCACTCCTCCCTCGGGAGGGGACACCTGCTGATAACAGCTCTGGAATGTCCCTGCAGGGCTGATAAGAACTACAGCATCCCATTGGGAGATGGGAGCCCAGAGGGAGGAGCCAAGCATTCCTACCCGGATAGAATCTGGAGATTCTGGAACACCAGCACGGCTCCTGCACTGGATCCCCAGAGGAACAGCAGCTGCCTCTTGCCCTGCATCTTCAGAGGCAGAGACTGCACCTTTCTCCAGGATCCCTGCTCCAGCAGAACCAGCCCTGACCCTGCAGGAGGGCTGAGCCACAATTCCAATGGCACTGCTGCCACCAGCCTGACCCACAGGGTGTCAGCTTGGGCTCTGACTCTGGCACTGTTGGTTTAGTTCACTGCATTGTTTATTTTATCCTTTTTTTTTCCTTCCCTATTAAAGAACTGTTATTTCTGCTCCCATGTTTTTACCTGAAAGCCCCCTAATTTAAAATTTATAGCAATTCAGAGAGGTGGGGAGGGTTTACATTCTCCATTCCAGGGGAGGCTCCTGCCTTCCTCAGCAGACTCCTGTCATTCCAAACCAAGACACAAGCATTCCCAGCTGACAAATTCCCCATTCCCCAGACATTTCAGAGCTCGGGACAGCTCTCAGCCGCTGCTGGTGGAGTGTCTGGCAGGAGAACAACACCCACCAGGAAAATGCCAACACGGGAGCCTCAGTCTCTTCAAGAAACACGTCCCACTCCGTGTTTTTTCAGGAATTAATTGCAAAGACATTTCTGGGGTTTGTTGCAGTGGGGGTTGCCATGGCAACTGCTCCAGCTACTCAGGAAAAATAGGGAGGGCTCCCACTGTCACGGGGGCCATCTGTCCCTTCCATGGGGGGTCATTTTGAAGCTCTGCTCCAACCTCCACCAGCCAAATCTTCCTTTTAAACCTCTGAAAGTCCTGGGTACAATTTATCAGCCAGCTCCTGCCCTCAATCTCTGTTTCTTTTCTCGGCACTGACAGGATAATTTTCTCTCTATCGCTGCAAATTAAATTCTAATGAGGAAGCTCTGCATTTCAATGTGATGGAGAGCCAGGATGCACAGGAGAATTGAATCCATCCAGGAGGGAGGAGAAGGGATTGAACAGGAATGCCTGAGGGGCAGGAGCCCTCTGGCAGGCTTGGGGAAGGCAGCTCTGTTGACAGGACAAGAGGGAACAGCCTCAGGCTGGGCCTGGGGAGGCTCAGGTTGGACATCAGCAGGAATTTCCCCATGGAAGGGGTGGGCAGGCCTTGGAATTGCCCAGGCAGGTTTGGAGTGCCCATCCCTGAGGTGTCCAAAGCTTGGACGTGGCACTCAGAGCTCTGGGCTGAGGGCAAGGTGGGCACTGGGCACAGCTGGGACTCCTGGAGGTCTTTTTCAACTTCAGCATTTCTGGGGTTCCCTTTTCCCCCTAAGGATGGATTGGGGGTTTTGGGGGGATTCAGGTTCCCCTCTGAGCTGAGACCACAAAATTGTCGCAGACATCTTTTCATTAAAATCTTTTCATTAGGATTTTTCTTACTGGAGCTGGAAAGTTTCAGCAACAAATGTAAACAATTATTATCTGCTGCTGTGGAATGCAACAGGTCCAGCTGTGATTGGCCCCTCTTAGATGTTTATAGTTAATGGCCAATCAAGGACTGAGCTATCCTGGACAGAGACTGAGAGAGCTCCTTTATTATTGTTCTTTCTTTTCTATTCTTAATTTAGCCAGCTTCTGAGGAAGCATTTTCTTTTCTATTTCTTTTTTAGTATAATCATAATGTAAAAAAAAAAAAAAAAAAAATATATATATATATATAATAATAAATCAAACCTTCTAATCATAGAGTCAACATTCTCATCTCTTCCTTCGCCTCCAAACCCTTGTGACCACAGTCACACAAAATCCTCATGGCTGGAAGTTTGAGCAGCTCCTGGGATGCAGAGCTGGGATGAAATGGAGCTGGGTGTGGGTTCTTCCCTGCTCCAAACCCGGGGTGCTCCTGGGGCACTCTGGGGGGCACAGCCCACCATGGCCACAGCAGCCCATGGACCCCAAATCCCATGGGAGGAAGGGGCTGGATCCACTGCTGCAATCTGATCCTGAGGGGATTTGCAGTTGTGGTTTCTCTGGGAAGTGGCAGCAGCAACAACACTTCCATGCTCACAATGGAGTATTTTTTAAATCTCTTTATTTCATGTGTTCAGGGAAATGAAGGATTTCCCCAAATATTTATGGTGGCCATTAAAGACCAGGAGGCTGAAGATGTTCATTTGAGTCAGCAACACTTCTAAAGGAAACTCTGCTGAGTTTTTTGAATGCCAACAAAGAATTTCTGCCAAAATTTTGCACAAAATTTGTATAAAAAACTTTGAAGTTGAGTATTTCTTCACCTTTTCTCAAAGGACTTGTAGTGGAGAACTCTTGGTATTGGGAATGGAGATAGTGATCCTTGGTTTCCATTCCCAGAGGTTCAATATCAAAATGATGCAGGAAAAATATTTCAGGTTGTTTATTGTGGGGTTTTTTTTGTGTGTATTGTTTAGGTTTTGACTTGGTGTAATGTTGATATTAGAAAAATGCTCTCTTTGTTTTGTGATTTCAAATGCTCCTCCTGCATCATGGAGCTTCCCTCAAGGATTGGGAAACCCAAACCACCATTCCCATTCCCATTTCCCAAGGGCTGGGAAAGCCAAACTGACCCCAAGGGGGGTTTTGGCAGCTCTGGTTTCTCCTCGTGGGGAAACCTCTTGCCTGGGGGACATTTGAGCTGCTCAGAACTGCATTTACATCCTTCACAGCAGTGAAGACATCCCTGAATTTCCCACACATTCCCAGGATCATGAATCATCTCCAGATAATTTCAGCTGAGTTGGAAGTCATTGGGAAAGGGGCAGTTTGGGGCTGAGGTGCTGCTGAGCTCTTCTTCCCTCCTAGATGGTCCCAAGGAATGGGATTAGAGGGTTCCCACTCATTAATACCTGCTCTGATGAGCTCCAAGGTCTTTTCCAACCTAATTTATTCAGGGATTACATAAATATTTCACTCTGGGGGCTGAGAGAAGGTCTGGGACCATTTTACCCCACCCTGATGGTTTCAAAACGCAAATCTCACATTTAACATCTCCTCATCTTTAAATTGCCTGAAAATCTTGGAGTTCAGTCCCCTCAGGAATTCATCCCTACATTCACAGCATCCATGGGGTGGGGACTCTTCAGGAAGGGACGTTCAGACCCTGAGATTGTCACTTGAGCATCTGTGTGTTATCAGCTGAGCATCTGTGTGTCTGCAGCTTCTTCCTGGAGGAAAATCAACCCAAATTATCTGTAAAGAATAACCCAGGGAGCAGCTCCCTGGCTTCTCATTATCCCAAGAATCAGAACAGCTGAATTTCAGAATGTTCCTGCACCCTCAGCATCGCTGAATTCAATTCAGGCATCTTCACTCCTGGTTTAAAAATATCTCTGAAGGAGCTGCAGGAAAACTGCAGAGAGCTGAGTTCACCACGAGGTGTTTTCTGCCAGGTGACAGGGCTGACTGAGTCTAGCTGGATCCTGAGTGAATCCTTCCCCAAACCCTCACTGTTTCCAGAGAAACCCCCAACACCCCCACCCTGGCCATCCCTGCAGCGCTGCCCAAATTTCTCCCCCATCCTTCATCTCCCCCATCCCTCACTCTCACACAATCATGGAATGTGCTGAGCTGGAAGGGACCCCCAGGGATGATCAATGCCAAAGCCAAAGCCTGCCCAGAGCCCCCAGCAAGCCCAGCCTGGGCATCCCTGGAGCTCTGGCAGCCTCGGGGCCGTGCCCATTCCCTGGGCAGCCTGGGCAGTGCCAGCACCCTCTGGGGGAAGAGCCTTGCCCTGAGCTCAGCCTGAGCTGCCCTGGCCCAGCTCCAGCCCTGCCCTGGCCCAGAGCAGAGATTGGAACTCATTAATTTGGGGAATTTGGGAGTCACAGCCCAGGTTCCAGTGGCAGCTGCTCTGAAGTGACCCCAAACTCTGGCTTCTGTGTTCTGGTTTTCCCACTGTCCCCATCTCTGCTGGTGGGCCTGGACCTGAGGAAAATTTCCCACATGCCACAATCCCAAAGAAAGGAGACAGAGCTGTGTGTGGCTGTGCTGATGGGACACCCCACCAGGGATATCAAAGATTTGGGGTTTTGTGGGAATTTGGGCTTCCAGGGCACCTCACTGGCCCCAGGCATGGCCTGAAGTAGGGAATGGAAGGCACCGAGCTGGCAAAATCAAAAAATGTGTTATAATCAATCTTTGATGAATTTTATGTTGTTTATTCATTTATTTTCCACTTCCTTTCTTGTCCTTCACTCTGTGGCTTGGACAGCCACCCCAGAAGGTTTGCTGTCAAAGAAACATAAGAGATCAATAAATACAAAACAATAATTTTGCCAAGTCCAGCTGCTGTTCTAATTCCAGCCCTGTGTCCCCAGGCCACCAATGGCACAGGAGATTTGTTCTTCCACCAACCAGACCAAGCTGTAAAGTTTTGGCTGTCCCAGAACAGTGAGAGCTGATGTAGCAGAATAGTTTAAAAGCTTGCTTAATTTGTTCTTTTGACATGAAAGGCTCGTTGAGAAGCTTTGAAAAATTCAGTCAGAACAGCTCCCAGCAAGTCCAGGGCAGGAACAGACCTCAAGCATCACCAGCTCAGCTCTTTGGTAGGTGAAGGTAAACAAAAATAACATAAATCTCTGTTTCAGAGGATGAAGAATTTGTGCTGTTGGGTGAAGTGTTGTGAAAATCCAGGGATATCAAAAATTGTGTTTTCCCTTGCTTTAGCCCCCATTTACAAGAGGGTAAATTCCAGTCTTTCACTGCTTTACCTCAGCAGAAATTCTGGACTCGGGTGAGGAAACCCTTCTCCTGCCAGGTTCAGTTTGGGTCCAGTCTCAAGGAGCAATCGTGGCCCCTTCCCTTGGATCTGAGTGAAACTCCAGAGCGCTGCTGTGCTCAGGCAGGTCCAGGGAGGAGTTTGATGGAGGAGTTTGCTCCAGGAGCTCAGGGAAGGAGCCTGCACTGAGCCCTGTCCCCGGGATATTTTCTGGAAAATCCCTTCACTAGGATTTTTCTGCTGAGAAGCCTCAGAAATGAAATGTAAACAGTAATTATCTGATAGCTTGGAATGTGCTCTGGAGGTTGCCCACCAGCAGGTGCATCTTTGATTGTTTCCATGTGAATTGTTTTTAATTAATGACCAATCCCAGTCCAGCTGTGTTGGGACTCTGGTCAGTCACGGGGTTTTATTATTCATTCTTGTTAAGCCTTCTGATGTCTACTTTCTCTTTATTTGGTATAGTTTTAGTATAGCATTTTTTAGTATAGCATTATTTAATATAACATAACACAACACAACATATAATACAATATAATATAACATAACATAATATAACATAACACAATACAGTATAATACAATAAATAATATAATATAACATAACATAATATAACATAACACAATATAATACAATAAATAATATAATATAACATAACATAATATAACACAATATAATATAGCACAACACAATATAATATAACATAGCACAATATAGTATAACATAACACAACACAATATAGCACAACACAACAAAATATAATATAATACAATATAATATAATATAATATAATATAATATACTAACATAATATAACATAATAGAACATAATATAATAGAATAGAACATAATAGAATAGAATATAACATAACACAACACAATATAATACAATATAACATAACATAACATAACATAACACAACACAACATAACATAATATAATATAACACAATATAATATAATATAAAATATAATATAATATAATATAATATAACACAATACAATATGATAGAATATAATATTACATCAGCTTTCTGAGAACTTGGAGTCAGTTCTCATCTCTCACCTCATCCTGGGGACCCTCACAACACCAGGAGAGCCCTGATCCCAAAGCCTCCCCAGAGGCAGTGCCAGAGCACGCTCTGTTTTCCCAAGCTGGGGGCTGAGTGTGCATCCATGGATAAATGTGCCAGCAGCTCCCCAGCCAGGAATGGCCCTCCTGGGACTCCACCAAGCGAGTTTCTCATCGTTAATTCCTGCTCTGGGAAGTTGCACCATGAGATGCACGAGGCCATGGAGGAGATCCAAGAGCTCAGAGCTCCTGACTCTGCTTTCTTCCCTGGAAATCACAACAAGGAAAATGGAACGAGGAGTTCTCCCACCCCACTACGGCTAACAGGGGAAGAATTTGAGTCTTGAGATAACCAGGAGGGTTGTTTGAAAGCACAGAAAGTTCCTGCTCACACTCTTGGAAGCAGCATTCCCAAAGGAGACTGAAGATAAAGCAGCTCCCGAGAGAGAGAGCAGGAGGACACCGAGTCCTGGGACAGTTCTGCTCTCACCCTGTCAAGCTCCTCCTGTCCCTCCCCAGGGCCTGGGCCCAAGGACACATTTGCACTCTTGTTCCCTTGTCCTTTTTCCTCTCCATTTTTCTCCTTTTGGGTTGATTTTCCTGGCTTTTCCACCAGCTGGATGCGCCATCGTTCAGAAGTTTCAGCTTTCTGAAATTGGTCACTCTGAACATGAGCTGTGCTTGGCTTCCCTGTGGCTCCCAGGGCTATCCCAGGCCTGTCCCGTGTCCAGCCCACACAGTCCTGGCCCAAACCTGGGGCTGAGCTTTGCTTTGCCTCTCTCTGATGACATTCTCAGGGTTCCACAAATGGTGCAGATCAGAGTCTCGTGGAAATCAGATGGTTCCTTGTGCAAAGAGACACAGCAGGACATGGACTCAACGTCCCTGGGGTGGCTCCAAGGAATCTGAAGTTCCTCACGCAGCCAAAAACACCAGGGCAGGACAGAATCACACAGCACTGCCAGATCCAGGCTGTCCAAGCAACTTTAGAACAACTTAGAGTTTCCTTCCAGGAAAACATTCCTGGGACAACCCAGCAGCTGCACCACCCAAGGAGGGGAGAGTTTAGTCACAGATTTTTCTTTCTTTTCTATGATTGATGAAAATTTTGTTCATAATTGAAATTCATTGGAATTAGCAATCTTGGAAAAACAAGGGCTCTTTCAGTGATGCCTGAGGTTTTAGTTTTTATATTTTTCACATTCTGTGCTGCTTTAGTGTGTGGGTCTGGGCTTCACATCAGGGGATGGTGAGCTCTGTGCACAGAGCAGGGAGACAAAACAATTCCTGCTCCAGCTGGGCACCAAGGACAAATGATCCAAATCTCAGCCCAGGAGCACAAACACCGTGGGCTGGAGAGAGAAAAACAAGGATGGGACTGCCTGGGCTAAAGCTGGGATGGGACAATGAACTGCAAGATGCAAATGGAGCAGAACTGATCCCAGGGACAGACCCCGTGCCCGGCCGTGCATTTTGGGACCATTTTGGTTCATCTTGGGTTCATTTTGGGGCCATTTTGGTTCATCTTGGGTTCATTTTGGGACCATTTTGGTTCATCTTGGGTGCAGCCCTGGCTGGGCTCTGGTGCTGCCCAAGGTGGATCCATTGAGGAGATCCTTTGAATAAATCCCTGCTTTATTCTTTAACTCTGTCCAGTCTCTGTCCTAGGTCAGCCTTCACAAGGCATCACCAGGACCTTTTTCTTTCTGCCCTGAGTTTTGTTGTGAAGTGGGTACAAGCTCCTGTCCAAATCCCAGGGACAACCACAGCCAGGCATCCAGGAAATGGCTCCATGGATGCAGCAAAACGAGCTTCAAATGACCTTGGCCAGCTGAAAAAATATCTCAAAAAATGATAATGCTGATGGGCAAGAGCACAGAAGAGAGTGAGAAATACCATGGGCTGAGATGCCCAAAAATGAGAAGGTTGAGGGAAGCAAGAATTTCCAGGAAGAGGAAGGGTGGAGCAGGTCCTTCACGAGCAGGGCAGGCAGGACAAGACAAGACAATGCTGCAGAGAGGAGGCTGGAACGGAGATTTGAGAAAACAATCCAGGGATGGAGATTTCTGGGCACAGGGAATTGCCTGGGGAGGCCATGGAGGCCCCATCTCCCAGGGTTTTGGAGCACAGAGGTCTCAGGAATTCCCAGCTAAGCCTGCTCTGACAGGTGGATGAAGGAAATGACATTTCAAGACTTGTTTTTCCTTGGTTTTCTGTTCCCCCCTGGTATTGGCACAACCCAGGGAACACAGTTAATTATAGCTCTGGAGAGAATTGATTGCTGCTTTCCCTTATTTGGTGGATAACAGCAAATCCTGCTTTGTGACAACGAGGAAACCTGGTCTGGGAGCCCTGTCTGAGGTTACTGACCCAAGCAACTGCCCAGTCCAAGGATTCTGGGTTTGTCCCTGGTTTTCTGTGTCCCCCAGGGGCGTCAATCCCCTTTTCCTGGACTTTACAGGGATTTTTTCCCATGCAGATCAACCCCATATTTCATCTCAGGGCACCTCTTGCTCTGCACAAATCCTGCTTGGGGGAGAAAACCCATGAAAAATCACAACAGAAATTCAGATTTCAATGGAATTCAAGATTCTCAAATGCAGGAATAGCAAGAAATTAGTGGCTTTGCAGGCTGAGAGAGCTCTGAATGCCAAGAAACCCTTGGGCTCCCTGCAGATCTGCAGGGAGGCACCTGCAAGGTGAGAAACAGCCACTCCAGGTATCCAAGCCCAGTTCCCAGGAATATGGTCTAGAAGTTCCCTTTTCACTCCTTTAAAAACTCCCCAAACCTCAGCATAACCCATCAAATTTAGGAGTTTTGGTTCCCAAAATCCTCAGGGTGAAACTCAGACAAGAAGAAATCAAATATTCCTGGTGCAGGGATTCCTCATCCATCTTTTTGGGTGGAACAGGCACAGAAGGGCTCCAGAGCTCCAGGAAAAGCTGGATGAATGAATCAATTCCTGCTCAGAGCCTCAGTGAGATCTGTGTGAACCAGGAGCTATGAAGGCATGAAATGAGATCAGAACCAGCCCTGGAGCTCCTGCCCTGCCCCAGGCCCATCCCTGATTCCCTCTCAAGCTCCAGGGGGATCTCACTGGCTGGATGAGCTCCCCTTGGCATGGGGCCACCCCTGGGATCAGCCATCCTGTCCCTCATCACTTCCAGATCATTAAATTATTTCTCTCTAATCCAATCAGCCACGCAGGCCTGGAGCAGCCCATGGGGTGGAGGCCTGAGCAGGAGCTCCATGGCCATTTCCTGATGCCCAGAGCAGCCCTGGGGAGGGCCAGGCAAACAGGGAATTGTTGATACCATGGCAGCACCTGAAAGACCTTGAAGGCTCAGGTAAATTGCCATAAATTTCATGTTTTCTCCATTCCCAAGGACTTTTCTCCTCTGCTGTCTGGTTGAGAGGCAAACACCACATTTTTATCGAGCTTTGAAGGCAGCTGCACCTCTGGGCTCAGCAGGGTGGGGCAGTGTGCCCAGATGCTTTGAGGGCATCAAATCCCACAGTCCTGGCTGGGAACAGTCTGGAACTCCTTGGAGGAGAAGCCTGGAACTCCAGGCTGGAGAAGGAGCTCAGGGCTTTCTCCATCCCCTGTGCCAGCAGGTCTCGGGTTGCTGTTGATATTTTCTGCCCCAAAATGTGCAGGGTGTTTCTGTTTTGGCCTGCGCGACCAAAGAACTGTAGGGGCCGTGAGATTATAGTGTGTATTGTATAGCTGGCCTCTCAGTAAAAGATCTATGTATTGTATAAAAGATCTATGTATTGTATAAAAGATCTGTGTATTGTATAAAAGATCTATGTATTGTATAAAAGATCTGTGTATTGTATAAGTGACCCTGCTCCAATTCTCGTTACTGTAAATGGGCTGCAGCTGTGATGCCCTTAATTGGGTGGCAGCTGTAGCCCCATGAGAAGGTTTGGGATAAAAGGGCTGGGCCAGTCAGAGAGAGCCTGGAGGAGCCCTGAAGAAGAAGCAGGAACATCACCCCTGTGAAGAGCTGCCTGCAAGAAAATCATCGAGAAGGTATGAGACTTTAGAACTATGCTAACTACATATGGTAACAACAAAGAACGAGTCTGGACTCTTCGCTTTTTGGTCTTGAGGTTGTTTATTAATTCTTATCTATAAAATTTTCTTTCTGCCCAGCTGAGGTCTGCTCACAGGGCAGCCACAGGCACTCTGACCACCCCTGAGGAGGTGTTGTCCTTTTATACTACAAACTACATATAACATATTTACACTTAATTCCCAATACCTATCACCTGTGTTAGACAGTGCACTTCTACTCTAAAGCAATCCCAAAGTGCCAACATCACTGCAGAAAATGGAGAACAAGAAGAAGAAAGAAGGACTAGACCCACTCAGATTCCTCCATCTTGTCCCCATAATCCCCACGCCAAAAATCCTAAAATCTACATTTTCACCCTGTGCGTATTTTATTATTACACCATTCAAACCTGTGTGACTTTCAGGTCCTCATACAAAGCTGGTAACTTGTTCCAGGGGTCAAAATCAAATCCCCAGGTGCTCTGGGCTGTGTGCTAGGGTCTCTGAGCCCCCTGATGGGGTCCTCAGCAACTCTGGACATGCTGTGGGATGAGTTCCCACAAGCAGGGAGCCCCAAACCCCCTTGGGTCACCCCAAAGCCCAGGCTGAAGCCCCTCAAAGGCTGGCCCAACCTCAGGTGGGGCATCCTGAGCCCTTCCCAGGTTCTCCTGCAGCCTTCAGCAAGGGAAGGGCTGCCCTGGGAGGAATTCCAGTCAAGGAAAACACCCTGCAGCCCTCAAATGCTGGATCTGCTCCATGGGGCTGCTCCAGGGACACATCCCAGCCCTCAGAGGCTCCCCAGGGCCTTTCCCAGGGATCTCACACCAGAAACAATCCCAGACACTGTGGGGTGACAAGGAGGCAGCACAAGACATTTTCCCTACCTGGGTTTCACTGGTTTTATCTTGTCACAGGGTTTTCCTCTCCTGCCCTTCCCGTATTCCTGGGATCCTGTGCAAGCTCCAGATGTCCCCCACACCCCTTTGCTGGAGCTGGCAAAGGATGCTCCACATCTCCCTGCCTTGTTCCCGGGTCTCTGTAGCCCTTCCACTGATCCTCTTCCTCTCAGAGGATCCTTCAGGTGATGGAAATCACCTTTTATTTCCCTCCCTCAGCAGAGGGAATTAAAGAGGAAGAGCTCCCAGCCTGAGCCAGGAGCGGCTGGGAAACCTCTGAGCACAACTGGGGTGCTGAAAATTTACATGGATTCAAAAGACAGCAGGAAAAAAGTTCTTAAAAGGAATATTTTTAGGATTGCTGACAGCAAAATCCCCCCTTTTAACCTTGAAAAACCTCAAGAAACACCTGGGTGTAGCACTCAGGGCTCTGGTTTAGTTGGTAAGTGGTGTTTGGTCCAATCTAAATCATTCTCTGATTCCATCCCAGAGGCCCTGCCTTGTTCCCGGGTCTCTGTAGCCCTTCCACTGATCCTCTTCTTCTCAGAGAATCCTTCAGGTGATGGAAATCACCTTTTATTTCCCTCCCTCAGCAGAGGGAAATAAAGGGGAAGAACTCCCAGCCTGAGCCAGGAGTGGCTGGGAAACCTCAAAGCACAACTGGGGTGCTGAAAATCTATGTGGATTCAAAAGACAATAGGAAAAAGTTCTCAAAAGGAATTTTTTTAATGGTTGCTGACTGCAAAATTCCCCCTTTAACTTTGAAAAACCTCAAGAAACACCTGGATGTAGCACTCAGGGCTCTGATTTAGTTGGTACGTGGTGTTTGGTCAGCTTTGGAGGTCTCTTCCAACCTAAACCATTCTCTGATTCCATCCCAGAAGCACAAACCAATGGGGAAATGAATCTGGGGAAGCATCTCCCTCCTCTCCCTGCTCACCCACAGCTGCCCGGGATGAATTCCAGTCAAGGAAAACATCCTGCAGCCCAGAAATGCTGGATCTGCTCCAGCACCCTGCTGCAGGACCCTTGATCTGACCCCAAGCTGCTTGTGCCGTGCTCTGAAGGAAAATTACACCCAGCAGAGGGTTTGTGAGGAGCCAGCGCTGCTCTCAACAGCCGCAGGCTGGTGCTTAATGAGCTTTCAGCTGATTGTTAGCGAGTGCAGAGCACAATTAAAGCCCATTAGCTGCCATGACATCACCAGCTCGGAGGAAACTCTGTGCCGGGCAGGAAGGAGGCAGGACAGCCGTGGAATTATGGCTGTGCAATGAGTTAAAATCATTGAGGTACAGCCGCAGAGTTACAGCCAGGGAATGAGTTAGAGCTGTGGAGTTAAAACAGGGGGTTACAGCCACGGAATGAGTTAGAGCTGTGGAGTTAAAACCGTGGGGTTACAGCCATGAAATGAGTTAGAGCTGTGGAGTTAAAACCGTGGGGTTACAGCCACGGAATGAGTTAGAGCTGTGGAGTTAAAACCGTGGGGTTACAGCCATGAAATGAGTTAGAGCTGTGGAGTTAAAACCGTGGGGTTACAGCCACGGAATGAGTTAGAGCTGTGGAGTTAAAACATGGGGTTACAGCCGTGGAATGAGTTACATCCATGGAGTTAAAACATGGGGTTACAGCTATGAAATGAGTTAGAGCTGTGGAATTAAAACATGGGGTTACAGCCATGGAATGAGTTACATCCATGGAGTTAAAACATGGGGTTACAGCCATGGAATGAGTTACATCCATGGAGTTAAAACATGGGGTTACAGCCATGGAATGAGTTACATCCATGGAGTTAAAACCATGGGGTTACAGCCATGGAATGAGTTACATCCATGGAGTTAAAACATGGGGTTACAGCCATGGAATGAGTTAGAGCTGTGGAGTTAAAACCGTGGGGCTACAGCCATGGAATGAGTTACATCCATGGGGTTACAGCCATGGAGTTACAGCCATGGAATTGTAGCTGTGGAATTAAAACCGTGGGGTTTCAGCCATGGAATGAGTTAGAGATGTGGAGTTAAAACATGGGGTTACAGCCGTGGAATGAGTTACATCCGTGGGGTTACAGCCATGGAATTGTAGCTGTGGAATTAAAACCATGGGATTACAGCCATGGAATGAGTTAGAGATGTGGAGTTAAAACCGTGGGGTTACAGCCATGGAATGAGTTACATCCATGGAATTAAAACCGTGGGGTTACAGCCATGGAATGAGTTAGAGATGTGGAGTTAAAACGTGGGGTTACAACTATGGAATAAGTTACATCCATGGGGTTACAGCCATGGAATTACAGCCATGGAATTGTAGCTATGGAGTTAAAACCATGGAATTACAGCCATGGAATGAGTTACAGCCATGGAATTACAGCCACAGAATTACAGCCATGGGGTTAAAACCATGGAATTACAGCCATGGAATTGCAGCTGTGGAGCTAAAGCCATGGAATGAGTTACAGCCATGGAATGAGTTACAGCCATGGAGTTAAAACCAATGAATTACAGCCATAGAGCTCTTACAGCCATGGAGTTGCAGCCGTGGAATTGTTACAGCCACAGAGTTACAGGCATGGAATTACAGCCATGGAGTGAATTAAACTCATTGAGTTACAGCCATGGATTTACAGCCATGCAGTTTTTAGAGCCATGGAGTTAAAACCATAGAGTTACAGCCATGGAATGAATTAAACTCATTGAGTAACAGCCATGGAGTTGTTGCTGCCATGGAATAAGTTACAGCCATGGAATGAGTTAGAGCCATGGAGTTGTTACAGCCATGGAGTGAATTAAACTCATTGAGTTACAGCCATGGATTTACAGTCATGGAGTTGTTACAGCCATGAAATGAGTTACAGGCATGGAGTTACAGGCATGGAGTTACAGGCATGGAGTGAATTAAACTCTTTGAGGTACAGCCATGGAATTACAGCTGTGGAATTACAGCCATGGAATGAATTACAGCCATGGAGCTGTTGCAGCCATGGAATTGTTACAGTAATGCAGTCACAGCCATGGAATGGGTTAGAGCCTTGGAGTTGTTACAGCTATGGAATTGCAGCCATGGAATTGTTACAGCCACGGAGTTACAGGCGTGGTATTACAGCCATGGAGTGAATTAAACTCATTGAGTTACAGCTGTGGAGTTACAGTCATGGAATGAGTTATATCCATGGAGCTGTTGCAGCCATGCAGTCACAGCCATGGAATGAGTTGGAGCCATGGAATTAAAACCATGGGGTTACAGTCATGGAATTACAGCCATGGAATGAGTTAGAGCCATGGAGCTGTTACAGCCATGGATGAATTGAAATTGTTGAATTAGAACCATGGATTTACAGCCATGCAGTTGCTACAACCATGGAATTGCAGCCATGGCATGAGTTAAAATCATTGAGTTGCAGCATGGAATTACAGCTGTGGAGCTAAAACCATAGAGTTACAGCCATGGAATGAGTTACATCCATGGAGCTGTTGCAGCCATGGAATTGTTACAGTCATGCAGACACAGCCATGGAATGAATTAGACCCATGGAGTTAAAACCATGGAGTGACAGCCATGGAATTGCAGCTGTGGAATGAGTTACAGCCGTGGAATTGTTACAACCATGGAGTTACAGGCATGGAGTTACAGCAGTGGAGTGAATTAAACTCATTGAGTAACAGCCATACAGTTGTTGCTGCCATGGAATGAGTTACAGCCATGGAGTTACAGCCACGGAATGAGTTAAAAACATTGAGTCACAGCCATGGAGTGAGTTGCAATCATGGGGTTACAGCCATGGGGTTACAGCTATGGAATTGTTACAGCCATGAAGTCACAGCCAAGGAATTGTTACAGCCGTGGAATGAGTTACAGCCAGGGAATCACAGCCATGGAGCTGTTACAGCCATGCAGTTACCTGACAGGATGAGCAGGAAAACTCCAGGCCCTGGAGGAGATTTCTGCTTGTGCAGGGGGTCAGTAACAGCCCCAGCCCTCCCAAACAGGCACAGGACAGGGACAGGCACGGCACTGCAGGGGAGCCAGGGGTTGCCCTGAAAAGCCATGGAGGATGAGGAGAGGCTTTGGACTCTTTTTTTCCCCATGAATGCATGAGGAATTCATCAGTTCATACACACTGAGGAGCTGCTCTGCAGGGGCACATGGACCTTCCCTTCCCTTCCCTTCCCTTCCCTTCCCTTCCCTTCCCTTCCCTTCCCTTCCCTTCCCTTCCCTTCCCTTCCCTTCCCTTCCCTTCCCTTCCCTTCCCTTCCCTTCCCTTCCCTTCCCTTCCCTTCCCTTCCCTTCCCTTCCCTTCCCTTCCCTTCCCTTCCCTTCCCTTCCCTTCCCTTCCCTTCCCTTCCCTTCCTCCCCGTGGAAAATCGATGGAATTTCTGCAATCCAGCCAACCTCAGGCCTGAGGGCAGCAAGCCAAGCCCCAGATAAATCCCAGGGAATTTCCCCTGGTTTCCATCCCTGGTTTCCATGGATTTCCCCCCACGAATGGTGCAGTTACTTCCCTGCTGGGGGTGCAGATGTTCCCAGCCCTGATGGTTTTCCATCAGTCTCAGGGGGAGATTTTTCCTCCTTTTTTCCAGGTGGAAAACTCTTCCCACCCCTCTCTGGGCACAGGGAGGTGCAGTCTCTGCATTTCCAGGGCTCTGCTGGTCTCTGTGATCCCAGGGACAGAAATCCACCCCTTTTCTTGCCCCCAGGGGCAGAATTCCAGTCCTTTTCTCACTCCTGGGGCAGAAACCCACCCCTTTTCTTGTTCCTGGGGGCAGAAATCCACTCTTCTCTTGCTTCCTGGGGCAGAAATCTGCCAATTTTCTTGCTCCTAGGGGCATAATCCACCCCATTTCTCTCTCCTGGGGCAGAAATCCACCCCTTTTCTTGCCCACAGGAGCAGAAATCCATCCCTTCTCTTGCTCCTAGGGGCAGAATCCACCCCTTTTCTTGCTCCTGAGGCAGAAATCTACCCTTTTCTTTCTCCCAGAGATGGAAATCCACACTTTTCTTGCACATAGGGGCAGAATTCCAGTCCTTTTCTCGCTCCTGAGGCAGGAATCCACCCTTTTCTTGCTCCCAGAGACAGAAATCCACCCTTTTCTTGCACCCAGGTGCAAAATCCACCCCTTTTCTTGCTCCTGGGGGCAGAATTCCAGTCCTTTCTTGGTTCTAGAGGCTGAATCCACCCCTTCTCTTGCTCCTGAGGCAGAAACCCACCCTTTTCTTGTTCCTGGGGGCAGAAATCCACCCTTTTCTTTCTCCCAGAGATGGAAATCCACTCTTTTCTTGCACCCAGGGGCAGAATCCCAGTCCTTTTCTTGCTTCTGAGGCAGAAATTCACCCTTTTCTTGCTCCTGGGGAGAGGGATCCAGCATTTTTCCTGCTCCTGGGAGCAGAAATCCACCCTTCTCTTGCCCCTGGGGAGAGGGATCCACCCTTTTCTTGCTCCAAGGGCAAAATCCACCCCTTTTCTTACTCCTGGGGCAGAAATCCACCCTTTTTTTTGCCCCCAGGGGCAGAAATCCACCCATTTTCTTTCCCCTAGGGGTAGAATCCACCCTTTTCTCACTCCTGAGGCAGAAATCAACCCTTTTCTTGCTCCTTGGAGCATAAATCCCCCATTTTCTTGTCCCCAGGGGCAGAATCCTCCCCTTTTCTCACTCCTGGGGCAGAATCCACCCATTTTCTTGCTCCTGGGTGCAGAATTCTCACCCTTTTCCTGCAGCAGGAGAGGAGCTGCTGTCCCAGATGCTCTCCTGTGTAAAATCGATGCTCTCAAGGCAGGGCTGGAGACCTGAGCCTGCCAGCTCTGGTTCTTCAATCTCGTTAACCACGGGGCTCTGTTTAAATCATTAATTACACTCCCAGCTGCCAGACAGGGGCCTCAGGAACCTTGGGCAGGGTGGATTTTTAAATGAGAGAGAATTCCTAGGTGGGAATAAGATTGCCTTGGTCTCAGGAAAAAAACCTGTGGGATAGCTGATAAATATTTTCCATCCTCTCCCAGCAGTGGGGTTTGCTGCAGGTCCCTCCTGTGGGACAGGAATCCAACATCCAGCCCTTCAGACACCCTCAGCTCCTGGCTGTGAAATTCCTGAAGAATTCCCAGGGCCCCATTCCTCATGGAGAGACTCTGCCTGGTCGCCTTGCACAGATCCATGAGGATTCCCCACAGGGAATGTTGTAAATTCTCTTCCCACAGAGCCCTGCCTGGCACTGAAGGGTGAATTTAACCCCAAATCTGCCCCATTCCAATGGGATCATTCTAATCCATGAGGTGCCTTGGTTTTATGGGAAGGCATTCCCTGATTCTGGCATGGACCAGCCTCTGTTGGGCAGTCAGGACCATCCATCTCCTGGAGTTAAGGAAACTGGACAAAATTCCTCAAAACCCAAATTCTTCCCAGATGCAAAGAGCACAGAATTAGAAAACCACATTTC
Organism: Setophaga petechia; assembly: GCA_024362935.1. Classification (NCBI taxonomy): domain Eukaryota; kingdom Metazoa; phylum Chordata; class Aves; order Passeriformes; family Parulidae; genus Setophaga; species Setophaga petechia. Next base: position 145,767 of record JANCRA010000118.1, on the reverse strand, counting down.
ATGGAAAGCTGGAAGGAAGGGCAGCCTGCCCCAGGGAAGGGCTCCTGTTCCACGTGAGTGCAGTCAGAAGGAAATGGAATTATCTGAGAGGAAAAAACTGCAGGAAAACAGAGAAGTGGTTCCAGGAGCCATGGGGAGCTGGGGCTGCAGCACTGAGCTCAGGGATGGTTTTAGGAGCTCTGCTGGAGCTGGGGCTGCAGGACTGAGCTCAGGGCTGGTTTTAGGAGCTCTGCTGGAGCTGGGCCTGCAGGACTGAGCTCAGGGATGGTCCCAGGAGCCCGAGAGAGCTGCAGGACTGAGCTCAGGGCTGGTTCCAGTCAGAAGGAAATGGAATTATCTGAGAGGAAATAAACTTCAGGAAGGGAGAGTTGTGGGAAGTGGTTCCAGGAGCCATGGGGAACTGGGGCTGCAGGACTGAGCTCAGGGCTGGTTTTAGGAGCTTTGCTGGGGCTGCAGGACTGAGTTCAGGGATGGTCCCAGGAGCCCGAGAGAGCTGCAGGACTGAGCTCAGGGCTGGTTCCAGTCAGAAGGAAATGGAATTATCTCATAGGAAAAAAAACTTGAGGAAGGGAGAGTTGTGGGAATGGCAGGATGGATACCTTGGAGGAGCTGTTTCCCATTTTTTCTGCCTCTCAGCATCTTCAGCTCTCTCCCTGTGCAGGAATTCCCAGCTGTAACCCATGGACAGAGGGATTCTGGGATCCAGAGTGGGAATGCAGAGGGACAAGCTCCTTTCCCTGGGGACAGGGAGTGAAGGAAAGGCAGGGAAGAGTTTTCCTGTCATTTACTGACCTGTGAGAGAGCCTTGAGTCCCCAGAGCTGTGATGGTCTCACCTGTCCTGAGCTGGGGACACTGCTGGGACGTGTGGCAGGGGCTGTCCTGCAGTGTCACCTCCCCTTGGCCACCCCCTGTCCCCTTGGAGTGCCACACATGAACCTCTGGTTTCTTTTTTCCATTTTAGATTGGAATAATGGCATGGAAATGCTGTGACAAAAGGAAAGGGACACAGACCAAGGGGTGGGAAACTGCCCTGGCTGTGGCCATGCTCTAAATAAAGTCATTTATTGGAGTTTATTTATTCATGTCCCTTTCTACCAAAATCCCATGGACAGGAGGTGTCCTGCAGCCCCAGTGTAACTTCTCCTCTGTCACCTTCATGTCCCCTTGGAGTGCCACACACAAATCTCCAATTTCTTTGGCTGTTTTTTCTATTTTAGATTGGAATAATGGGAGATGTGGGATGGAAATGCTGTGACAAAAGGAAAGTGCCACAGGGCCATGGGGTGGGAAGCTGCCTTCAATGTGGCCATGCTCTAAATAAAGTCATTTATTGGAGTTTATTTATTCAAGTTCCTTTCTATCGAAATCCCAGGGACAGGAGGTGTCCTGCAGCCCCAGTGTCACCTCTCCTCTGTCACCTTCATGCACTGGACCTGTCACCTCCTGTGCCCTTGAGTGCCACACACAAATCTCCAATTTCTTTGGCTGTTTTTTCCATTTTATATTGGAATAATGGGAAATGTGCCATGGAAATGCTGTGACAAAAGGAAAGTGCCACAGACCAAGGGGTGGGAAACTGCCCTGGCTGTGGCCATGCTCTAAATAAAGTCATTTATTGGAGTTTATTTATTCATGTCCCTTTCTACCAAAATCCCAGGGACAGGAGGTGTCCTGCAGCCCCAGTGTCACCTCTCCTTTGTCACCTTCATGTCCCCTTGGAGTGCCACACATGAACCTCTGGTTTATTTGGCTGTTTTTTTCCATTTTAGATTGGATTAATGGGAAAGGTGCCATGGAAATGCTGTGACAAAAGGGAAGTGACATGAGGCCATGGCTGTGGCCATGCTCTAAATAAAGTCATTTATTGGAGTTTATTTATTAATGTCCTTTTCTACCAAAATCCCAGGGACAGGAGGTGTCCTGCAGCCCCAGTGTCACCTCTCCTTTGTCACCTTCATGCACTGGACCTGTCACCTCCTGTGCCCTTGAGTGCCACACACAAATCTCCAATTTCTTTGGCTGTTTTTTCCATTTTAGATTGGAGTAATGGGAGATGTGGGATGGAAATGCTGTGACAAAAGTGCCACAGGGCCATGGGGTGGGAAACTTCCTTCAATGTGGCCATGTTATAAATAAAGTCATTTATTGGAGTTTATTTATTCATGTCCCTTTCTACCAAAATCCCATGGACAGGAGGTGTCCTGCAGCCCCAGTGTAACTTCTCCTCTGTCACCTTCATGTCCCCTTGGAGTGCCACACACAAATCTCCAATTTCTTTGGCTGTTTTTTCTATTTTAGATTGGAATAATGGGAGATGTGGGATGGAAATGCTGTGACAAAAGGAAAGTGCCACAGGGCCATGGGGTGGGAAGCTGCCTTCAATGTGGCCATGCTCTAAATAAAGTCATTTATTGGAGTTAATTTATTCAAGTTCCTTTCTATCAAAATCCCAGGGACAGGAGGGGTCCTGCAGCCCCAGTGTCACCCCCCCTTTGTCACCTCTGGTTTCTTTGGCTGTGTTTTGAATTTTGGATTGGAATAATGAGAGAGGTGCCAGGGAAATGCTCTGCCATGGGGCCATGGGGTGGGAAACAGCCCAGGGTGAGGCCATGCTTTAAATAAAATAATTTATTCAAGTTTATTTATTCAAGTCCCTTCCTTGGACACCTCCTACCAAAATCCCAGTGCTCCCAGTGACTGCAGCCCCTGGTGCTGTGCTGGGTGGGAGAACCTCAATTTTCAAACACCAGGCTGCTGATATTGAAGAGAAATTTTATATTAAAGCTCCATTTTCAGTGTTATAAAGAGTTAATGGCTCAGAGATGTCCTGCCCCCTCCCAGATGTGTCTGCTGGGGCCGTGGCTGATGAGCTCACCTGGGCACGGCCTCGAGGATCCTTTATGGGGAGCCTTGGCCGGCTTGGATTCCATCAGAAACACCAACAAACAATTCCCCCCTGCTTATTAACACTTTGTAAATTTATTAACACTCTGTAAAACGTCTGTAAATGGAACCCTAATGTACAGCATGGCCCGGGGCAGCCCCTCAATGGAAAGGCATCCAGAGGCAGCTCTCCAAGCCTCAGCAGTGCTTTTGTGAGGCTGTGGCAGGGGGCCAGATGTTGTCAGGGCAGCTCTGGCTTTGCTCTGCTGTGCAGCACAGGGCTGGATGGATTCTGCTTCCTTTCTGAATCAGAAAATATCTTGGATTTCAGGAGAGGCTTTGGAACCCCAGGGTTTGTGATGGACCCGCCAGGGCCGCCTTTGCCCAGCTCTGTTGGGTTTGGAGCCTCTTGCACTCCCTCACACAGAGCTTCCCCTCACCCGGGGGCTGCACTGGGAGCACGAGGGGGCTGCAGGACTGAGCTCAGGGCTGGTTCCAGGAGCCCTGCTGGATCTGGGGCTGCAGGACTGAGCTTGGGGATGGTTTTGGGAGCTCTGCTGGAGCTGGAGCTGCAGGACTGAGCCTGGGGATGGAGCTGGGGCTGCAGCACTGAGCTCAGGGCTGTTTCCAGGAGCTCTGCTGGAGCTGGGGCTGCAGGTCTGAGCTCAGGGCTGGTTCCAGGAGCCCAAAGGAGCTGCAGCACTGAGCCTGGGGATGGAGCTGGGGATGCAGGACTGAGCTCAGGGCTGGTTTTGGGAACTCTGCTGGAGCTGAGGCTGCACAACTGAGCTTGGGGATGGTTTTAGGAGCTCTGCTGGAGCTGGGGCTGCAGGACTGAGCCCGGGGATGGAGCTGGGGCTGCAGGACTGAGCTCAGGGCTGGTTTTAGGAGCCCAAGGTAGCTGCAGGACTGAGCTTGGGGATGGTCCCAGGAGCCTGAAGGAGCTGGGGCTGCAGGACTGAGCTCGAGGCTGGTTTTAGGAGTCCAGAGTAGCTGCAGGACAGAGCTCAGAACTGGTTCCAGGAGCCCAGGGGATCTGGGGCTGCAGGACTGAGCTTGGGGATAGTCCCAGGAGCCCGAGGGAGCTGCAGCACTGAGCTCAGGGCTGGTTTTAGAAGCCCAGGGCAGCTGGGGCTGCAGGACTGAGCTTGGGGCTGGTTCCAGGAGCCCAAGGGAGCTCTGAGAGCTCTGTAAGCTGAGCCCGAGTTACAAAACCACGGGATTGCAGTCGGCTTCAGCCCTGGATATTGACATTCCCTTCCCAGCCAAGCCCCAGCCTGCAGAGGTCTGGGCTCCATTGCCCGGGAGGTTTTTGGGAGCTGTGGGAATGCTTTGCTGCAGGGAGATGAAGAGTTCAGTGTTGGGGAAGATGAAACAGGAAAACCTTACAAATATGATTGCCTGGCAAAAGATTTTGAGAATATGGAAACTCTAAGCCAGATTGAAATGAAAGCAAGCTTTGAGATCCCTCAGTTACTGAACAACTGGGAAACAATGGCATGGCCAGCTGAAGGTGATCCCCTTTGGATCAAACAATTCCCTCTGCTTGCAGACAGGCCCAAGGCTCAGAGCAGACCCTGCTGGCTTGGCAGAAGGGGCCCAAAGAGGAGTTTGTAGGGTTTAAAATGTAACCCAGTGTGGGAATGTAATGATTCTTATAGGCTGTATGGAAATGCTGTAGGATTTGTATCTTGGACTAGATTGGTTAGTGAGAATGAGAATATTCAGCACAGAAGATGATTTATGGCATTGTAATGGGAACCTCACTCTCTTACCCCTTTTTACTCTCTTACCCTTTTACTCTCTTATCCTCTTACTCTCTCACCCTCTCATCCTCTCTCCCCCTCTCTCTCTCTCACCCTGCTCTGAGCTGTGGCTGGCAGCTCCCAGCAGGGCCCTGCACCCAGGCCCTTTGCAATAACCCACAAGTTCCCAGCCCTGGCTGCAGAGATCTCTGCTCTCTGTCCATCCTACCCCCGGCACTCCCACAGTTCAGTTCCTCTCACTTCCCCTGAAATCCCAGCCTGGACCCCTCTCATGAGTGTGAGCACACAGGCAGTGCTGGCTGGGCTGGGAGAGCCTGGGCTCCCCTTCCCAACCCACTGGGATTTTAACCATTTATCCCACTGGAAACAGACAAGAGGCTGATCCACTGGAGGAGAAGCACCTGAAGGTTCCAGTTCAAGTATTCACCATCTTTTATTTTTCCTTCATCTCTCTTTGTTCAGTTCTGTCCATCTCCTGACTGTTCCAACTCTAATCCCATGCACTCAGTGCTGGGTTTTATTAAAAATTCGTGGGGGGTTGATATGACCAGACTGAGGATGGAAAAGCACCCAGTGATGTCACAGACGTCTTTTATGGAAAATCCTTTCCTTAGGATTTTTCTTCCTGAGAAGTTGAGAGGCCTCAGGAACAAAATGTAAACATTGATTATCTGCTGCTGTGGAATGCAACAGGTGCATCTGGGATTGGCCCATGTGGTTGTTTGTAATTAATGGCCAATCAGAGTCCAGCTGTCCTGACTGTCTTGGTCAGTCACAGGATTTTGTTATCATTCCATTCTTCTTCCTTTCTTTGCCAGCCTTCTGATGAAATCCTTTCTTCTATTTTTTAGTATAGTTTTAATATAATATATATATAATAAAATAATAAATCAGCCTTCTGAAACATGGAGTCAGATCCTCATCTCTTCCCCCATCCTGGGACCCCTGCAAACACCACCACACAGTGATTACCCAAAGGCAAAGGATTTTTGGGATTCAATGTGAAGCAGGGAATTGTTTCTATTTATAGGGAAAACTGTGTGTGGGTCCTAAACAGGATTTTGCAAATTCACATTCCCAGAATTTCTCCTTCCCTGCCAGCATTTCACACGGACACAACCCTGTAATTCAGGACCTTGGTGACCCCACACATTTCATTTTCTTTGCCATCCTTTTCCTCTCTTGTTCCAAGAGCAGGAATTTCCTGCCAGTGCCTGCAGAGCTGAGCCAGCCACGAGCACTCCCTGTTTTTGCACAGATTCTGCCTTTCCAGATCCAGCTTCTCCCCACTCCTTCCTCCTTCTCATTTTCTTTCCCTCAGCCATTCCCAGCAGCCTCTCCTCTCACAGCAGCGACTGCACCGCCACATTAACAATTAATAACAGAGCAGCAACAATGAGAAAAATGGACAATAAATTAGCTTTAATTGGACAGGAATGTTGCCAGGTATCCTCCTGCCCATTTTCCATCCGGGCTCAGCCAGGCTCCCACCCTTTGAGCTCCAGAATGCTCCTCTTGGAGGTTGATTCTGAGGATTTTGGTGTCATCCACGTGCTGGGTCAAGGCTGAACCAACACAGGATGCACCTGACAGAGCTCAGGAGCACTGAGCAGGCTTTTATTGCCATGGAAATGCAATGAAGTGTCTGCAAACCTTGAAACCAGCCCAGGCTGGGCTCGGGTTCCTGCAGCAGGAAGTGTCTCCAGTTGGGAAGAGGCAGATGGTCCAAACCCTGACAGCAGCAGCTCTGTGGGCTCCAGCCCAGAGCTCTGGCCCGGAACACAAACCCTGAGAGGAGCCCAAAGCTTCCTGAGAGAGGCAGAGCAGCCTGGCACCCGTGGGGATTTTAACCTGGGACTGGAGCCCTCCCCTCAGACCCTGACCTGGGGGCTGCAGCCTTGACCCAAACGTGGCTGGAGCCCAAAAGTGCCAGAGAAATCAACCCCAGAGCCAGAAAGGCTCAAACCTCACCTCATTTCATTGCTGGGGGTTCGTATGGAGTCATGGAATGGTTTTGGCTAGAAGGGACAGTAGAGATCTCCCAGTGCCACCCCCAGAAACACCTCCCACTGTGCCAGGGGCTCCAGCCTGGCCCTGGGCACTGCCAGGGCTCCAGGGGCAGCCACAGCTGCTCTGGGCACCCTGGCACAGCCCAAACCTCTCTAACCAGGCCTTGCCAGGTTACAAACCCCCTGTGGGAAATGGCACTGGGGGCACCTGCAAGCAGCCAGGCAATCATTCTTTCCTTTCCTTTCTCCATTTGCTGCAATGGCTTTTGGTGCTGGTTTCCATCCTGGATTGAGGAATGTGAATGCCAGAGTGGTTTGGGTGGGAAGGGATCTTCAATGGCAGCTGATTGCAGCCCAGGGCCAGCTCCCACTGTGCCAGGGGCTGCCAGCCCCAATGTCCAGCCTGGCCTTGGGCACTGCCAGGGCTCCAGGGGCAGCCACAGCTGCTCTGGCAATTCCAGCCCAGCCCCTGCCCACCCTGCCAGGGAACAATTCCCAATTGCCAAGATCCCACCCAGCCCTGCCCTCTGCCACTGGCAGCCATTCCCTGCCTCCTGTCCCTCCATCCTTGTCCCCAGTCCCTCTGCAGCTCTCCTGGAGCCCCTTCAGGCCCTGCAAGGGCTACAATTATTTTGTCCCAAAGTTTCTCTTCTCCTGGTTGAACAAGCCAAATTCTCTCAGTCTTTCCCAAACCCCTCATCAGGAGCAGATATCACAGTCAGAACCTGCACTGCCAACACCTGAGCTCCCAGCTAACCAGGGTACAGGAAAATCCCACCTTGGAAGTGACTCCAGGCAGTGCCAGCACTGGGGTGTGAGCACAGGATGTGGATTTGCTCGGACACAAATCTGTGTTCACACCACAGGAGTCCTTAAAAATATCAGCCCTGTTTGTATGGGGGATCTCCTCTAAGAAATGTGTCCCAGGCTCTGCCCCTCTCAATCTGTCCCTTCTTTCCTTCCTCACTTCCAAGATCCCATCTGTGAGGTGGGAGCAATTAAGAATAATTAGCACGGTCACCAAGCCCCTCATTAGTGCTTCTTTGGGATGGGAAGCAGCCTGAGCATCTTCTGCAGGATAACTTCACCCATATCCTGCCTGAATCATTCTCACAGATTTCAAATGCCAGGCTTTCAAAGGAACAGGGTAATTGTGCTGGGGAGACTTTATGGTGCTTGGATCCCCATTGCTCTGTGTCCTGGTTTAACAGACAGGTGTCTGTTAAAGAGGAAGGAGCCTTCCTTGAAATGGAAAATGCAAACCCCATCCGTCTGAATTATTATAATTTTGAAATTAAGAGGCAAAGAATAACAGTTCTTGACTAGGAAAATTAAAAATACAAATGCAATAGTGCAAACCAACCCTGGCAGAGTGCGAGCAGGCCCTGGCACGCTGTGGGTCAGGGGGTGGCACAGCCCCATGCCAGGGGGGCTCAGCCCTCCTGCAGTGCCAGCTGTGGTTCTGCTGGAGCAGGGATCCTGCACAAGGGGGGAGTTTTCCTCTGCAGCTCCAGGGCTGCTGCAGATGGGCCTGGGCTCCCTCTGGCCATGCAGGGCAGCAGAAAGCTGCTCCTCTGGCAATGCAGGGGGCAAAGGCTGCTGTGCTGTGCCAGGCTCAGCTTGGATCCAGGTAGGAATGCTTGGCTCCTGCCCTGGGCACAGCATCTCCCCATGGGATGCTGGAATTGGATCAGCCCTGCAGGGACACTCAGTGGCCATGGACAGCAGAGATCTCCTGCAGGGAGGATTGGCTGTGGCAGAGATCAAGAAAACTGCCCCAAGAACAGCAGAGAGCTGCCCCAGCTCTGACAGGGGGCACAGAACACACTCCCAGCCACATCTTACAACCTAAGACAGCCCAAAAATGAGTTTTGCACATTTAAGACTGGTTCTAAGAGTGAAGGGGGTGGAAGAAGTGCTCAGCTTGTTTTCAGACAGTGCACCCTTCTCCTGGACTGTGATGTCTGCAGCACAGACAGACAGACAGATGGTAGGACAGGGCTCTCCTTTGCTTTTAGTTCATTTTTAGCTCGCTGAGGCAGAGAAGTTCCCTGGACTGTAGTTTTTCTTTTTCTTGGACCTGTTTAAGCCTGCTGTGGACTGAACACCCAGCAGAGCACTGGCAGCTCCACCTGTGGCCCACCCGGGCCTGGGCTGCAGCATTTCCAGCACTGCAGGGACTGATAAGGAACTGATAAGAGACTGATAAGAGACTGATAACAGACTGAGTGAGCTGAGCTACAACCAGTGGAGGAACTTTCTGAGTTTGCCATCTCTTCAGAACAGTGAGAGGTTTTATTGTTTAATATTGTTCATTTCTTGTGCTGGTGAATGCTTTGCCTGTTAAATAAACAGTTTTTTCCACTTTTCTCCAAAGACATCATTCCCCAAACCAACTGAGGGAGGGACTGCTTGAATCTGCTTTCTAGAGGAATCCCCTTGGAGGTTTTCTCCCAAATTTGCCCTAAACCAAGACAGTAATGATGCCTTGGATGTCTTGGAAAGGAGAAATTCCACAGGAAAATGTCACTGTAGGACACAAATAACACGATGCAGACACGCTGCTCTTTCAAGGTAAAAAGGACTATTTAATTTCTGTCTCCAACATTTATAGATTTCCAGAAGTGGCAGTGGATTGGAGGGTGACAGTGCCACCTCTCCAATGACACTGGACAAACCAACAGCCCATCAAATTTCTCCTCCTCCATAAGAGAATGCAAAACCATAAGTATTTACAGAAAGTGTGTGAGAAAGTTTGTTACAAGAATGTGAACATGAGAAGGCTTAGAAAAACTTAAAAAATCAGAGTGACAGGAAAATGGGCAAGGTGCTGAATTCCAAGTGAGATGTTTGGATCAGGCTCCATCAGCTCCTATTTTATACCCTCTTGTCAAAAATGACCTTTTCCTTCCATGGAACTGACAAAGGGAGGGCAAGAAATGGAGATCCCCCCCTGAAATCTCTGCAGGAGGAACACAGGAAGCATTTCTTGGAAATCTCTCATTTCCCTCACTCCCATAATTGCCTGGTGTGGAATTGCTGGGTTTTTCTCTCTAGTCAGGCATTTTCCCTGGGTTATAAATACATTATAAAAGTACCAGATCATGAAGTTTACACGTGGTGTGAGGGCTGAGCTGCTGTGTAATTTCCCTGGGTTTGCTCTCAGGCGTTGCTGTCTTCAACTCTTATCTTGCAGGATCTGGTGGGCAGCAGGAACAGCCAGAAAAAGAAAAATAAAAGTAAAAAAAAAAGGAGTTATCCTGGTATTTGGTGGCTTAATTCCAACATAAACCCTGCTCAGGAGAGCTGGAATGCTGCGGGACAGAGTGAAAATCCCCTGGTTTTCACATCCAAACACCCCAAACCACCGAAGTTTCCCATCCTCAGCTTGAAACCTCAGAGATTCTGCAGCCAAGAATGGCACAACTGACAAATGGGAATTCCAAGCAGGAGCTGCTGTGGGAAGACAGGCCAGGAAAGGGAAAAATGAAATATTTCCAACTGGAGAAATGTGCAGAAGCTTTGCTGCTAAAGACAGGGATTGTAATTGCTGTTGTCCAGACCAAAAACCCCACACAGCACTCGCTCCTTTAAAACAGTTCAGTGGTGTTGAGGCAGGGGCAAAACAAACAAAAAAATTCCCAGTTTTGCTTTCCAGATTGTCTTTTTTACAATGTGTTTTTTCACTAAATGGGTCTTTCACAGATAGAAGCCGATTACACTGAGAATTTGCTGTTCCTCCTCAGTTTTTCATCATGGAATGGGTCAGGCTGGGAGGAGCCCATGGGGTCACTGGTGCCACCCCCTGCTCCAGCAGGGCCATCCCAGAGTGTCCCTGTGGCTCTGCAATGTCCCAGGGAGGAGACTCCCTGGTAACAAAAGACAAAACCAAACCAAAACTAAAACCAAAAACCAAACCAAAAAACAAAACAAAACTAACACCAAAGAAAGCTCTTCAAAAACTGACCAAAAAACGACAAAAAATACAAAAACCAAATCCCCAATTCCCCCAAAAGAAACCACAAACAAAAACCCCCATTAAAAAAAAAAATCCCAACTAAACAAAAAAACCCAAAACAAAACCAAACTAAAAACCCTAAAAGCCCTTTCTGGGCTTTGTCCCAGGCTCAGGCACTGCCCAAGGAATTTTTTCCTCCTCTCCAGGGGGAATTCCTGGGCTCAGTCCCTGCCCATCAAAAAGCAGGGTGCCCCTGGTGCAGGGAATGGTTGGCATCTGACTCCATTGATTCAGCATGCTGAACAATTGCTTTATTAAAACTATATCATATTACATTAATACTATATTATAACTGTCCCATCTGACTCCATTGATTCAGCATGCTGAACAATTGCTTTATTAAAACTATATCATATTACATTAATACTATATTATAACTGTCCAATAGAGATACTAAAGAATACTAAAAAAAAACCTCATGACTGTCTCCAGACAGCCAGGACACAGCTTTGACCCAACAGGTCAATTAAAATAAACAACCATCACCAGAATCCTGTTGAGAATTCCCTTCAGGTGAACAATCTCCATAACACATTCCACATGTGCAAAAACAACAGGAGCAGAGAATGGAGATAAGAATTGTTTTCTCTTTCTCTGAGGTTCCTTGCTGCAATTCCCAGGTGTCCTAGGGTGGGTTCTGATGCTGTCTCCCCATTCCTGTGTTCTGTTCATGCTGGATATCTGTTCTGTGCCTTCAAGCCTGGCTCTGCACAGCGAATGTTTTGTTTTGGTTTTGCTCTCAGCCGCTCCCCCACGGCTGGCGGGACACACAGACAGGGCAGTGCATGCTGCTGCTTTTGCTTTTTGCTTTGCTTTGCTCCTGCTTTGCTCCTGCTCTTGCTCCTGCTCATTAGTTAGTTTAGCTCAGCAGTGCAAATTTGCCCTGGACTGTTTCTCCTTTCCCTTTTCTGGACCAACTCGAACCTGCTCCGGGCTGGGACCTGGGGAACACCGAGAGTTTGCACCTTGTGGCTGCAGCAGCTGCCCCAGCACAGGAGGGACTGAGAACAGAGCGAGCACCCCCAGAGAGACTTTCTGAATTTGTCATCTTTGTCAGAGCGGTGACAGAGTGGTGTCACCTGGGATTGTTCATTCTGTGTGCTGGGGGTGCTGTGCCTGTTAAACAAACAGGTTCTTTCCACTTCTCTCTGAGGAATCCTTCCCAAACTGGTTGGGCAGAGGGGCTGTGTGGGTTTGCTTTCTGGAGGGGCCCCCATTGGAGATTCTCTCCCAAATTCACCCTAAACCAGGACACCAGGAAATATTCTTGGGAAGTTGTGCCCACCTGCTCTCCATGAAGAGAGCTGCGGCTGCACCTGCCCATGGCTCTGGTGCCACTGCTGGGCCCTGGAGCAGAGCCTGGCCCTGCACACAGGGACCCACAAAGTGCCCTCAATATCCCCTCTCACAGCCCCTCATTTGCTGACAATTCTCTGTAATCAGCGATTCTCTTAAATAAATCCAACCCCTCCTCCCAACAGAATTCCCGTTTGGAATTTCATGTGTAAGAGCAGCGTTTAGGTGAAGCTGTAACAGGCAGAGCTTTACAATTCTGGGATGCCACTGGCTCTGTCCCAGTTAAATTGGTGTCAGCACACCTGTGATGAATTATTATGGGCTGCATACACAGGAAAAGCCGCATCAGAGATCTCCAAAGTGCCGTTAACCAACAAAACGACCCCGAAATCAAAATCCAGCCCAGCACGCCCCCCTGATGCAGCACCTATTAAAGGAAAGAAAGTTTTAATTAAGGACAGAGGATGGGCACTGATGGAGCTGGTCCTGCAGCAGCAATGAGCCAAGAAATCCTTAATTTTCCTGAGTTTCAGCGCTGTCACTTCAGTGGGACATTAGCACATCTTGGAGTGTGCCCAGCAGATAAAGGGATGCGAGCTCAGCCTGAATTCCTGCTAAACCCTGGAATGATGTTCCTGGGAGAAGAGAAGGACGCTGGGCTGGGAAAGCAGCAGGATCCTTTTGATGTCCTCCAAAGGCACCCCACGGCAGGGAGGCTCTATTAGGATTGACGTGTTAGGGCTGTTATGGGGCCGGAGCAGCTCGGGCTGGGGCTTAATGAGACCTTTTAAATGAAACAAACCTGCTCAGATCCCATTTTCTGTCACGGGGGGTGGGAAGAGCCTGTGAATCATCATTTCAGGCCTGCAGAAGAGGATTTCATCCTTCCCCAGATGCAGTTTTAGGGCTCTTCAGCGTGAGGAAATGCTGCTATTTTTATTTATGCCTTAAAATAATAGTGGGGCCTCGGGGAACGGGGCCATTTTTCACCAATGCAACGTTTGCAGCTCTTTGCAAATTTGTGAGGCCCCCACAAATCAATTTTGGGCAGATCCTGGGAGGGAGGCACATAAAGAGCCCCATTTCCTCCACTTTTTCTCCCTCCATATTTGGGATTCGCATCCTCAGTGTCCTCCCCTTCTCTGGGGTCATGTTTTGGGGCCAGGAGGATTTTAGGGTCATGGAATATTGTGATTTTGGTTTGGAATCCCTGTTCTTGATGTGGGCTGCTGGGAATGGAACAGATCAGACCCTGCAATGGTTCTGAAGTTTTAAGATGTGCAGGTTTTCAGGGAAACTTTCATTTATGAAAGATAAACTATTTTTTCTAAAATTTAATTTATTTGATTTTTTTTTCATTTTAGCTTTTATTTTTATTTTTAATTTTTATTATATTTTAATTTTTATTATATTTTTATTTATATTTATATTTTCTTTTTATTTTTAATTTAATTTTATTTTTATATTTTATTTTTCAGGGTTTTTTTTAAAATTAATTTTTATTTTATTTACTTTTCTTTAGTCTGATTTCTAGCTCCTCTCCTGGAATAGCAGCAAACAAATAAATGACACACAGGACATAATTTCTCACCATATCTGATCTTCTGTAAATTAAAATAGTCGCTAAGTAATAATTCCAGCACTATGGCTTTGACAGGAACGCTTTAGGAGCAAAGACATTTTGGTCCCTGTGTCACTCATAGATGTGAAAGTGAAATAAAAATCAGAATTTTGCATAATAAAATAACCCCCAACATTTTGAGGCAAGTATTTCTTCTTTCAAAAAACGAAAATGCATAACAAAAAAGGAAAATGCATATAGTAAAAATATAGATTTTTAATAAATGTGAATTTGGGTGGGGAAATTAATGGTGCCTGAACTAAAATCATGCAATTCTGGAATGGTTTGGATTGGAAGGGATCGTAAAGCTCTGATTCCAATCCCCAGGGACATCTCCCACTATCCCAGGGGGCTCCAACCTGGCCTTGGACATTCCAGGGATTCAGGAGCATCCAAAGCTTCTTTGAGACACCCATGCCAAGGCCTTGGCATCATCTGGGGCAAGAATTAGAGGAGAATCCATCCCCAAAATAATGGATGGATGGATGGATGGATGGATGGATGGATGGATGGATGATGGATGGATGGATGGATGGATGGATGGATGATGGATGGATGGATGGATGGATGATGGATGGATGGATGGATGGATGGATGATGGATGGATGGATGATGGATGGATGGATGGATGGATGATGGATGGATGGATGATGGATGATGGATGGATGGATGGATGGATGGATGGATGGATGGATGGATGGATGGATGATGGATGGATGGATGGATGATGGATGGATGGATGGATGGATGGATGGATGGATGGATGGATGGATGATGGATGGATGGATGGATGGATGATGGATGGATGGATGATGGATGATGGATGGATGGATGGATGGATGGATGGATGGATGGATGGATGGATGGATGATGGATGGATGGATGGATGGATGATGGATGGATGATGGATGGATGGATGGATGGATGATGGATGGATGGATGGATGGATGATGGATGGATGATGGATGGATGGATGGATGGATGGATGGATGGATGGATGGATGATGGATGATGGATGGATGATGGATGGATGGATGGATGGATGATGGATGGATGATGGATGGATGGATGAATCATGGATGGATGGATGATGGATGGATGGATGGATGGATGGATGGATGGATGATGGATGGATGGATGGATGGATGGATGGATGATGGATGGATGGATGGATGGATGATGGATGGATGGATGGATGGATGGATGATGGATGGATGATGGATGGATGATGGATGGATGGATGGATGATGGATGGATGGATGGATGGATGGATGGATGATGGATGGATGATGGATGGATGGATGGATGATGGATGGATGGATGAATCATGGATGGATGGATGATGGATGGATGGATGGATGGATGATGGATGGATGGATGGATGATGGATGGATGGATGATGGATGGATGATGGATGGATGATGGATGGATGGATGATGGATGGATGATGGATGGATGATGGATGGATGGATGATGGATGGATGATGGATGGATGATGGATGGATGGATGATGGATGATGGATGGATGGATGGATGGATGATGGATGGGGGATGGATGGATGGATGGATGATGGATGGATGATGGATGGATGATGGATGGATGATGGATGGATGATGGATGGATGGATGGATGGATGATGGATGGATGATGGATGGATGGATGATGGATGGGGGATGGATGGATGAGGGATGGATGGATGGATGGATGGATGATGGATGAGGGATGGATGGATGGATGATGGATGGATGGATGGATGGATGGATGGATGATGGATGGATGGATGGATGGATGATGGATGGATGGATGGATGGATGGATGGATGATGGATGGATGGATGGATGGATGATGGATGGATGGATGGATGGATGATGGATGATGGATGATGGATGGATGGATGGATGGATGGATGGATGGATGGATGATGGATGGATGGATGGATGGATGGATGGATGGATGATGGATGGATGGATGGATGGATGATGGATGGATGGATGGATGGATGATGGATGATGGATGATGGATGGATGGATGGATGGATGATGGATGGATGGATGATGGATGGATGGATGGATGGATGGATGGATGGATGGATGGTGAGCTCCCTGCAGGATGAGATCCAAAGTGCTGCAGCTCCTGGGTGTGTGCCTTGCTCAGCCTCCCTTGATCCAAGGAATAATAAAAATATCTGTTCTTGGAAATAAATATTGCCTTGGAAAATAAAAATACTCGTTCATCTGAAAAGCTGGAAGAGATTTCCGTGCAGCAGTGCCAGTGGGAATGGGGCAATCCCAGGGCTGCATTCCAGGGGCTCTGCACGGGCACTCTGGCATGGTGGGAGAGAGGAGAATTCCAGGTGAAATGTTGGTCCCACCCATCTCTGCCCTGGAACTGTCCAACAGCCAGGATTTGTGGGATCTGAATGTACCAGCACCAGCCTTGCCCCATGCATGGATTAGGTGTTCCCGTCTCCAGGAGGAGGAAGCACAGCCCGGGCTCCCACGGGCACAGAGGATCAGTGCAATTCCTGAGGATTTGTGTGGGCAGAGCTGCCCTGGGCTCTGGGACAGCTTTGGCAGCGACCCCGCTCTGTGGGGAGGTTCCATCCCCAATCCCACATCCTGGGCCACCCCTCAATTCCCCCACAGGGAATGGGGTCTGGCTGTGCTCCATGGGGAGGTTCCATCCTCAATCCCACATCCTGCCATCCTTGATTTCCCTCACAGGGATTGGAGTTTGCTGTGCTCCATGGGGAAGTTCCATCTCCAATCCCACATCCTGGGCCATTCCTGATTTTCCTCACAGGGACTGGAGTTTGCTGTGCTCCATGGGGCAATTTCATTCTCAATCCCACATCCTGGGCCATCCCTCATTTCCCTTACAGGGACTGGAGTTTGCTGTGCTCCGTGGGGAGGTTCCAATCCCACATCCTGGGTCATCCTTGATTTCCCCCACAGGGAATGGGGTTTGGCTGTGCTCTGTGGGGAGGTTCCATCCCCAATCCCACATCCTGGGCCATCCCTGATTCCCTCACAGGGAATGGGCTTTGCTGTGCTCCATGAGGCAATTTCATTCTCAATCCCACATCCTGGGCCATCCCTCATTTCCCTCACAGGGACTGGGGTTTGCTGTGCTCCATGGGGAGGTTGTATCCTCAATCCCACATCCTGCCATCCTTGATTTCCCTCACAGGGATTGGAGTTTGCTGTGCTCCATGGGGAAGTTCCATCTCCAATCCCACATCCTGGGCCATTCCTGATTCCCTCATAGGGAATGGGCTTTGCTGTGCTCCATGAGGCAATTTCATTCTCAATCCCACATCCTGGGCCATCCCTCATTTCCCTCACAGGGACTGGAGTTTGCTGTGCTCCGTGGGGAGGTTCCAATCCCACATCCTGGGTCATCCTTGATTTCCCCCACAGGGAATGGGGTTTGGCTGTGCTCTGTGGGGAGGTTCCATCCCCAATCCCACATTCTGGGCCATTCCTGATTCCCTCACAGGGAATGGGCTTTGCTGTGCTCCATGAGGCAATTTCATTCTCAATCCCACATCCTGGGCCATCCCTCATTTCCCTCACAGGGACTGGGGTTTGCTGTGCTCCATGGGGAGGTTGTATCCTCAATCCCACATCCTGCCATCCTTGATTTCCCTCACAGGGATTGAAGTTTGCTGTGCTCTGTGGGGAAGTTCCAATCCCACATCCTGGGCCATCCTTGATTTCCCTCACAGGGAATGGGGTTTGCTGTGTGCCGGCTGTTCCCTGAAATTTCAGGACAATGGAGGATGGATTTGGCTGCAGAAATGAACCTGCAGCAGATTTTGGCTACAGAACTGAAAAGAAATAAAGTGAAGGCAAAGCTAGAGCACTCAGATGGGATTTTGTCCCTTTGTAGATTTCCAGAATAACTGGGGCCTTGTTTGGGTGGAAATGAGGAACCTGAACCATTTGGAAGCTGGACTAATATTTCAGAAATTATTATGTGATAAAATCAATTAATGGCATCATAAAACTGAATATTAAGTGGTATAATTTATCAGGTTTCCTAAAATCCATGTGTTTTCCCACCTCAGCCAGATGTATGGACATGTGAGCACAGATGAGCTGCTCTGGGATTTTTACACCAGCTGAAACTGGAGAGGGACGAGAACTTTCATGGAAGAAGCCACAGGAAATTTCCCCACTTGGGATGTGATGAAAAAAGGGGAGAATCCCAGGGCTGGAGTCAGGCAGGGCCAGGGAAAGTGCAGGAGGTGAAAATGAGCTGGATTTGGGTGCTGGGCACTGGAACAGCTCCCAGGGAATGGGCAGAGCCCCGAGGCTGCCCAGACAATGCTCCCAGGGACAGGGGGGATTGTTGGGGTGTCTGGGCAGGGCCAGGAGCTGGGATTGATGATCCTTGGGGATATTCCATGATTCTCTGAGTTATTTCCTCACCACTGTCCCCACAGATCCGGCTGCAGCAAAGGAGCTGCTCCAGCCTGGCCAGGGGCTGCTAAACCCACAGATGGGGGAGAAAAAAATCCCAGCAGCTTGGAACTTCCCTGTTTTCCCTGTGTCCAGGCCCCAGAGCTCTTTCCCTCGAGGATTTTGGTGCACTCAGCCCAGGAGGGAGCTTTCCTCAGGGGAGCAGGAGAGCACGGACCTCCCAACATTCCCATGGGAGAGAGGAACGGGGTTATCCTCAAATATTCCCTAGGGTAAGGTTATCCTCAGCCTGGCCAGCCCAAATCCCCTGCACAGCCCAGAGCAGAGCTTGGCATGGGGACAGGAGAGCCAGGACATCCAGGAGTGCCAGGATACACAGGACAGAGCCCTGCACCAGGACTGGGGTGCCAGGACATCCAGGAGTGCCAGGACAGCCCAGGACAGGGCTCTGCATGGGGACAGGACACTCAGGAGTGCCAGTCCAGGACAGGGCTCTGCACCAGGACAGGTGTCACAGACATCTTTTATGGAAATCCTTTCTTTAGGATTTTTCCTCCTGAGAAGCTGAGAGGCCTCAGGAACAAAATGTAAACATTGATTATCTGCTGCTGTGGAATGAACAGGTGCATCTGGGATTGGTCCATGTTGGTTGTTTTTAATTAATGGCCAATCACAGTCAGCTGGCTCAGACTCTCTGTCCAATACACAAGCCTTTGTTATCATTCTTTCCTATTCTATTCTTAGCCAGCATTCTGATGGAATCCTTTCTTCTATTCTTTTAGTATAGTTTTAATATAATATATATCATAAAATAATAAATCAGCCTTCTGAAACCTGGAGTCAGATCCTCATCTCTTCCCTCATCCTCAGACCCCAGTGAACACTGGCACAGACAGGGGTGCCAGGACAGGGCTCTGCACCAGGACAGGGGTGCCAGGAGAGCCCAGGAGCACCGGGCACTGCCGGGCACATCCCTGCCATAGGGGTGCCCCCTCTCTCCAGGGATTTGCTCCAGACTCCCCAGGGCAGGGGGAGCCTGTCCCTGCTGGCCCCGTTGGTGTTTCAGTGCTGTCACAGGTTTCTGCCCAGTTCATGGGTTTGGGGTTTTGCCCCGTGTGCTGCTGAGCAGATCTTGTCCCTGCCAGCAGCTCCACAAAGCTCTGTGAGGTTCTGTGGATCCCATAAACCCGGCAGAGGCTGCTCCTGGGAATCTTGGCACAGCCCTCGGAGCACAGCGAGCTGGAGTTGTGCAAAACCCCAAACAGAAACTGATGAAATCCAGCTGCAGCCCAGAGCAAAATCCTATTCCAGCTGCAGTGCTGAGCACAAGAATGAGGCAACCCTGCCCTGGTGACTCCTGTCCCAGCTGCTTCCAGAAGAGTTTTCCCTTCCCTGTCCATAAAATGCCAATGGCTCTGTAGAATGCAGCAGCTTTTCTTTGATTTTCACTATTATTAATGGGGATTTTTGCAGCATTTTCTTGGGACCACTGTTACAAGTGATGTCCCAAAAGTGCTGCCTGATTCCTTCACCTGAGGATATTTGCTCTGCTCAGGTGATTCCCCACCTGCAGAGCTGGGCTCCAACATCAGCAGCACCTGGAGCTGCTGGAGAGAGCCCAGAGGAGCCCCCGGAGCTACTGCAGGGCTGGAGCCCCTCTGGAGCCAGGCTGGGAGAGCTGGGGGTGCTCCCCTGGAGAGGAGAAGGCTGCAGGGAGAGCTGAGAGCCCTTGCAGGGCCTGAAGGGGCTCCAGGAGAGCTGCAGAGGGACTGGGGACAAGGATGGAGGGACAGGAGGCAGGGAATGGCTGCCAGTGGCAGAGGGCAGGGCTGGATGGGATCTTGGCAATTGGGAATTGTTCCCTGGCAGGGTGGGCAGGGGCTGGGCTGGAATTGCCAGAGCAGCTGTGGCTGCCCCTGGAGCCCTGGCAGTGCCCAAGGCCAGGCTGGGCATTGGGGCTGGCAGCCCCTGGCACAGTGGGAGCTGGCCCTGGGCTGCAATCAGCTGCCATTGAAGATCCCTTCCCACCCAAAGCACTCTGGCATTCACATTCCTCAATCCAGGATGGAAACCAGCACCAAAAGCCATTGCAGCAAATGGAGAAAGGAAAGGAAAGAATGATTGCCTGGCTGCTTGCAGGTGCCCCCAGTGCCATTTCCCACAGGGGGTTTGTAGCCTGGCAAGGCCTGGTTAGAGAGGTTTGGGCTGTGCCAGGGTGCCCAGAGCAGCTGTGGCTGCCCCTGGAACCCTGGCAGTGCCCAAGGCCAGGCTGGAGCCCCTGGGGCAGTGGGAGGTGTCCCTGCCATGGCACTGGATGGGATTTAGGATCCCTCCCATCCCAAACCATTCCAATCTGTTCTACTGGGAAAGGACCCTCTGCTTATTCCTTCCCCCAACAGCTGTTTCACTGATGCTGAGCCATCCCTGCATCCACTTCCTGACAACAAACAGGGAATTTCTCACTCTTCTGTTCCCATTCAGTCTCCAGAAGTTCCTGGAGCACTTGCAGAGCCACCACAAAATTATGGGGCAGCCTCACATCGTAAAACCCGTCCGGAATCTTCATCTTTGAACGACTTTCAGACCACAAGAATTTGAAATCTTGCTGTGCTGGAAGCTCAGGCAGCTATCAGGGCTCTTTTTCTTTCTTTCCCTTCCCTTTTTAAAAGCTTGTTCGGACTTCGAGGCATTTTTTGGCCAATTTAAACAGGGAGTTGAAGATAAAATTCCAGCCCAAATATGCTCTGTCTCTCCCTTCCCCAAAATAGGTTGGTTATTCCAAGGGAAAACACTCTGTGTTAAAGGAGAGGGGCTGGGGAGGGAAATATTTTTTTCCCCGTCCCAGACTAAACACTGGAGTTAAGTGAGATTATTCCTACAAAAATTCCTGTAAAAGATTCATGTGGAGTGAAAAGGGAATCTCCCAGAGGGTGAAGCACAACCAGGATTTCACCAGGGTGAGGGAAGAGTGTTTGGAATTGTTCCTTTGGGAGGAGCATCTTCACTTTGGAGGGTTTGCCAGGGATATTTTTATCCAATTTTTAGCAGGGATTTGATCACTTCGGGACAAATGTGTTATAGCCATGGACTGAGGCTTGTGAGGGCTTTTCCTCCCCCTGATTTTAATTCAGATAAAAGGAATTGAGGAAACACTGGAAGATAAAAGAACTTGGAGAAAAGTGTTAGATAGAGAAGAGGACAAACTCTGCTCCTGCCCCAGCCCCTTCTGCTTCAGAGCTTTGTAAATTCAGTGATGCCAAGAAATTGATGGAAACAGGAATGTGACCCAGCCCGGGAGCTGGGAAGGTGCCCAGGGGGGTTCCTGCCCTCTTTTGCCCCTCATCCTCGTCCTCAGTGGGGCTGATGGGTGTCCTGGGAGACTCAGGGTTTTTGGTGAAGGTACATCAGGGTAGTTCCTCTTGTTGTGGAGTTTTGGGAGCTCAGGGAAGTGTTTTCTGCCAGCCCTGGTTCCCACCTGGATGTCCTGGGAGCCTCAGGATTGTTGGGATTTGGGGCAGCCAGGAAGGGCTGGTGGTCCCAGGGCAAAGCTTTGGCTGCTCCTCCTCCATGGGGGAGCTCCGTGCCCCTCCTGCCCCTCTCCAGGTGTGAGCTGAGAGTTCAGGAGGAAAATGGGCATTCCACAGCCCCTTTCCCAAGAAAACGAATCTTTCCCTGGGTTGGGATAAGTTTGTGTCCTGGGTTATGAGATGTGTGTGTGTGTTCTGTGCCCCCTGTCAGAGCTGGGGCAGCTCTCTGCTGTTCTTGGGGCAGTTTTCTTGATCTCTGCCACAGCCAATCCTCCCTGCAGGAGATCTCTGCTGTCCATGGCCACTGAGTGTCCCTGCAGGGCTGATCCAATTCCAGCATCCCATGGGGAGATGCTGCGCCCAGGGCAGGAGCCAAGCATTCCTACCTGGATCCAAGCTGAGCCTGGCACAGCACAGCAGCCTTTGCCCCCTGCATTGCCAGAGGAGCAGCTTTCTGCTGCCCTGCATGGCCAGAGGGAGCCCAGGCCCATCTGCAGCAGCCCTGGAGCTGCAGAGGAAAACTCCCCCCTTGTGCAGGATCCCTGCTGCAGCAGAACCACAGCTGGCACTGCAGGAGGGCTGAGCCCCCCTGGCATGGGGCTGTGCCACCCCCTGACCCACAGCGTGCCAGGGCCTGCTCGCACTCTGCCAGGGTTTGTTTGTGCTATTGCATCTGTATTTTTAATTTCCCTAATACAGAACTGTTATTCCTGCTCCCATATCTTTTCCTGAGAGCTTTTTAATTTCAAAATTACAATAATTCAGAGGGAAGGGGTTTGCATTTTCCATTCCAAGGGAGGCTCCTGCCTTCTCCAACAAACACTTTTCTTTTCAAACCAAGGCAGTTGGGCAGAACTTCCAGGGGTTCTGTGCTGGGATGTGTCCCATGGAGCAGAGGTGGAGCAGAGCTTTGGGCTCGCAGGGTCAGTGCTGGAAAACTGGAAAGTTGTTTTCCCTGGATTTCCAGCTGTGGGACTGTTGGTGAAGGTAGTTTGGGATAATTCCTGCTACCGTGGAATTTTGGGAGCTCAGGGAAGTGTTCTCTGCCAGCCAAATCCCTTTCATAAACAGAATTTCTCCCTGAGAAATGCTCTGGTGAACAAGGCAGGAGGAGGTGCAGCACAGCTTTAAATGGTGTTTGTTTTGCCAAACAAACCCTTTCTCTTCCTCAAAAGAAGGGGGAAAAGAAAATAATATATTTAGATTGTGGTGCAGATGCTTTTCATGAGGGTGCAAGGGGAAGAAAACATAAACTTGACTTTGATTCAGATTTGTGAAAAGAAAAAGAAAATAAGAGGGAGGTTTTTGAACAGTATAAACAAAACTGAAACCATTTTGCTTCCTGTTGTGTTAACGACTCCTTGACAGCTGATGGAGTGTTAAATACTTCTAATAATCTGTCTTGATCTATAAATTGTTCTCTTTTAATTTTAGTTTTTAATCTTTAAATCTCACAGAACTCTGCTCAGGTAATTAACTCTGGATATGCCCTCAAATGCAAACATCACAGGAAAAAATGGGAAGTTATTTCTGTATGAAACGCTTAAAGTTAATCAAGCCTTGAACTTTTACCCTTTTTGACTCATGTCTGTCCTAAGATGTGACTTTAATTATTCATTAGCACTTTCTAATTGCATTTATTGCCTCCTGCTTGCTAAAACTGCTGTGAAAATGGAACTGTCATGGAATGGTTGAAACCTGGATCCTGGGAACTCCCTGTGCTGCTTCATCCCAGCAATCCCATATCAGAGGGGAATCTGCCTGGCTGTGAGGATGGGATTCCTCTGCCTCTTTTTAGGGTTGGGATTCTCACATGTTGAACTCAGCTGGGCCCTTCTTGGGGTGCTGGGCTCTGCTGTGGTGTTTGCTCCCCTTCCTTGCCATCCTTTTTGGCTTGTTTGACCCCAAAACAGGTCCAAGAACTTTCGTTGCCAAAAGCAGAGGAGAAAACTTTAAATATCCATGTCCAAAGTTAAATGTGAACCTCAAGGAGCTGCTGAAGGTTCTCAGGCCTGAGGAAGGTCCTGGAGGAAAGAGGGTCCAGCCTGTCCATGGGCACAGCAGGATGAATTTAGGGACATGGCAGGAGGTTTTGTGACAGAAGGACAGCTGGAGTTGGTGACCTCAGAGGTGTTTTCCAATGTGAAGGTTCCATTATTCCAGGATTCCAGGATTCCCTGATTCTGTGATTCCAGGATTCCCTGATTCTATGGTTCCAGGATTCCATGGTTCCATGAATCTGTGATTCCAGGATTCTGCAGTTTCATGATTCCATGGTTCCATGATTCCAGGATTTCAGGATTCCAGGATTCTGTGATTATAGAATTCCAGATTTTCATGATTCTAGGATTCAAGAATTCCAGAATTCCAGGACTTCAGGATTCCATGATTCCATCATTCCAGGATTCCATGGTTCCATGATTCCAGGATTCCATGATTCTGTGATTCCAGGATTCCATGATTCCATGATTCCAGGATCCCATGGGTCCATGATTCTGTGTTTCCATGGTTCCATGATTCCATGATTCCACAGTTCCATTGTTCTGTGATTCCATGGTTCCATGGTTCTGTGATTCCATGGTTCCATGATTCCACAGTTCCATTGTTCTGTGATTCCAGGTTCTGTGATTCCATGGTTCCATGGTTTTGTGATTACATGGTTCCATTGTTCTGTGATTCCATGGTTCTGTGATTCCATGATTCCATGGTTCCATGATTCCATGGTTCCATGGTTCTGTGATTCCATTATTCCATGATTCTGTGATTCCATGGTTCCATTATTCCGTGATTCCATGGTTCTGTGATTCCATGGTTCCAGGACCCCATGGTTCCATGGTTCCATGATTCCTGGAGCTGGGCCGTGCAGTTGTTGTCGATGGTGTGAGAGGGACGGGTGTGACATTGGCATCTCCCCCCTGCTGGGGGGTCCCTGCGGGTGCTGGTCCCCCCCAGCAGTGGGGACACCGGAGCTGCTGGGCTGTGTCTGTCCCCAGGGGTGGGGCTCAGCTTTGGACTAATTTGGGGTTGGGCTGGGCTCAGCCAGGGCTGGGCCTTTCCTCTGCTCTGCAGCTTTGGCCCTTTTTCATCTCTTTGGTGAGAGAAAACCCCTGGAAGTGTTCAAATCCAGGCTGGATGGGGCTTGGAGCACCTTGGGAGAATGGGAGGTGTCCCTGCCCATGGTGACACTGGGTGGGCTCTGAGGTCCCTTTCCATCCAAACCATTCTGGGATTCTGTAATTGTCATTGGCAAGGTCACAGAATGACAGAGAGAGCTGAGCTGGGAGGGACCCACAGGATCATCCAGTCCAACCCCAAACCGTGCCCAGACCCCAACACCCCCACCCTGGCCATCCCCTGCAGCGCTGCCCAAAATTTCTCCCCCATCCTTCATCTCCCCCATCCCTCACTCTCACACAATCATGGAATGTGCTGAGCTGGAAGGGACCCCCAGGGATGATCAATGCCAAAGCCAAAGCCTGCCCAGAGCCCCCAGCAAGCCCAGCCTGGGCATCCCTGGAGCTCTGGCAGCCTCGGGGCCGTGCCCATTCCCTGGGCAGCCTGGGCAGTGCCAGCACCCTCTGGGGGAAGAGCCTTGCCCTGAGCTCAGCCTGAGCTGCCCTGGCCCAGCTCCAGCCGTGCCCTGGCTGCTGTCCCTGCTCAGTCCCTGCCCCTGCTCTTCCCTGTAGCCCCACACTTCTCTTCACAGAGAAAAGCAAGGCACAATTCTTCCAAGAATATTTCAGGGTTTCACATTCCCTGAATCTCAGAGAAAGGAAAGAACAACTCTTATCATTTGCTGTGCCTGTGTTTGTGC
Source organism: Setophaga petechia (assembly GCA_024362935.1). Lineage (NCBI taxonomy): Eukaryota > Metazoa > Chordata > Aves > Passeriformes > Parulidae > Setophaga > Setophaga petechia. The sequence goes on along the minus strand of JANCRA010000118.1, from coordinate 120,407 downwards.
AAAAGTAGAATGCAATGTGGAGATTGTTTACACAGTGACGGACACTGTCAAGGGCCAGGTGTGTGTGTGTGCTGGAACTGTGTGGGTGACAGCCACAAGATTCAGTGCAGTGTGTGCAGAGTTGGGTGCTTGACAAGTTCAGTTTTAGATGTATAAAATAACATAGCATAATAAAGCAATTAATTAGCCTTCTGATATAAATGGTGTCCTCCTCATCATTACTCCTTTGTCAGAGCCTTCTCAGAACACAGCTCCACTTCCCCTCACAAGAAGTTGTGACTCTGACTCTGGTGAGTCTCCCCCTCAGCCTCCTCTGCTCCAGCTGAACCACTCCAAGCACCCCTCAGCCCCTCCTCACCCACCTTTTCCTCCAGACCCTTCCTGTCCTCATGTCCTCCTTTGGATGCTGCCCCCATCCCAAATCCCTGCCAAGAGAAGAAATGATAACGGCTGTTCCTGGCCTCTCACATGACCCAAAATAGCTGTTAAAAAGAAATTTCCTTCTCCCCATTGAGCTTTGTCCCAAAATTGCCTCTTTCCCATGCTCTGTGATCAGATCAGAGCCACTTTCTGATGCCACTGCTCCTGATCTTTGCTTTGTACTCGACTCTGATCAATCACAGCCCCAGCTCATCTCCTGTAAAGTCAAACCAGGTGACATCTGTGGGCTCCTCCTGGTTTTCCCCCTCTATCCCATCCTCCTCCATGGGATTCCAGAGCCTGGCTGGAGCCTGCTTTGTCCCAGGTGCTGGGAAGCTTCAGTGATAAATGACTGAATTTTAGCTTGGCCAAATTGTTCTCCTCTGCCCCGACCCGGCTGCTGTCTCTGCTGGGGCACACACAGGATGGGTCGGGGCAGCCGTGGGTCAAAGGACGAGTCTGGACTCTTTGACATTTCGCTCTTCAGATTGTTTATTATCTCTTATCTTACAAAGATTTCCTCTCTGCCAGACGAGATCTGACCAGCAAGGCAGCCAAGGGCACTCTGACCACCCACGGGGGCAGTCGTGTCTTTTTTATAATAAAAACTCCGTACATCAGATTTACCTTTCATCCCCAATACCTTTCACCCTTGTTAACAAGTGCACCTTCACCACAAACCAATCCCCAGGTGCCAACACCACCACAGAAGATGGACGACAAGAAGAAGAAAGAAGAAGCCTGAGACACGCCCTGATTCCTCCATCTTGTCTCCATAACCCCCTGTACCAAAATCCCAAAATCCATATTTCACCCCTGTGAATGCATGATCCCTCCACCACTCAAACTCCAGTGACTTCCATGTCCTCACACACATCCCCAGAAGGGTCAAAGTGCAGCCACCAAGAATGTCTGGACACATTCCAGGACCTCCGAGCCCCCCAGGGGCTCTCCTGGTGACTCTGGATGTTCAGAGCGATGTGCTGAGCTCCCACACTCCTCCTTTAACACACACAGGTATTTGCCCCACACTCCTCCTTTAACACACACAGGTATTTGCCCCACACTCCTCCTTTAACACACACAGGTATTTGCCCCACACTCCTCCTTTAACACACACAGGTATTTGCCCCACACTCCTCCTTTAACACACACAGGTATTTGCCCCCAGCCCCCCAGCCCCTGCTGCTGAGGGATAAATTCCAAGGAATAAATGTTGCCCAAGTGCTGGGCTTCTGTTTGTCCTGTTGGGATATAAACCAAAATCAGGACTTTCACAGAACAAACTGTTCATTTTGAAGACCACTTGGCTCTTTTCTCAAAAGGGGCATTTCAGAGGGAATTTTTGAACTGGCTGATTCCTTATTTTCCAATATTCCTGTTGGATGGATAGTCCTGGATACTGAAGTGTTGCACTGCCATGGGGCAGCAGGAACTCTGAGCTGAATTCCAGTCTCTGAAGAATTCCAGTCCTTACCAGGAAATGGGAACAATAGAAACGTGGAATATTCCACAAAGAAAATGTGGAATATTTTCCTGACCAGGCCACTTTACCCTGGTGAGATTTCAACCCCTGCCTGCTGTGATGGTTTTTAATCTCTGGATCTGTTGTGTCTGGATACCCTGGAGCTGAAATGTTCCTGAGCTCCTCTCCTAGCAGGGAATTTTGGATTTGCTGTGAATTTATTGACTCTGCTCTCTGGCTGGGAGGGCTCTGCTTCATTTCTGCAGCCCCAGCTTGGCAGGGAAGGAGCTGCTGCTGAGATTCCCCTAAAAATTCCCAATCCCAGAGAAGGATCTGGATTTATCCAGCACCCCCTGGAATTCCTGGGGGAAAGCACAGCAGCAGCTCCAGAGTTTCTTAGATCTCATTTTTGGGAGATCATCTGAAAAATGGAAATCCCAGGGTCTGCTCCACTCTGTGTGGAGCTCACTCTGTGTTTTTTCTCATCCCCAATAAGCCACAACATTCCTAATGCTAGCCCAGCTCAGGTGTCTTCCCCTAAATCCATTTAGAGGCAAACCAGACCAGCAGCAATCAATGATTTCCCTCAAGGAATTTGGAAGGACCAATTCCATGAATTTTCAGGGCCTTGTGCTGAGATGGAGAGGCCCACCCCAGGGACACCAGGTCTGCCCAGGGAACAGCAAGTTAAATTCTGGCTGCTCCTGCATTAATCAGGGTTTGGCAATGGCTGCTCCCAATAAAAATCCTTCCCTGTGGCTCAAGCGTGGGCAGAACTCGCTGGGAGCCCCAGGCTGGCAGGGTGAAATCAGGATTTTTGCTGTGGGCAGGAGGAATTTTTTGCAGCTGGTTGTGAAATTCCTTGGGCCAAGCCTGAGCAGCTCTGGCCTGGAGGAGAGAGTGGCGAGGGGTAAATGCAAATTCCAGCAGCTGGCTCAGCTTCCCTTCTCCCTTGCCCAGGTTGGGGCAATTATATCTGATTATAAACAGCTTTTTCCTGAGCTGGAGCAGCGCTCAGCTCCAGGGAAAAGAGGAATTAAAAATGGTTTGGGGCGAGTTTTGGCCTGGTTGTGGAAGAGAAGAGCTCCCAAGCGTTGCAGGAGTGGGCAGGAGGTGACAGCACAGCAGATGCCCGAGGTGTCACAGGGAGCTGGGCTCAGTTCTCACCATGCTGCTCCTCCCGGAGCTAAACATATCCCTTACCTCAGATGCCCTTTGCAGGAGGCTGCATCATTTGCATTTTGATGCTCTGGCATTTTCAAAAGCACCGAGACATCAGAATTTTTATCGCCTTCAACAACTGCGTTGCCAGGGGCAACGCTCGGGATCTGCTGCCGAGCATCGAGCCCGGCTTGCAGCAGAGGGCGGTGTTAGAGTGGGAAAAAATGCATATTTATAGGGAAATTATAGAAAAATCTCGCTTGAACCTGGGGCAAAATTCGGGGTCTGAGTCTCTCGTGGCCATGGGAACGGCACCAATCCGCTCTGCTTGCAAATTCCTTTGTGTGCTGCTCGTGTGTGTGAGTTTTATGGGATAATCCCTGTCCCAAAGGGTTTGGGATTTTAAAACCTTCCTCCTCAGGAATTGCTTTTCTAACTGTCCTGCTCGATCCCAGCCCTTCCTGGCCCCGGTTCCAGGGATGCTCTGAGAGGAAAGCTCCCCAAGAAACGCTGTGAAATATTGGCTGTGGTTGTTTCGATGGGAAAAGTGAAACGCTGAGAGCCCTGACTTCATTTCCTGGGATGAACTTTCCCAGCCCGGGTCATCCCTGCTCCGATGGTTTCCTGTCAGCACAGACTGAACAGGGATTGAATTTTTGGTGTCCTTTTGAACTTTTACAAGTGAGAACAACACAATTGTGCTGCCTTGGGGGAATCCCCGAGTCCTGCTCTGGCTCTTGCCAACCTTTGGGGAAATCTGGACATTTTTATGTCTTTTATTTTATTCCCATCACCTCTGTAAGGATGGGGCTGATTCTTCCGGATTTTTAAGGAATTTTTCTGTGGAGGGAAGTGGGGTGATGGCCATGGAGGCACTGCTGGATATTTCCCCATTGTCTCTCCCTTCTCCCTGGGAAGGGAGGCAGAAGCCAGACTTAAATTTGATGTTTCTGCTTTGAACAGGAAACTCTGACAAATCAGACGAGAAAATAACAATGTTGCAAGAAATAGTGCAGCCACTGGTGGGCTGCTGCTGTCCCTATTTAACTCCTTAGCACGTTTCTCTCTCTTTTTTTTCTTTTCTTTTTCTTTTTGGCTGGGCTTTGTAAGAGGGAAAAAAAAAATCTTGCCTTTTCCAGAGGTAAAGCAGCAGGAAAGAGCAGCCCAGGGCTCAGTGCAAAGCTCCCCATGTCCCACAGCCATTTCAGGCTGTGTTTTAGGGAGAATTAATTACATGAAATCTCTTAATAAGAGGAAAGGCTCAGCCCCCTGCACCTGATGTGGAGCTCTCAGGCTGTTCCAGCTGGGAGCTGGTGCTGGCTGGTGTGGGGGAGCTCATCTGGATTTTGTGGCATCATTTCAGCACCAACCCTGCCCCTGTCCCTGCCCCAAAACCCAGGGATGGGGCCCTCAGAGAGCCACTAGAGTTTCTGTTTTGGGACTCTTCCAACCTAATCCTTTTCCAACCTTAACCCTTTTCCAATCCTAACCCTTTTCTAACCCTAACCCACTTCAGGCTGTGTTTTATGGAGAATTAATTACCTGAAATCTCTTCATAAGAGGAAAGGCTCAGCCTGATGTGCTGCTTTCAGCTCCTGCACCTGATGTGGAGCTCTCAGGCTGGGTTTCAGCTGAGGGCTGGTGTGGGGGAGCTCATCTGGATTTTGTGGCATCATCTCAGCACAAATCCTGCCCCTGTCCCTGTCACCCTGCCCCCAAACCCAGGGATGGGGCCCTCAGAGAGCCTCCAGAGTTTCTACTTTGGGACTCTTCCAAGCCTAACCCTTTTCTAACCCTAATCCTTTTCTAACCCTAACCCTTTTCCAATCCTAACCCTTTTCTAACCCTAACCCACTTCAGGCAGGGTTTTATGGAGAATTAATTACCTGAAATCTCTTAATAAGAGGAAAGGCTCAGCCTGATGTGCTGCTTTCAGCCTCTGCACCTGATGTGGAGCTCTCAGGCTGTTTCAGCTGGGGGCTGATGTTGGGGAGCTCATCTGGATTTTGTGGCATCATCTCAGCACCAACCCTGTCCCTGTCCCAATCCCAAACCCAAGGATGGGGCCCTGACAGAGCACCCAGAGGTTTTTGCCTTGGGACTTTTCTGGAGGGGAAGCAGCAGGAGAGAGCAGCCCTGCAGCCCAAGGCTCGGTGCAAACCTGCCCTTGTCCCACAGCCACTTCAGGCCGGGTTTTAGGGAGAATTAATTACAGAAAATCTTTTAAAAAGAGGAAAGGCTCAGCCTGATGTGCTGCTTTTGGCTCCTGCACCTGATGTGGAGCTCTCAGGCTGTTCCAGCTGGGAGCTGGTGCTGGCTGGTGTGGGGGGAGCTCATCTGGATTTTGTGGCATCATCTCAGCACCAACCCTGCCCCTGCCCCTGCCCCAAACCCAGGGATGGGGCCCTCAGAGAGCACCCAGAGGTTTTGCCTTGGGACTCTTCCAAGCCTAACCCTTTTCCAACCCTAACCCACTTCAGGCAGGGTTTTAGGGAGAATTAATTACAGAAAATCTCTTAAAAAGAGGAAAGGCTCAGCCTGATGTGCTGCTTTTGGCTCCTGCACCTGATGTGGAGCTCTCAGGCTGTTTCAGCTGAGGACCTGTGGGAATTGGAAAACCAGAAACTTCCACAGACACGGAAGGGTTTGATCTGCAGCCTTGGAAGAAGCTTGGATTGATGTAAAAATAAAGAACAGAGACATTAAGCAGAAAAAAACCAAACTTCTGTTTCTATAGTTGTAAATAAGAATATGCCTCAAGTAAGTGAGAAGTTGTACTGGTAAGATGGTGAAAGGTTTATAATGTAGGGGTGTGGTTGTATGGAGCGAGCTAAGAGTTGGGAAGTTGTAATAGAGGCATTTTATATATATATATATATATATATATATATATTATATGTGTGTGTGTGTGTGTGTGTGTGTGTATACATGTGATAGTAATCCATTGGATAAAAGTATCCTCAGCAAAATTAAGTAAAGGTTATAAAAGCAAAATAAACTTTGTGATAATTCTTCACTGGATTAGAATAGAAAGTTCTGTGTTGTCTTGTAATGAAGAATTTGTGACCATTTTGAGCTCTGGCCGAATGCTGCTCTCTTAAACCTCACGGCCTGTGAGACTGATGTTTATCTGAGCAATAAATTGTTTTTAGCTCCACTGTGGAACCATCCCTTCAGTTAAAGCAGCAACAATAACAGGGGCTGGTGTGGGGAAGTTCATCTGGATTTTGTGGCATCATTTCAGCACCAACCATGCCCCTGTCCCTGTCCCTGTCCCCATCTGAGTCCCTGTCCCCGTCCCTGTCCCTGTCCCCATCTGAGTCCCTGTCCCTGTCCCTGCTCCTGTCCCTGTCCCTTTCCCTGTCCCTGTCCCTGTCCCTGCTCCTGTCCCTGTCCCCATCTGTGTCCCTGCTCCTGTCCCTGTCCCTTTCCCTGTCCCTTTCCCCTGTCCCCATCTGAGTCCCTGTCCCTGCTCCTGTCCCCTGTTCCTGTCCCTGTCCCCATCTGAGTCCCTGTCCCTGCTCCTGTCCCTGTTCCTGTCCCTGTCCCCATCTGAGTCCCTGTCCCTGCTCCTGTCCCTGTCCCTTTCCCTGTCCCCATCTGAGTCCCTGTCCCTGCTCCTGTCCCTGCTCCTGTCCCTGTCCTCTGTCCCTGTCCCTGTCCCTGTCCCCATCTGTGTCCCTGCTCCTGTCCCTGCTCCTGTCCCTGTCCCTGCTCCTGTCCCTGTCCCTTTCCCTGTCCCCATCTGAGTCCCTGCTCCTGTCCCTGTCCCTGTCCCTTTCCCTGTCCCCATCTGTGTCCCTGTCCCTGTCCCTTTCCCTGTCCCCATCTGAGTCCCTTTCCCTGTCCCTGTTCCTGTCCCTTTCCCTGTCCCTGTCCCTGTCCCTGTCCCTGTCCCTGTCCCTGTCCCTGTCCCTGTCCCTTTCCCTGTCCCTGCTCCTGTCCCTGTCCCAAACCCAGGGCTGGGTCCCTCCCGGAGCCCCCGAGGTGCTGCCCTGGCCCTGCGTGCAGCAAATTCAGGATTTTGTGTCACCTGCCCCAGCCAGGGGAGCTCAGGGGTGTTTTGTGCTGAGCAAACACCTGAAATAACTGAAATAAACCCTCCTGGTTCTGTGCAGTTTGGGGTTTAAATAAAGCGCCCTGGTTTAAATAACCCAACCTGATGGGGTGGGGAGAAGCGCCAGGAAAACCAAAAGGAGGGGGGGAAACATCAGGGGGAAAAGGAATAAAAACAGGAATTAAAATCCTGAATGGTCCATAAATAACAACAAATGTA
>JANCRA010000118.1:31565-112985 GCA_024362935.1 Setophaga petechia | reverse complement strand
AAACCACCCCAAATAAATAACAATAATTGCCAAACCCTCCAGGTTCTGCAGTTTACTCAACAGATGCTCCAGGTAACTCAATTTAGTGGCTCCAAAGGGTGGAAGGGATTAATGCAGCTGCAGATTTGGCACAGTGGGGGCCACCAGAAAAACCCAATTTCTGCTCATGGATATTCTAATCAGGACCTTTCTCCCCGATAATTCAGCCACTTCACTGCTCCTACCATTATTTATTAATGGGGCAGCAGGAAATTGTTCTTTGATTCAAACAGCAAGGAGGAATAAATCACTCAGGATTTGCTCAACCCTTTCACTGTTTCTGTAAAACTGCCAATAAAGCCTCACTTTAAGGTTTTTTTCCTAAGATTTGAGGGAACTTTCCTGGGTTGAGTTCTGAGATTTTGCTGCCACAACTCAAATTTCAGCCATAAGTTCCTCCCTTCCTCTGCTCCAGTGAGAGGATCACTCTAAAACCTCACTGATGATATAAAAAAACACCCCAAAAAGTCAAATTTCCTACAGAAAATTTACTTTTGAGCTGTACAAATTAGACCTGGCTTTAATTAATTTGTATTTGCACAGAGCTGGGATTGCCTGACATTATTTAGAATCTAATTTAATGCAGATTATATTTTTATTTTATTTTATTTTATTTTATTTTATTTTAATTTATTTTATTTTATTTTATTCAGTATAACATACCATTATTGAATATAGCTTTTATACCAATATTAAGTGTACCATTTACACAATAATAAATATTATATTTGTACCAATATTAAATATAACAGTTACACAAATAATAGTAAAACATTTATAGCAATATTAATTACACTATTTATCCCAACATGAAATATATTTACACCAATATTAAATATAGCACTCCAATTTAAATATAACATTTATGCCAGTATTAAATACAACATATTTATCAATATTAACTGTTCTATTTGTGTCAATATAAACTATACCACTTACACAATAAGTGTAAAGATTATATATAATAGTAAAGATTATATTTTATAATCTTTACTATTAAATAAAATAATATTAAAGATTAATATAAAGTATAAAATAATAGTAAAGATTATATTTTTACCAATATTAAATGTAGCAGTACACAAACATTTAATATTACATTTATTATTAATATTATTATCATTACCAATATTAATAATACCATTTATCCCAACATGAAATACATTTACATCAAAATTAAATTTAACACACCAATATGAAACATATTTATATCAATATTAAATATAACATGTGATTTTTGGGTGATTTTTTGGGATGATTTTTGGGTGATTTTTGGGGTGATTTTTGCTTTTTTTATTATTATTTTTGGGGTGATTTTTGGGGTGATTTTTGAGGTGATTTTTGGGAATAATTTTTGGGTGATTTTGGGGTGATTTTTGGGGTGATTTTTGGTTTTTTTTTATTATTTTTGGGTGATTTTTGGGAATAATTTTTGGGTGATTTTTGGGTGATTTTTGGGTGATTTTTGGGATGATTTTTGGGTGATTTTTGGGTGATTTTTGGGAATGATTTTTGGGTGATTTTGGGGTGATTTTTGGGGTGATTTTTGGGGTGATTTTTGTTTTTTTTTTTTATTATTATTTTTGGGGTGATTTTTGGGGTGATTTTTGGGAATGATTTTTGGGTGATTTTTGGGGTGATTTTTGCTTTTTTTATTATTATTTTTGGGGTGATTTTTGGGGTGATTTTTGGGGTGATTTTTGAGGTGATTTTTGGGAATAATTTTTGGGTGATTTTGGGGTGATTTTTGGGGTGATTTTTGGTTTTTTTTTATTATTTTTGGGTGATTTTTGGGAATGATTTTTGGGTGATTTTTGGGGTGATTTTTGGGGTGATTTTAGGGTGATTTTTGGGGTGATTTTTGTTTTTTTTTTATTTTTGGGTGATTTTTGGGTGATTTTTGGGTGATTTTTGGGAATGATTTTTGGGGTGATTTTTGGGTTTTTTTTATTTTTGGGTGATTTTTGGGTGATTTTTGGGTGATTTTTGGGAATGATTTTGGGGTGATTTTTGGGTGATTTTTGGGAATGATTTTTGGGTGATTTTGGGGAATGATTTTTGGGTGATTTTGGGGTGATTTTTGGGTGATTTTTGGGGTGATTTTTGTTTTTTTTTTTTTTATTTTTGGGTGATTTTTGGGGTGATTTTTCTTTTTTTTTATTTTTGGGTGATTTTTGGGAATGATTTTTGGGTGATTTTTGGGTGATTTTTGGGGCAGAATTTGCCCTCCCACCCCCCAAAATTTCTTTTTCCCTCCTTCTGAGCCTGCTCCATGCACAAACCATTCCCTGGGGTTTGCACACCTGGTCTGGGGTCGGTTCCACCTGGAAGAGAATTTGGGTTGGGAAATCCTCATTTGCATTGGAAATTTTGCTAATTAGCAACGTTCAGCTGTTCAAAAAGCAAGCAGAGATAAAAATCCACATTTTAGCCCCACTTTTCACCTACAAACCCATATTTTAACTCTCCTTTTTGCCTCTTAAAAATCCATATTTTAACTCTGCTTTCTCCTGTGTTAATCCCATATTTCAACTCTGCTTTCACCTCTGACAAATCCACATTTAACTCTGATTTTCACCTCTTAAAAACTCACATTTAACTCTGATTTTCACCTCTCATAGACTCACATTTAACTCTGCTTTTCACCTCTTAAAAATCCATATTTTAACTCTGCTTTCACTTGTTATAATCCCATTTTTAACTCTGCTTTCACCTCTTCTAAATCCACATTTAACTCTGATTTTCGCCTCTTACAAACCCATATTTTAAATCTGCTTTCACCTGCTATAATCCCATATTTTAACCCTGCTTTTCACCTCTTACAAGCCCATATTTTAACTCTGCTTTTCACCTCTTAAAAATCCATATTTTAATGCTGTTTTCACCTTACAAATCCATATTTAACCCTGCTTTTCACCTGGTATAAACCCACATTTTAACCCTGCTTTTCACCTCTTACCAACCACGTTTTAACTCTGTTTTCACCTTTTATAAACCACATTTTAAGTCTCCTCCTGGATATCCAGGAATATTTATTCCTTGAATAAATACAAAAATGCAAACTCAAAAAACAAAAAAAAAAACCCCAAAACTCAAAGAAACAAAACAAAACAAAAAAACCAACAAAAACCAACCAACCCCAAAAACCCCAAATCCCCACCAAAACAAAAAACACCCCAAAAAGCAAAAAATGTTATAATTAAAGTATGCTTGGTCAGTGTTTGGATTTGGCTCTAAGAGCTGCTGGAATTGGGTGGGAAAATACAGAAATTTGGGCACATCCAGGTAAATACAAAAATTTGGGCACATCCAGGTAAATACAAAATTTGGGCACATCCAGATAAATACAGAAAATTTGGGCAATTCCAGGTAAATACAAAAATTTGGGCAATTCCAGGTACTTGCAAAAATTTGGGCAATTCCAGGTAAATACAGACATTTGGCCATGTCCAAATGTAAATGCAGAAATTTGGGCACACCCAGGTAAATGCAGAAAGTTGGGAAGTTCCAGGTAAATACAAAAATTTGGGTGCATCCAGGTAAATAAAAAAATTTGGGCACATCCAGATAAACACAGAAATTTGGGCATGTCCAGGCAAATACAAAAATTCAGGCATGTCCAGGTAAATGCAGAAATTTGGCTGCATCTAGGTAAAGACAGAAATTTGGGCACATCCAAGTAAATACAAAAACTTGGGCAGTTCCAGGTACTTGCAAAAATTTGGGCAGTTCCAGGTAAATACAGAAATTTGGGCACATCCAGGTAAATACAGAAATGTGGGCATGTCCAGGTAAGTTCAAACATTTGGGCACATCCAGATAAATACAAAAATTTGGGCAATTCCAGGTAAATATAATAATTTGGGCACATCCAAGTGAATACAGAATTTGGGCACATCCAAGTAAATACAAAAATTTGGGCAGTTCCAGGTAAATACAGAAATTTGGGCAAATCCAGATAAACACAGAAATTTGGGCATGTCCAAGTACATGCAAAATTTGGGCAATTCCAGGTAAATACAGAAATTTGGGCTTGTCCAAATGTAAATACACAAATTTGGGCACATCCAGATAAACACAGAAATTTGGGCATGTCCAGGTAAATACAAAAATTTGGGCACATCCAAGTAAATACAAAAATTTGGGCATGTCTGGGTAAATGCAGAAATTTGGGCACATCCAAGTAAGTACAAAAATTTGGGCAGTTCCAGGTAAATACAGAAATTTGGGCATGTCCAAAGGTAAATACAGAAATTTGGGCACATCCAGGTAAATGCAGAAAATTGGGCAGTTCCAGGTAAATTCAAACATTTGGGCACATCCAGATAAATACAGAAATTTGGGCAATTCCAGGTAAATATAATAATTTGGGCACATCCAAGTGAATACAGAATTTGGGCACATCCAGGTAAATACAAAAATTTGGGCAGTTCTAGGTACTTGCAAAAATTTGGGCAATTCCAGGTAAATACAGAAATTTGGGCATGTCTGGGTAAATACAAACATTTGGGCGCATCCAGGTAAATACAGAAATTTGGGCAGTTCCAGGTAAATGTAGAAATTTGGGCACATCCAAGTAAATGCAGAATTTGGGCATGTCTGGGTAAACGCAGAAATTTGGGCACATCCAGATAAACACAGAAATTTGGGCATGTCCAGGTAAAAGCAGAAATTTGGACATGCTCAGGTAAATGCAGAAATTTGGCTGCATCCAGGTAAATACAGAAAGTTGGGCACATCCAGGTAAATACAAAAATTTGGGCAGTTCCAAGTACTTGCAAAATTTGGGCAATTCCAGGTAAATACAGAAATTTGGGCATGTCCAAATGTAAATACAGAAATTTGGGCACATCCAGGTAAATGCAGAAAATTGGGTGTATCCAGGTAAATACAGAAATTTGGGCAGTTCCAGGTAAATACAAACATTTGGGCACATCCAGATAAATACAGAAATTTGGGCAATTCCAGGTAAATATAATAATTTGGGCACACCCAAGTGAATACAGAATTTGGGCAGTTCCAAGTAAATGCAGAAATTTGGGCACATCCAGATAAACACAGAAATTTGGGCATGTCCAGGTAAACACAAAAATTTGGGCAGTTCCAGGTAAATACAGAAATTTGGGCATGTCCAAATGTAAATGCAGAAATTTGGGCACATCCAGATAAACACAGAAATTTGGGCAATTCCAGGTAAATATAATAATTTGGGCACATCCACATGAATACAGAATTTGGACAGTTCCAAGTAAATACAGAAATTTGGGCATGGCTGGGTAAATACAGAAATTTGGGCACATCCAGGTAAATACAGAAATTTGGGTAATTCCAGGTAAATATAACATGCATCTGGAATTTTCCCTTTTCTCAGCTGCTGCTCCCAGCTGTGCTCACTCTACATCTCATTATTTGCCATCCTCAACTCCAAATTCTCCCTTTCTCCACATCTGGAATTTCATTCTGGACAGGTTGGAGGAGCAGGACTTGTCCAGCTGTGCCACCTCTCCCTGGTTTTCCCCCTCAGCTGGTGGAAATTTTGCTGTTCAGCCACAAAACCCTTTCCTCTGATCCTTTCAAATTGCTTTTTTTTCTCTCCTGATTTTTGGCTTTATCTTCCTCACCTCCTTTTCCAGGTGAGCCATGGTTGGTGGCTCACATTCATTCATTTTATGTTAGCCCAGAACACCAAATCCCACTGAAAAAATTGCCCAGAACACCAAATCTCAATGAAAATTTGCCCAGAGCACCAAATCTCACTGAAAATTTTGCCCAGAGCACCAAATCTCACTGAAAAATTGTCCAGAAAACCAAATCTCACTGAAAAATTGCCCAGAACACCAAATCTCACTGAAAAAATTGCCCTGAGCAGCAAATCTGACTGAAAAAATTGCCCAGAACACCAAATCTCACTAAAAAATTGGCCAAGAACACCAAATCTCAGCAAAAAAATGGCCCAGAACACCAAATCTCACTAAAAAATTGCCCAGAACACCAAATCTCACTGAAAAAATGGCCCAGAACACCAAATCTCACTGAAACATTTGCCCAGAGCATTAAATCTCACTGAAAAAATTGGCCCAGAACACCAAATCTCACTAAAAAATGGCCCAGAACACCAAATCTCACTAAAAAATAGCCCAGAGCACCAAATCTCACTGAAAAAATGGCTCAGAACACCAAATCTCACTGAAAAATTTCCCTGAACACCAAATCTCACTAAAAAATTGCCCAGAAAACCAAATCTCACTGAAAAAATTGCCCAGAGCACCAAATCTCACTGAAAAAATTGTCCAGAACACCAAATCTCACTAAAAAATATGCCCAGAACACCAAATGTCAGCAAAAAAATTGCCCTGAACACCAAATCTCACTGAAAAAAAATGCCCAGAACACCAAATCTCACTAAAAAATGGCCCAGAACACCAAATCTCACTAAAAAATAGCCCAGAGCACCAAATCTCACTGAAAAAATGGCTCAGAACACAAAATCTCAATGAAAAATTGCCCTGAAAACCAAATCTCACTAAAAATTTGCCCAGAACACCAAATCTCACTGAAAAATTGCCCAGAACACCAAATCCCACTGAAAAAAAATGCCCAGAACACCAAATCTCACTGAAAAAATTGCCCAGAGCACCAAATCTCACTAAAAATTGCCCAGAACACCAAATCTCACTGCAAAAAATTGCCCAGAACACCAAATCTCACTAAAAAAAATGCCCAGAACACCAAATCTCACTGAAAAATTGCCCAGAACATCAAATCTCACTGAAAATTTTGCCCAGAGCACCAAATCTCACTGAAAAATTGTCCAGAAAACCAAATCTCACTAAAAATTTGCCCAGAACACCAAATCTCACTAAAAATTTGCTCAGAGCACCAAATCTCACTGAAAAAAAAATCCCAGAGCACCAAATCTCACTGAAAAATGCCCAGAACACCAAATCTCACTGAAAAAATTGCCCAGAACACCAAATCTCACTCAAAAAATGCCCAGAACACCAAATCTCACAGAAAAAATGGCCCAGAACACCAAATCTCACTGAAAAATTTGCCCAGAACCCCAAATCTCAATGAAAAAAATTGCCCTGAACACCAAATCTCACTAAAAATTTGCCCAGAACACCAAATCTCACTGAAACATTTGCCCAGAACACCAAATCTCAGCAAAAAAATTCCCCAGAACAAAAAATCTCACTGAAAAAAATTGCCCAGAACACCAAATCTCACTGAAAAATTGGCCCAGAACACCAAATCTCACTGAAAAAATTGCCCTGAGCAGCAAATCTGACTGAAAAAATTGCCCAGAACACCAAATCTCACTGCAAAAATGGCCCAGAACACCAAATCTCAATGAAAAAAATTGCCCAGAACACCAAATCTCACTGAAAAAAATTTGCTCTTAATTCAGATTTCCATGAGTTTAGGAGCTCTGATATGCGGACAGGCTTTGAATATTTCTCCTCTATTTTAGCCCACACAAAAAAACCCCCAAAAAATTAAAAAAAAATCAAAAAAAAAGAAAAAAAAAAAGGGGAAAAAAAGAAAAAAATCCCAAATAAGCTGTGCTGGCAGCGCTGGGGTCCTCGGCTGTATCTCGAGGGGCTTTGTGCTGCTTTGTGAGGCACCAGCAGCGCTGGGAACGCGCCCGTCAGACGGCGGCGGGAGCTTCCTTTAACCCCTGCGCGGCCGCGGCGCATCCGCGGCTCCCGGGGGACTCCGGAGCTCCCGGCCCGGGCAGGGCATGGAGAGGCTTCTGCTTTTATATTCATTTTATAAAGTGTATTTTAATATTTTAATTCTAATTCTGGCACTAAATGTCTTTTTCTAAAATGTCTTTGTGCAGCTCTATTAACTTTTGCATTATTTCCATCCGCGGGTCCCGGGGTGACTCCGGGCAGCGGCGCTGGAGCTCCCGGCCCGGGCAGGGCATGGAGAGGCTTTTGCTTTTATATGCATTTTATAAAATGTATTTTTAATTTTTTATTCTAATTCTGGCACTAAATATCATTTTCTAAAATGTCTTTGTGCAGCTCTAATAATTTTTGCGTTATTTCCATCCGCGGGTCCCGGGTGACTCCGGGCAGTGGTGCCAGAACTCCCCGAGCTCCGGAGCTCCCGGCCGGGCAGGGCATGGAGAGGCTTTTGCTTTTATATCCATTTTATAAAGTGTATTTTTTATTTTTTATTTCTAATTCTGGCACTAAATATCTTTTTCTCAAATGTCTTTCTGCACCTCTTATAACTTTTGCATTATTTCCATCCGCGGCTCCCGGGTGACCCCGGAGCTCCCGGCCCGGGCAGGGCATGGAGAGGCTTCTGCTTTTATATGCATTTTATAAAGTGTATTTTAATTTTTAAATTTTAATTCTGGCACTAAATGTGTTTTTCTAAAATGTCTTTGTGCAGCTCTAACAACTTTTGCATTATTTCCATCCGCGGGTCCTGGGGTGACTCCGGAGCTCCCGGCCCGGGCAGGGCATGGAGAGGCTTTTGCTTTTATATCCATTTTATAAAGTGTATTTTAATTTTTTTATTCTAATTCTGGCACTAAATATCATTTTCTAAAATGTCTTTGTGCAGCTCTAATAACTTTTGCATTATTTCCAGTATTTTATAAAGTGTATTTTTATTTTTTTATTCTAATTCTGGCACTAAATGTCTTTTTCTAAACTGTCTTTGTGCACCTCTAATAACTTTTACATTATTTCCAGTATTTTATAAAGTGTATTTTAATTTTTTATTCTAATTCTGGCACTAAATATCTTTTTCTAAAATGTCTTTCTGCGCCTCTAATGGTTTTTGTATTAATTCCAGTATTAAATCTCTTTTTTTTTGTATGTCTGTGTGAACCTGTAAACATTTTTGCATTAATTCCACTATTAAATATCTTTTTTTTGGTATGTCTGTGTGAACCTGTAAACATTTTTGCATTAATTCCAGTATTAAATCCCTTTTTTCTATTTCTTTGTGAACCTATAAACATTTCTACATTAATTCCAGTATTAAATCCCTTTTTCCCTATGTCTGTACACATTTTTACATTAATTGCAGTGTTAAATCTCTTTTTTTTTGCATGTCTTTGTGCACCTCTAAACATTTTTACATTAATTCCAGTGTTAAATCTATTTTTTCAATGTCTTTGTGCACCTCTAAACATTTTTACATTCATTCCAGCATTAAATCTCTTTTTTCTGTATGTCTTTGTGAACCTCTAGACGTTTTTGCATTAATTCCAGTATTAGTTATCTTTTTTCCAATGTCTTTGTGCACCTCTAAACATTTTTACATAATTCCAGTGTTAAATATCTTTTTTTCCTATGTCTTTTTGTACCTGTAAACATTTTTACATTAATTCTAGTGTTAAATCTCCTTTTATTTTTGGTATCTGTTTGTCCACCTGTAAGCATTTTTTGCATGAATTCCAGTATTAAATCTCCTTATTTTCTATGTGTTTGTGCACCTCTAAACATTTTTACATAATTCCAGTGTTAAATATCTTTTTTTTCTATGTCTTTGTGTACCTGTAAAAATTTTTACATCAATTCTAGTGTTAAATCTCCTTTTTTTGGTATGTCTTTGTCCACCTGTAAGCATTTTTGCATTAATTCCAGTATTAAATATCTTTTTTCCAATGTCTTTGTGCACCTCTAAACATTTTTACATAATTCCAGTATTCAATATCTTTTTTTTCTATGTCTTTGTGTACCTGTAAACATTTTTACATTAATTCCAGTGTTAAATCTCCTTTTTTTTTGGCATGGCTTTGTCCACCTGTAAGCATTTTTGCATTAATTCCAGTATTAAATATCTTTTTTTCCCAGGTCTTTGTGCACCTCTAAACATTTTTACATAATTCCAGTATTCAATATCTTTTTTTGTGTCTTTCTGCATATCTAAACATTTTTACATCTATTCCAGTAATAGCTCTCTCTTTTTAATGTCTTTATGCACATCTAAACATTTCTGCATTAATTCCAGTATTAAATCTACTTTTTCAATGTCTTTGTGCACATTTAAATGGTTTTGCATTAATTCCAGTATTAAATCTATTTTCTGTATATTTCTGTGAACCTGTAAACATTTTTACATTTATTTCAGTATCATTATCTTTTTTCTAATGTCTTTATACACCTTTAAACATTTTTACATTTATTTGAGTATCAGTTATCTTTTCTCCAATGTCTTTATACACCTTTAAACATTTTTACATTTATTTCAGTATCAGTTATCTTTTCTCCAATGTCTTTATACACCTTTAAACATTTTTACATCAATTCCAGTATTAAATCTGCTTTTTAAAAATTGTCTTTGTGCTCATCTAGGGATGGGACAGGGAGTTTTAACATCCTGGCGTGGTGATGGCAGAATGGAAATTGAAATTTCTCTGCTGAATTCAGGATTTTCTGAGTGGGAAAAGCCCCTGTGGATATTCCAGTTCATTCCCTTCAGGGTTTCAGGCTGTGATTTCAGCCCCACTGTGCTCAAAATCCCCTGGGAGAGGCTCTGCCCCTTTGGCACATCCTGGGCATCCCTGGCACAGCCAGGAGGGATTCCCAAAGGAAACATTGCTGGGATGCCAGGAAGGGATCTGGGCCTGAGCCGGGCCCTGCTGGGCCTTGGGGTTTCCTGGGTGTTGGGTTTTCCTGATTATTGGGTTTTCCAGATTATTGGGTTTTTCTGATTATTGGGTTTTTCTGGATGTTGGGTTTTCCGGATTATTGGGTGTTCCTGGGTGTTGGGTTTTCCTGGATGTTTGGTTTTCCTGGGCATTGTGTTTTCCTGATTATTGGGTTTTCCTGGGTTTTGGGTTTTCCTGGATGTTGGGTTTTCCTGATTATTGGGTTTTCCTGATTATTGGGTTTTCCTGGGCGTTTGGTTTTCCTGTGCATTGGGTTTTTCTGGATGTTTGGTTTTCCTGGGTGTTGGGTTTTTCTGGGCACTGGGTTTTCCTGGGTGTTGAGTTTTCCTGATTATTGGGTTTTCCTGATTATTGAGTTTTCCTGATTATTGGGTTTTTCTGGATGTTGAGTTTTCCTGATTATTGGGTTTCCCTGAGTATTGGGTTTTCCCAGATGTTGGGTGTTCCTGGGTGTTGGGTTTTCTGGGTGCTGAGTGTTCCTGGGTGTTGAGTTTTCCTGATTATTTGGTTTTCCTGATTATTGGGTTTTTCTGGATGTTTGGTTTTCCTGGGCGTTGGGTTTCCATGAGTATTGGGTTTTCCTGGATGTTGGGTGTTCCTGGGTGTTGGGTGTTCCTGGGTGTTTGGTTTTCCTGGGCGTTGGGTTTTCCTGATTATTGGGTTTTCCCAGATGTTGGGTTTTTCTGGATGTTGAGTTTTCCTGATTATTGGGTTTTCCTGATTATTGGGTTTTTCTGGATGTTGAGTTTTCCTGATTATTGGGTTTTCCTGATTATTGGGTTTTCCTGGATGTTGGGTGTTCCTGGGTGTTGGGTTTCCTGGGTGTTGGGTTTTTCTGGGCACTGGGTTTTCCTGGGTGTTGAGTTTTCCTGATTATTGGGTTTTCCTGATTATTGGGTTTTTCTGGATGTTGAGTTTTCCTGATTATTGGGTTTCCCTGAGTATTGGGTTTTCCCAGATGTTGGGTTTTCCTGGGTGTTGGGTTTTCTGGGTGCTGGGTTTTCCTGGGTGTTGAGTTTTCCTGATTATTTGGTTTTCCTGATTATTGGGTTTTTCTGGATGTTTGGTTTTCCTGGGCATTGCGTTGTTTTGGGTTTTCCTGGATGATGGGTTTTCCTGGGCATTGTGTTTTCCTGAGAATCGGATTTTCTTGGGTTTTTGGTTTTCCTGGATGTTGGATTTTTCCTGGGATTTGGGTTTTCCTCAGTGCTGGATTTTCCTGGTTTTGGGTTTTTCCTGATTTTCCTGGGTTTTGTGTTTTCCTGATTATTGAGTTTTCCCAGATATTTGGTTTTCCTGGGCATTGTGTTTTCCTGGGAATTGGGCTTTCCTAGGTTTTGGATTTTCCTGGATATTTGGTTTTCCTGGGTGTTTGGTTTCCCTGAGTGCTGGGTTTTTCTGGGTGCTGTGTGTTCCAGGACACGGGGTTTTCCTGGGCATTGGTTGGGTTTTCTGGATGATGGGTTTTCCTGGGAGTTGGGTTTTCCTGGGCATTGTGTTTTCCTGACAATTGGGTTTTCCTGGATTTTGGGTTTTCCTGGATATTTGGTTTTCCTGGGTTTTGTCTTTTCCTGAGTATTGGGTTTTCCTGGATGATGGGTTTTTCTGAATGTTTGGTTTTCCTGGGTGTTTGGTTTTCCTGATTATTGGGTTTTCCTGGGTGCTGGATTTTCCTGGATGTTTGGCTTTCCTGAGTTTTGGTTTTTCCAGGGCATTGTGGTCTCCTGGGTTTTGGGTTTTCTGGGAAATTTGGTTTTCTTGGGTGTTTGGTTTTCCTGGATGTTTGATTTTCCTGAGTCCTGGGTTTTCCTGTGCGTTGGGTTCTCCTGAATGTTTGGTTTTCCTGGATGTTTGATTTTCCTGGGTTTTGGGTTTTCCTGATTATTGGGTTTTCCTGGCTGTTGGATGTTCCTGTGCATTGGGTTTTTCTGGGTTTTGGGTTTTCCTGGATATTTGGTTCTCCTGGGTGTTTGGTTTTCCTGGGTTTTGGGTTTTCCTGGGTGCTGGGTTTTCCTGGATGTTTGGTTTTCCTGGACGTTTGATTTTCCTGGGTTTTGGGTTTTCCTGATTATTGGGTTTTCCTGATTATTGGGTTTTCCTGGCTCTTGGGTGTTCCTGGGCATTGGGTTTTTCTGGGCTTTGGGTTTTCCTGGATATTTGGTTCTCCTGGGTGTTTGGTTTTCCTATGTTTTGGGTTTTCCTGGGTGTTTGGTTTTCCTGTGTTTGGGGTTTTCCTGGATATTTGGTTCTCCTGGATGTTTGGTTTTCCTGTGTTTTGGGTTTTCCTGGGTTTTGGATCTTCCTGAATGTTGGGTTTTCCTGAGTCCTGGTTTTTTTGAGTCTTTCCTGCATGCTGGGTTTTCCTGGATGTTTTTTTTCCTGAGTTTTGGTTTTTCCTGGACATTGGGTTTTCTTGGGCATTGGGTTTTCCTGATGTTTGTTTTTGCTGGCTGTTGGGTTTTCCAGGGCATTGGGTTTTCCAGGGCGTTGGGTTTTTCTGGCTGTGGAAAACCCTTTGCTGTGTTTATGGAGCAATCCCCGTGATAATTTCACCAAAATCTGAAGGTTCATTCCTTGCTCCACACTCTGATCCCTCTCTGGATGTCCTGGCCTGTCCAGGACGTGCCCAAATCCCGGGAAGCCCTGGCAGGGATGAGAGGAGCAGGACGTGCCCCCTGTGCCCCTGCTGCTCTCCCCTCCAGGCTGATCCCCAAATCCACAGGAACCTTTTGTTTCCCCCCATCCCTCGGCCCAAACCTCGGCAGGGAGTTTTTGTCTGGAAGGGAGCAGTGATTTTTGTGATTTGTGATTTGTGATTTGCATAACTTCGCTTTCTCTGCTCTCACAAGTCCGAACAGATCCCTCCCCCTCCCCTTCCCTCTCCTGAGACATCTGTTCCTGTTTTGTCCCTACCAAATTTCTCGTTTTGTCCCTACCAAATTTCTCGTTTTGTCCCTACCAAATTTCTCGTTCTGTCCCTACTAAATTTCCAGGCTGGCACACAAGGTCCTGGAGCCCCCCGAGCATTCCCAGCAAAAAATTGGGAATCCAGGAGTGAGACCTCATCCCACCAGCCCCGTCCAGGCTTCCAGCACCAGTTTGGGGTCAGATTTGCTGCTGCTCCTTTTGATTTGGGTTAATAAAGGCCAAAAATGGAGCTGGGGGCCTCCTCCTTCCTCCCTCTTTGTTCTCCTCGTGGAAAGTCGAAGCTCCCGTTGGAATGTCAGGGGTTATCTGGGATTTATTCCCAGCTCTGCACGGGAGGAGGAGGAGGAGGAGGAGGTTTCTGAAGGGAAGGAATGAGCCCAGCGAGCGTGGCCTGCCCCGGGATTTATGCAAATCTGGGTATTTTTATGCCAATTTCGAGTCAACTGCCTGTCTCGTTAGGGGAGAAGTGGCAAGTCTGGCTGTGAGCCAGAGCTCCAGGCTCATTCCCTCCTTCCTGCTCGGATTGTTGGGAACAGGCTCTGATGGATGCAGGGCTGGGGGGAATCGCTGATTCAGGGCTCCGGGCTGCTGCTCTGGGCTGGGAGCTGAAACTGCAGGCTGGGGATGATCCCCTCACCCCAAATTCCCTTCTGGAATGTTCCTCTTGGCTCTGCCCTGTGGGATGTCCTGGGTTCTCTTCCCAGCCGGGAGCTGAAACCCCAAGATCAGGATGATTCCCTCACTCCAAATTTCCCCTCTGGAAGGTTCCTCTTGGCTCTGCCCTTTGGGATGTCCTGGATTCTCTTCCCGGTTGGAATTACCACTGCAATTGCCTCTCCCAGCCCCACCCTGCCTGAACCATTCCTGGGCATTCCCTGAGCAGCTTTTCCCATCTCCCATCCTTGTGACATCCATCAGGAAGAGGAGCAGCCAAGAAATTTCCAGGAGGTGAAACCCCAGGGCAGGGGATGATTCCTAATTCTGCATTTCCCCTCTGGAAGGTTCCTCTTTGCTCTGTCCCTTGGGATGTCCTGGATTCTCTTCCTGGCTGGAATTACTGCAGGGCTGCCTCTCCCAGCCCCACCCTGCCCAAATCATTCCTAGACATCCCCGTCGAGAACTTTTTCAGGATGGGATCCTGGTGACATCCATTGGGAAGAGGAACAGCCAAGAATCCCCAGGCTGGGAGATGAAACCCCAGGCTTGGGATGATTCCCTCATCCCACATTCCCCTCTGGAAGGTTCCTCTTGGCTCTGCCCTTTGGGATGTCCTGGGTTCTCTTCCCAGCTGGGAGCTGAAACCCCTGGCTCAGGATGATTCCCTCATCCCACATTCCCCTCTGGAAGGTTCCTCTTGGCTCTGTCCCTTGGGATGTCCTGGATTCTCTTCCCAGTTGGAATTACCACTGGAATTGCCTCTCCCAGCCCCACCTTGCCTGAATCATTCCTGGACATTCCCTGAGCAGCTTTTCCCATCTCCCATCCATCGGGAAGAGGAACAGCCAAGAAATTTCCAGGAGATGAAACCCCATGCTGGGGGATGATTCCTGATTCTGCATTTCCCCTCTGGAAGGTTCCTCTTGGCTCTGCCCTTTGGGATGTCCTGGATTCTCTTCCCAGCTTGGAGCTGAAACCCCAGGCTCGGGATGATTCCCTTATCCCAAATTTCCCCTCTAGAAGGTTGGAAGGTTCCTCTTGGCTCTGTCTCTCAGGATGTCCTGGATTCTCTTCCTGGCTGGAATTACCACTGGAATTGCCTCTCCCAGCCCCACCTTACCCAAACCACTCTTGGACATCCCCCTTAGGAACTTTTCCTGTCTGCCATCCTTGTGACATCCATTGGGAAGAGAAACAGCCAAGAAATTTCCAGGAGGTGAAACCCCAGGCTTGGGATGATTCCCTCATCCCAAATTTCCCCTCTGGAAGGTTCCTCTTGGCTCTGTCCCTTGGGATGTCCTGGATTCTCTTCCCAGCTTGGAGCTGAAACCCCAGGCTCAGGATGATTCCCTCATCCCAAATTCCCCTCTGGAATGTTCCTCTTGGCTCTGCCCTTTGGGATGTCCTGGATTCTCTTCCCACCTGGAATTACCACTGCAATTGCTTCTCCCAGCCCCACCTTGCCTGAATCATTCCTGGACATTCCCTGAGCAGCTTTTCCCATCTCCCATCCATCAGGAAGAGGAGCAGCCAAGAAATTTCCAGGAGATGAAACCCCAGGGCAGGGGATGATTCCTGATTCTGCATTTCCCTTCTGGAAGGTTCCTCTTGGCTCTGCCCTTTGGGATGTCCTGGATTCTCTTCCCAGCCGGGAGCTGAAAGCCCTGGCTCAGGATGAATCCCTCATCCCAAATTCCCCTCTGGAAGGTTCCTCTTGGCTCTGCCTCTCACAATGTTCAGGATTCTCTTCCTGGCTGGAATTACTGCAGGGCTGCCTCTCCCAGCCCCACCCTGCCCAAATCATTCCAGGACATCCCCCCTAAGAACGTTTTTTAGGATGGGGTCCTTATGACATCCATTGGGAAGAGGAAAAGCCAAGAATCCCCAGGCTGGGAGATGAAACCCCAGGCTTGGGATGATTCCCTCACCCCAAATTCCCTTCTGGAAGGTTCCTCTTGGCTCTGCCCTTTGGGATGTCCTGGATTCTCTTCCCAGTTGGAATTACCACTGGAATTGCCTCTCCCAGCCCCACCTTGCCTGAATCATTCCTGGACATTCCCTGAGCAGCTTTTCCCATCTCCCATCCATCAGGAAGAGGAACAGCCAAGAAATTTCCAGGAGGTGAAACCCCAGGCTCGGGATGATTCCCTCATCCCACATTCCCCTCTGGAAGGTTGGAAGGTTCCTCTTGGCTCTGCCCTTTGGGATGTCCTGGATTCTCTTCCCAGCTTGGAGCTGAAACCCCAGGCTCAGGATGATTCCCTCATCCCAAATTCCCCTCTGGAAGGTTCCTCTTGGCTCTGCCCTGTGGGATGTCCAGGATTCTCTTCCCACCTGGAATTACCACAGGGCTGGAGGGGCAGAGCTGCCTCTCCCAGCCCCACCTGCCCGAACCATTCCTGGGCATCCCCTGAGCAGCTTTTCCCCTCTCCCATCCTTGTGACATCCATTGGGAATGGGAGCAGCCAAGAAATCCCCAGGAATGCCTCAGGAAGCCACGGGAGATGTGTGAAGCTGGAAACCCTGCAGATGTTTCAGATATGTGAAAAAAAACCCCCAAAACTTCCCATAAACATTTGGGCCTTTCAGTGAGACTTAAAAACTCTAAAATAGAAATAATTAAATGCAAAAATTACTGCTGGGGGCCTCTGTTTAATTGGAAATTCTGGAATTCTCTTTCAAGTCAGCCTTTGAATAATTTTTTTTTCAAGAAGTGCAGTGGGAGGCTCTGAGAACGGGACCTGTTTGAGGCTGAAGGATTTTAAAGGGTTTTTTAAAGTGATAAGAGTTATCTGCAGCACTGGCAGCACCTCGAATACACTGAATTTAAACCAGGAGAAGGCAGGGATAGGTGGGATTTTGGGAATTGGGAATTGTTCCCTGGGAGGGTGGGGATGGAATTCCCAGAGCAGCTGTGGCTGCCCCTGGATCCCTGGAAGTGTCCAAGGTCAGATTTGGACAATCTGGGATGGTGGAAGGTGTCCCTGGGGTGGAATAAATGGAATTTAAGGTCTTTCCCAACCCATGATTCCATGATTCCCTGATATTTGGACAGCTCTAATTAAATCTTTGTCCCAGTAAACAAAGAAAACCCTTCTTTTATTTCCTTTTTTTTTTCCTCCAAACGTTTTGCCACTCATTTTCAATCAAAAATTAGGGGAGTTTATTTCTTGGTTTGTTTTATTTGGATTTCTCCATGCAAAGCTGGAGAAGAATTCCCAAACCAGGAGAGTTTGTTCCAGCCAGAATTAAAAACACACAGGGAAGGACAGACTCTGCCACCTCGCAGGCCTCGGATTTAAACCTTCAAAGCCATTTTTTCACCTAAAAATCTTTGAAAATTCCTGTGGAATCGGGACCTTAACTCCTCATTTCCACGGGGCTTTGATATCTGAATTTCTGAGGTATTTTTAAACCTCCTGTGAGGAGCTTTACAGGCATCTCGAGGCACATAAATGTGCTGAAAAATCAGATGTTGAACTGGAAGTTTCAGCTTACAAACTCCATTTACTGCTTGGTTTTATACAAAATGTGCTTGGATAATTCAGGCTTTGTGTCTTTACAGCATATTTGAGCTTTTTTAGTGAAATGACAAGCAAGAAATATGTTTTTTTAAATATAAATCCAATCAAAATCCAATTTCAGCTGGAAGACAGATTCTCAAAAATTATTAAACAGCAAATGGAAGCTGTTTGGTGCATTTTAGAATAATAAAAGCAGAAAAATAAATAAAGAAATTGGGGCTTCAAATAGAGCTCCTGACTCAGAGAATCTGGGTTATAATCACTGACAACACTTGGAGAGTATTTTGTGTTCTCTAGGCAGCAAAAACTCCCAAATGTAGAGTAAATTAATTTATACTCAGCTTTTCCAGCAGCTAAGAAGCATCAGGAAGGAGATAAAAATCAATTTTTGAAATGAAAGTTTCTTGTGGTTTTTTGTTCTGCTCAGAACCGTGGTGTTAATGAAATCCCTGCTCTGAATTTGGGATGAACAAAAGGGCAGGGAAGGGAATTCCTGCCCAAGTTTCAGTTCTGTGGCACAAAATCCTGGGGTTGTGCTAACAGAGAACAACAATCCCAAAAACCAGAGGAAAAAAGGAAACAAAAAATGATAATTTAGGGCTCATTATCCAGGAAATTAATTCCTGCACTTCCAAGGAGACCAAGCTGTGGGACCAGAGGAGAGATCCAAGCTGGAAATCCTCTGCCAGCCAGAACTGAGCTTTTATTCCTGCTTTTCCCACATTTCAGGTGAGATTCCTCTGTTTAAATGATGTGGTAGAAACCCAAACTTTGGGTTAATAATTTGGTACATCCCAGGTTTTTGGGAAAATAATTTGCTAAAAGCTCAAGGTTTTGGTAAAATAATTGAAGGGCACTTGGATCTGTCATGGAGGGGTATTTGTGATAACTCAGGAGCAATTTAAAGCTGGAATTTTATTAAATCATTCAGGGAATTTCATCAGAAAATGATCTCTGGGTCAGATTTCTGGGGTTCAGCCCTGGCCCTCTCTTCCTCTTCCCTGAAATTTGGGGATGAGTCCTGGGGGATCCAGAGCTCTTCCCCCCACCTTGGTTCCAATCCCTTGGTGAAATTGGGATTATCCCGGTGTGGGGAGGGTGAGATCTGCAGTGGAGATATGGAAAACCTCAGGGAAAAAAGTCCTGAAGGGATTTTCCAGGCAGCAGCAGGAGCTGGTGGGGTGGGAGATTGGGAGATGCTCCTGGAATTCCTGGGAGGAGCAGGATGGATCCTCCCAAAAAGTGCAGGATCATGGAAAACACTCCAGGAATTCCTGGGAGCAGGATGGAAACTCCCAAATCAGGCAGCACAGTGGGAGATGCTCCTGGAATTCCTGGGAAGAGCAGGATGGATCCTCTCAAAACAGGGAGCAGAGTGGGAGATGCCCCAGGAATTCCTGGAATCAGGATGGAAACTCCCAAATGAGGCAGGACAGTGGGAGATGCTCCTGGAATTCCTGGAAGCAGGATCAGTAACCCCAGAAAGTGCAGAATCATGGAAGATGATCCTGGAATTCTTGGGAGCAGGATGGATCCTCTCAGAAAGTGCAGGATCATAGAAGATGGATCTGGAATTCCTGGGAGCAGGATGGGTCATCCCAGAAAATCCAGGAGAGTGGGAGATGCTCCTGGAATTCCTAGAAGCAGGATCAGTCCTCCCAGAAAGTGCAGGAGAGTGGGAGATGCTCCTGGAATTCCTGGGAGCAGGATGTGTTCTCCCAAAAAGTGCAGGATCATGGAAAACGCTCCAGGAATTCCTGGGAAGAGCAGGATGGATCCTCTCAAAACAGGCAGCACAGTGGGAGATGCCCCAGGAATTCCTGGAATCAGGGTGGAATCTCCCAGAAAATGCAGCACAGTGGGAGATGGCCCAGGAATTCCTGGGAGCAGAACGAGTCCTCCCAGAAAGTGCAGGATCATGGATGATGGTTCTGGAATTCCCAGGAGCAAGATGGGTCATCCCAGAAAGTGCAGCATCATGGAAAACGCTCCAGGAATTCCTGGGCGCAGGATGGAAACTCCCAAATCAGGCAGGACAATGAGAGATGCTCCTGGAATTCCTGGAAGCAGGATCAGTCCTCCCAGAAAGTGCAGGATCATGGATGATGATCCTGGAATTCCTGGGAGCAGGAGGGGTCATCCCAGAAAATCCAGGAGATTGGGAGATGCTCCTGGAATTCCTGGGAGAAGCAGGATGGATCCTCCCAAAAAGTGCAGGATGATGGGAGACACTCCAGGAATTCCTGGGAGCAGGATGGATCCTCTCAAAACAGGGAGCACAGTGGGAGATGGCCCAGGAATTCCTGGGAGCAGGATGAGTCCTCTCAGAAAGTGCAGGATCACAGAAGATGGTTCTGGAATTCCCAGGAGCAAGATGGGTCATCCCAGAAAATGCAGGATCATGGAAAACGCTCCAGGAATTCCTGGAAGCAGGATGGAAACTCCCAAATCAGGCAGGACAGTGGGAGATGCTCCGAGAATTCTTGGGAGAAGGATCAGTCCCCCCAGGAAGTGCAGAATCATGGAAGATGATCCTGGAATTCCTGGGAGCAGGAGGGGTCTTCCCAGAAAATCCAGGAGAGTGGGAGATGTTCCTGGAATTCCTGGGAGGAGCAGGATGGATCCTCCCAGAAAGTGCAGGATCATGGAAGATGGTTCTGGAATTCCTGGGAGCAGGATGGGTCATCTCAGAAAATGCAGAATGATTGGAGATGCTCCTGGAATTCTGGGGAGCAGGAT
The DNA here is from genome assembly GCA_024362935.1 of Setophaga petechia. Taxonomy (NCBI): domain Eukaryota; kingdom Metazoa; phylum Chordata; class Aves; order Passeriformes; family Parulidae; genus Setophaga; species Setophaga petechia. Next base: position 92,456 of record JANCRA010000118.1, on the reverse strand, counting down.
GGAACCTCCTAGAAAATGCAGCACAGTGGGAGATGCCCCTGGAATTCCTGGGAGAAGCAGGATGAGTCATCCCAGAAAATCCTGGAGATTGGGAGATGATCCTGGAATTCCTGGAGGCAGGATCAGTCCTCCCAGAAAGTGCAGAATCATGGAAGATGATCCTGAAATTCCTGGGAGCAGGATGGGTCATCTCAGAAAGTGCAGGAGAGTGGGAGATGCTCCTGGAATTCCTGGGAGGAGCAGGATGGATCCTCCCAAAAAGTGCAGGGCCATGGGAGACACTCCAGGAATTCCTGGAGCAGGATGAAAGCTCCCAAAACAGCACAGTGGGAGATGCTCTGAGAATTCCTGGAGAAGGATCAGTCCTCTCAGAAAGTGCAGGATCATGGATGATGATCCTGGAATTCCTGGGAGCAGGATGGATCATCCCAGAAAATCCTGGAGATTGGGAGATGATCCTGGAATTCCTGGGAGCAGGATCAGTCCTCCCAGAAAGTGCAGAATCATGGAGGATGGTTCTGGAATTCCTGGGAGCAGGAGGGGTCATCTCAGAAAGTGCAGGAGAGTGGGAGATGCTCCTGGAATTCCTGGGAGGAGCAGGATGGATCCTCCCAGAAAGTGCAGGATCATGGAAGATGGTTCTGGAATTCCTGGGAGCAGGATGGATCATCCCAGAAAGTGCAGGAGAGTGGGAGATGATCCTGGAATTCCTGGGAGGAGCAGGATATGTTCTCCCAAAAAGTGCAGGGCCATGGGAGACACTCCAGGAATTCCTGGGAGCAGGATGAAAGTTCCCAAAACAGGCAGGACAGTGGGAGATGCCCCAGGAATTCCTGGAATCAGGGTGGAATCTCCCAGAAAATGCAGCACAGTGGGAGATGGCCCAGGAATTCCTGGGAGCAGAATGAGTCCTCCCAGAAAGTGCAGGATCATGGATGATGGTTCTGGAATTCCCAGGAGCAAGATGGGTCATCCCAGAAAATGCAGGATCATGGAAAACGCTCCAGGAATTCCTGGGAGCAGGATGGATCATCCCAGAAAATCCTGGAGATTGGGAGATGATCCTGGAATTCCTGGAAGCAGGATCAGTCCTCCCAGAAAGTGCAGAATCATGGAAGATGGTTCTGGAATTCCTGGGAGCAGGATGGGTCATCTCAGAAAGTGCAGGAGAGTGGGAGATGCTCCTGGAATTCCTGGGAGGAGCAGGATGGATCCTCCCAAAAAATGCAGGATCATGGAAAACACTCCAGGAATTCCTGGGAGCAGGATGGAAACTCCCAAATCAGGCAGCACAGTGGGAGATGCTCCTGGAATTCCTGGGAAGAGCAGGATGGATCCTCTCAAAACAGGGAGCAGAGTGGGAGATGCCCCAGGAATTCCTGGAATCAGGATGGAAACTCCCAAATGAGGCAGGAGAGTGGGAGATGCTCCTGAAATTCCTGGAAGCAGGATCAGTCCCCCCAGAAAGTGCAGGATCATGGAGGATGATCCTGGAATTCTTGGGAGCAGGATGGATCCTCTCAGAAAGTGCAGGATCATAGAAGATGGATCTGGAATTCCTGGGAGCAGGATGGATCATCCCAGAAAATCCAGGAGAGTGGGAGATGCTCCTGGAATTCCTAGAAGCAGGATCAGTCCGGTGGATGATCAGCAGGATGGGCTTTCCCAAAAGTGCAGGATCATGGGAGACACTCCAGGAATTCCTGGGAGCAGGATCAGTCCCTGCAAAGAGTGCAGGATTGCAGAAGGATGCTCCTGAAATTCCTGGGAGCAGGATGAGTCCTCTCAGAAAGTGCAGGATCATGGATGATGATCCTGGAATTCTTGGGAGCAGGATGGATCATCCCAGAAAATCCAGGAGAGTGGGAGATGATCTTGGAATTCCTGGGAGCAGGATCAGTCCTCCCAGAAAGTGCAGAATCATGGAAGATGGTTCTGGAATTCCTGGGAGCAGGATGGGTCATCTCAGAAAGTGCAGGGGAGTGGGAGATGTTCCTGGAATTCCTGGAGAGAGGAGTAGGATGTGTTCTCCCAAAAAATGCAGGGCCATGGGAGACGCTCCAGGAATTCCTGGGAGCAGGATGAAAGCTCCCAAAACAGGCAGGACAGTGGGAGATGCTCCTGGAATTCCTGGAGAAGGATCAGTCCCCCCAGAAAGTGCAGGATCACAAAAGATGCCCCAAGAATTCCTGGGAGCAGAATGGGTCATCCCAGAAAATGCAGGATGATTGGAGATGCTGCTGGAATTCTGGGGAGCAGGATGGAACCTCCTAGAAAATGCAGCACAGTGGGAGATGCCCCTGGAATTCCTGGGAGAAGCAGGATGAGTCATCCCAGAAAATCCAGGAGAATGGGAGATGATCCTGGAATTCCTGGGAGCAAGATGAGCCCTCCCAGAAAATGCAGGATCACAGAAGGAGCCCCAGGAATTCCTGGGAGAAGGCTCAGTCCCCCCAGAGAGTGCAGAATCAGGGAAGATGATCCTGGAATTCCTAGGAGGAGCAGGATGGGTCCTCCCAAAAAGGGCAGGGTCATGGGAGACGCTCCAGGAATTCCTGGGAGCAGGATGGGTCCTCCCAGCATTTCTTCCCAGCCCCACTTCTCCCCTCCTGATCCAGTGGGTGCTTGGAGATTTCACAGGAAATTTCTGGGATGCCAAAGGCATAAAATTCTTGGTTTTTTTCAGGACCGGACCTCCAGCCTACTCAGCTCCTGCAATTCCACAGGCAGAGAATTCCCAGTTTGGTCAGGACCCTTCTCCCTCTGCCCCATCCATCCCTCAGGAGTACCAGGCACAGCTCAGCTCCATCCCAGCCAGGCCCAGCTGGGAGCTGGGATTTGCTCTTTGTTGGGGAAGATGAAACAGGAATGCCCTATAAATATGATTGCCTGGCAAAAGATTCTGAGAATATGGAAACTCTAAGCCAGATTGAAATGAAAGCAAGCTTTGAGATCCCTCAGTTACTGAACAACTGGAAAACAATGGCATGGCCAGCTGAAGGTGATCCCCTTTGGATCAAACAATTCCCTCTGCTTGCAGACAGGCCCAAGGCTCAGAGCAGACCCTGCTGGCTTGGCAGAAGGGCCCAAAGAGGAGTTTGTAGGGTTTAAAATGTAACCCAGTGTGGGAATGTAATGATTCTTATAGGCTGTATGGAAATGCTGTAGGATTTGTATCTTGTACTAGATTGGTTAGTGAGAATCAGAATATTCAACACAGGAGAAGATTTATGGTATTGTAATGGGAACCTCGCTCTCTTGCCTTTCTTGCCTCTCTTATCTCTTGCCTTTTACCCCTTTTACTCTCTTACCCTTTTACTCTCTCACCCTCTCATCCTCTCTCTTCTCTGGGTCCTGCTCTGAGCTGTGGCTGGCAGCTCCCAGCAGGGCCCTGCACCCAGGCCCTTTGCAATAACCCACAAGTTCCCAGCCCTGGCTGCAGAGATCTCTGCTCTCTGTCCATCCCCACCGTGCTACCCCCCAATGCTCCAACACTCTTCCTCCCCCTCATTCCTCTGCCTCCCTTTTCCCAGGAAAACCTCCCTGCTGTTCCTTTGTCTGGCTGGCAGCAGCTGCAGCTGGTTCCTCTCTTTCCTGTGAAATATTCCTGATTTCCCGAAGATGTGGCCCTGGTTTTGCAGAAGGGGTTAAATTAAAACCAGGCTTAGCCCTTTTCCTGTGTCTTGCACAGCAAAGGAGAGAAAACCACATTTCCTCGCTTTGAACACGAGCTCCTGGCCATGCTGGGATCCTGTTTTCTGGGGAAATCTGGATGCCCTGCAGGGAAGCTGCTCCCATTAAAGCAAATCCAGCTCCAGGAGCCCTTGGAGCTGTGCCAGGCCCGGGCAGGACAGCCCTGGGCTGGTTCTGCCACACCTCATAACCCCCTGCTCCTGCAGCATCCTCACCTTCCATCCCACATTCCTGAGCATTCCCTTGGATCCTGGCCACAGGGAGGAGGGGGTGCTGGAGCCCAGGTTGTTGAGAATTCCAGACTTTCTGTGCTGCCAGGCACTGACCCCCAGAGAACACTGCACTGACCTGAGGCCGTGGAGAAGCTTCCAGAATGGAATGACAGAACTGGGATTGTGGGTGTGGGGTTTGGATAGAAGTGTGTGAGATCACAGGGTGGGAAACTCAGAGATTGGGTTTTAAATGTAGTAATAGATATAAGGCAAGATGGAGGCTTTGGGGTGGAGGCTGGGCCTCCTTCTCCTTCTCCTTCTCCTTCTCCTTCTCCTTCTCCTTCTCCTTCTCCTTCTCCTTCTCCTTCTCCTTCTCCTTCTCCTGCTCCTTCTCCTTCTCCTTCTCCTTCTCCTCCTCCGCCTCCTCCTTCTCCTTCTCCTCCATGGGTTTGGGTGGTTTTGTGTAATTGGATAAAAAGTCCCCATTGCAGGCCACAGGTGGTTGGTTATTGGGTTAAAAGTGAAAATAATTGAGGTGTCATTTTTTAATTGAATATTTTATCCTTAAAAGGCCTTGTAGAGAGAGATGAGGCTCCATTTTCAGTGTGTGAGACTGAAGTGCTGCAGAACTCAGGGTTTGTGGGACTGTGACAGAGATAAGAACTAACAAACATCTGAGTCCAAATGAGAAATACCATCTCACACAGTTAATCCTGACCCTGGCAAAAAGAACACTCAACAAGGGGGAAATATTCCAGTGGGGACTGGAAGGAAACTCAGTTCCATCCTGCCTGGCTGGGAGTGGAGATGAAACAGAATTTCCCCAGGTGGAAGGGCAGCAGTGAATTTTCTGCAGCTCTTTTCCTCTGCTTCCCATCCATTCTCCAGCCTGGAATCAGCCAAGGCAGGACAGGACATTTTATATTCCCATTTTTCTAGGGAAAGGTTTCTGGGATTTTGAGGCTCTGTTATTGCTGGGTTGGTGGTGAGGAACTGCTGGGTGTAATTACAACTTGGATAATGGTTGAGGTGAAGGGAGGGAAAAAAATAATCCACCAGGAGCTGGGACAGCTGTGAACACCTGGAATTCAGAGTTGGAAGTGCTGGGGAATGGGACTGGACAACTCCTGGGTGTGCCCCAAGCTCCTGGGGTGTATCTGGGGCTGGAGGGGAGATAAGGCTGGTGGAAGGGAGATAAGGCTGGTGGAAGGGAGATAAGGCTGGTGGAAGGGATAAGTGCTGTCCCCAAAATCCTTCAAGGCATGGGGACATTTTTTTCCCCAGTGGAAATGGGAATTTGGGTTGATTGCAGATCAGTCCTGGCTCCTGGCAGGATGATCCTGAAGGTCTCCAAACCCTGCTGACCAAATCAAGGTCCAGTAATTATTCCATTTGTTTTTTTTCTCCCCAAAAAAACCTTAAATTGATGACAGGATAAAGCATCACCAACAGCTAAATAACAATGAACAAAAATTTCCCAGTTCAGGTTGAGAGAGACCTTCAACCCCATCCCATTCCACCCTTCCATGGGCAGGGACACCTCCCACTATTAATTGGCTGCTCCAATTAATTGGAAGAATTGATGGAGAACCTCCCACCACCCACACATTGTGCTGACATTGCTTAACAATCCAATTTAGAAAAAAAAAAGAAAATTAAAACCAGCATAAAGAAACATTCTTAAGTTCATTAATAAAACAGGGAAGGATCATTAAAGCCCCATTCCTGGAGGAGAGGCTCCCACTTCCAGGGACGCAGCAGGAAAAGAGGGAATTCTGTGTTTCTTCTCTCACACCTCCTGGCAAATTAAAATTTTGGAGCCCTGCAGATTTCTGGGCTTCTGGGAGCACGAAGAGGCTAAAAAATGGTTATTTCAGCTGAGGAGAAATGCTGCAGGTTGGAAATGAAAACATTTCCTCTGTGGTTTGCACAAAACCTGGAACTGATGTTCCTCCTGACATCCATAAAAACCCAGCCTCTCGTTCCTGTATTTAAACAGCCAGGTTAAAAATGGAGCAGTTTAATTAAATTTCTCTCCTAAATGGGGAATTTCTGGGTTTTCTTGAGGAGTGTGAGGTAGAGCTGGATCTGCACCTCCCTGGGCTGGTTCTGGCTTGTTCCAGGAGGTTCTGGTGTGGGATTTGGGGGATGAGGTTCAATCCATGCCTGTGGCCTCATTCCTCACCTCAGGAACGGCTGGGAAACCTCAATTTGTCCTCCCACACTGACAAACCACACAAAATCCAACCCTTTCCATGTGGATTTTAAAAGGAATTAAGGATTTTTAAAATTCTGTTCATTTTAAATTCTATTATTTCTATTCATCCTTCTATTAACGTTTGGCCATCCTGCTGTGTCAGGTTCTCCCAGCTGAGCATCTTCCAAATGCCCAAAAATCCAAATTTCCTGATTGGGAGATTCCAAACGATCCCATTTGGAACAGGATCTTTGCTGATGTTCAAATCTCCCCGTGGTACCATCACATTTTGTGTCCACCTGGAGGAAAAAACCTCCAGGTTTGTGTTCAAAAAGAGAGCAGGGAAAATGTCCTGAGCAGCAGATCCTGGTTTTTCTGTCCAAAAATGGTTGGAATTTTGGGAAATTGGACACAATTCAGGTTAAAAGAGATGGGATTTTAATGAGGTGAGGTCTGATGGAGACTGAAAAATCCTGAGGACTCAAACATCTGCAACAGCTTTGTCAGTCCAGGGTTGATGTGCTGGAGCTCAGAGTGGGGATTCCTGGGAGAAATTTCCCTCAAAGTTCCTGAAAAACATCAGGAATTCATCATTCCTGCAGGCTGGGGAGGGGTTTTATTCCCTTTTTAAGGACTCCAGCCCTGGTTTAAGCTCAGCTTTTCCTCAGAGGAAGAAAGAGAACAAAATCAAAGGGGGATCCAGGGAAGGAATCCAAAACCCAAAGGGGGGATCCTGAGAAAGGAACCCAAAGGGGAATCCCATGGAGGGAAGGGGGAATCCCAAAAAGGGAACCCCAAAATCAAAGGGGGATCCAGGGAAGGAATCCAAAACCCAAAGGGGGGATCCTGAGAAAGGAACCCAAAGGGGAATCCCATGGAGGGAAGGGGGAATCCCAAAAAGGGAACCCCAAAATCAAAGGGGGATCCAAGGAGGGAACCCCAAACCCAAGGGGGAATCCTATGGAGAGAACCTCAAACCCAAAGGGGAATCCAAAAAGGGAACCCCAAAAGGGAACCCAAAAAGGGAACTCCAAAATCAAAGGGGGATCCAAGGAGGGAACCTCAAACCCAAGGGAGGATCCAAGGAGGGAACCCCAAACCCAAGGGAGGATCCTGAGAAAGGAACCCCAAACCCAAGGGGGGATCCCAAGGAAGGAACCCAAATCCAAAGGGGAATCCCAAAAAGGGAGTCCCAAACCCAAAGGGGGATCCCAAAAAGGGAACCCCAAACTCAAAGGGAGATCCCAAGGAGGAAACCCCCTCAAAGGGAGAGAACCCCAAACCCAAGGAGGGATCCAAGGAAGGAACCCCAAACCCAACGGGGAATATCAGTGAAGGAACCCCAAACCCAAAGGGGGATCCTAAGCAGGGAACCCCAAACCCAAGGGAGGATCCTGAGAAAGGAACCCCAACCCAAGGGGGGATCCCAAGGAAGGAACCCAAATCCAAAGGGGGATCCCAAAAAGGGAACCCCAAACCCAAAGGGGGATCCAAGGAAGGAACCCCAACCCAAGGGGGATCCCAAAAAGGGAACCCCAAACCCAAAGTGGGGATATCAAGGAGGAAACCCCAAACCCAAAGGAGGGTCCCAATGACGGAACCCCAAACCCAAAGGGGGGATATCAAGGAGAAAACCCCAAACTCAAAGGAGAATCCCAATGAGGAAACCTCAAAGCCAAAGGGGGATCCCCATGAGGGAACCCAAACCCAAAGGGGGATCCCAAGCAGAGAACCCCAAACCCAAAGAGGGATCCCAAGCAGGGAACCCCAAAGCCAAGGAAGGATCCCAAGGATCACCCATGGGTTTCTCTTTCAGCCAATTTTGAGATTCTTTGGACAGAGAAATCCTGAGAAATTCCAGAGAAATCCTGAGAATTCCGGAGAAATCCCCACACAGATCCCCCAGGCTTGACCCTTCTTAATTTCTGAGATAAGGACATTTAATTATTTATAATTTTTAATTATTTCTATTATTTTTTATTCAGGACTGAAGCTGGGGGATGCTGCAGCTCTGTGGCACCATGGCAAGGCCAAGGCTGAAAATGTAATTAATTTATTGCATCATGAATTAATTTGTAATAAATCTGCACTAAAGCCATAAAAACCACTTAATTCTCCTTTTTTTGGGGTGGGTGTCATTGCAGGGCACCTGTGGGAGGCCAAACAGCTCCATTTTCCTGCTTTTCCTCCTTTTTTTCCTGCACTTTGATCCCAATTCCGGGTGATATTTGAGTTGACCAAGTCTGGCAGTGATGACACCCTGGGTAACAGACAGCAAAAAAAACCCCAAAAAAAGCCCAGGAATAATTTTCATCTTCCAGACTGGAGTCTGCAGGAGCTGAGAAGTTCAAAATAAATAAAGAAACCCCCAAAAAACCCAAGCTGGGAATTGCACACGGAGCATATTTTCCATGGAATGACTGAGGAAGGAGCCTGGGAGGTCAATTGAGTAGAAATTCCAGTTAAGACAGAGCAGTTCTAAATTAGGAGCTGCTTTGGCAGAAAATCTTCAGCTGGAAGGAGCCTTGGCCAAGAAGGATCTCAGGGAGGCTCATTAGCACCCCAGGAAGGAGGGGTTCCTCTAAAAGGGATTTTGGACATGGGAAGGACTGAAATTAATCTGAAATTCCGGAATTTGAGGGTCAGGTTTCTGCCCCACACTTTGGGACATCATTGAACTCAGCTTAAATGCACAAAGGTCCTCGAAAATATCCCAAGGATTGGCACAGGATCCATCCCTGGAGAGGTTTCAAAGCCCTGGATGTGGCACCTGGGGACCTGGGGAATGGTTGGACACAGGGAATGGTTGGATCTGATCTCAGAGGGCTTTTCCAGCCTCCAGGACTCTGGGATTCCATGAAATGAATATTTAAGGAGGGTTTATCAGAACACCAGGAAGGAGGATTTCAATAGAAGAAGATTTCTGACTTGGGAAGGACTGAAATCCTTCCGAAATTCCAGATTTTGAGGGTCAGGTTTCTGCCCCAGACTTTGGGACATCATTAAACTCAGCTTAAATCTATGAAAAAAAGCACAGATCACATAAAGCATCCCAGGGACTGGCACAGGATCCATCCCTGGAGGGGTTTCAAAGCCCTGGATGTGGCACCTGGGGACACAGGGCATGGTTGGATCTGATCTCAGAGGGCTTTTCCAGCCTCCAGGACTCTGGGATTTCATGAAATGAATATTTAAGGAGGGTTTATCAGCACACCAATAGGGAGTATTTCAATATAATGAGATTTCTGACATGGGAAGGACTGAAATCCTTCTGAAATTCCGGAATTTGAGGGTCAGGTTTCTGCCCCAGACTTTGGGACATCATTGAACTCAGCTTAAATGCACAAAGGTCCTTGAAAATATCCCAAGGATTGGCACAGGATCCATCCCTGGAGGGGTTTTAAAGCCCTGGATGTGGCACCTGGGGACCTGGGGAATGGTTGGATCTGATCTCAGAGGGCTTTTCCAGCCTCCAGGATTCTGGGATTCCATGAAATGCTCAGAGCTGAACAGAAAACCAAGATGGGTGAAGTCTGGCTTTAAATGTGAGTAAAAGGCACTGAAGAAGAGCTTGGTCCCCAAACCAGCCCCAGCCTCTGAAACAATCCCAAACCTCCTGGAATCTGCATTAATATTCCCTGGCACCACCCCTGACTGCAGTCGGGAATCAGATCCCTGGGGATTTGGGCAACTTTTGCTGGAGGATCCTGAGGCTGACCTGACCTGCAGGGTGGGAGCAGAATGGGATTTATGGAGCACTGGGAAGTTCTCATCCTCTGCCTCCCTGCCCTGGGTTGCAAAATTTACCTGGGGCTGTGAGTTCTGTGCCCCTGTCAGAGCTGGGGCAGCTCTCTGCTGTTCTTGGGGCAGTTTTCTTGATCTCTGCCACAGCCAATCCTCCCTGCAGGAGATCTCTGCTGTCCATGGGCACTGAGTGTCCCTGCAGGGCTGATCCAATTCCAGCATCCCATGGGGAGATGCTGCGCCCAGGGCAGGAGCCAAGCATTCCTACCTGGATCCAAGCTGAGCCTGGCCCAGCACAGCAGCCTTTGCCCCCTGCATTGCCAGAGGAGCAGCTTTCTGCTGCCCTGCATGGCCAGAGGGAGCCCAGGCCCATCTGCAGCAGCCCTGGAGCTGCAGAGGAAAACTCCCCCCTTGTGCAGGATCCCTGCTCCAGCAGAACCACAGCTGGCACTGCAGGAGGGCTGAGCCCCCCTGGCATGGGGCTGTGCCACCCCCTGACCCACAGCGTGCCAGGGCCTGCTCGCACTCTGCCAGGGTTTGTTTGTGCTACTGCATTTTTAATTTTCCTAACAAAGAACTGTTATTCTTATTCCCACATCTTTGCCTGAGAGCCCCTTAATTTCAAATTTATAGCATTTTGGAGGGAGGGTTTTGCATTCTCCATTTCGGGGAGGCTCCTGCCCTCCTCAGCACACACCTGGCTGTTCAAACCAAGGCAGTCCCACACTGGGGGGTGTCCAGGTGTGCCAAGGGATCCCAAAAGGAAAAAGGAGGTTCTGGAAAGACCTGAGGCCATACCTGAGTGTTCCTCTGGTGATGGAGAGGAGGAGGAGATTGGGAGGAGGGGAATTCAGTGGGAAATTGAGTTCCAAGCCTCCTTCACATCCCGTATCCGCTGTCCAGCATTATTGGGAATCCCATAATTCCATCATCCTATTGGGATTTAAGCCTTTCCCTGGCTCACAGGGAATTCATCTCCTCTGTCCCTCCTGTCCCCTGAGCTGCAGGGCCATCCCTGCCAGGGTTTCCATGCAAAGCTTTGAACCCACCAGGATTCTCAAAAAAATTCCCTTTTCCCCTCACTTTCAAAGCTGCTGCTGCCCCAAAGGAGGACTCGGATCAAACAGAGTGAGGCTGCTCTGCTCCTGCCAGACAAAAATCAATTTACAGCCCCTGAGGAGCTGCAATCCTGTCCCTTGACCAGGGGACAAATTCCCAGCTTGTGGCTGCAAAAAATGTGAATCTCTGTGCCACAAAAATCCTGGGAAATGGGAATCTGAGGAGCCTGGGAGGCTGAGGAAAGGGAAGGGAATTTGGCACACAAAAGAACTCCTGGGTTTGGGGTGGGGAACGTGAGGTGAACCTGCTGAACCACTCCCAAATACAGAAAAAAATAAATAAATAGAAAATTTTTAAGAAGCCCATATAAAATATATATTTTTATATTTATGTTTATACTCATAATTAAATATGTTATATGTTTATAAATATATAAACACACACACATATATGTAAGTACACAAATGTATAAATATAGAAATAAAATATAAGTATGTAATTTATAATATTATAAAAATAAAATTTATAATATATAAATACACACATATATATGCATTCTATATATTCACACAGACCTGGCTCAGTGCAAAACTGCTGAAAAATGGAATTTTTCAGCAATTCCAGTGGGTAATTTTGGAGCAAATGCATCCCTGGCTGTGCTGGGGGATCCCTGCCAGCCCCTCTGTGGGATCAGCACAAAGCCCTGGGGCTCTGGGCAGTTTTTCCCACCACTGCTGGTGCTTTGAATTATTAAAAAAAAAAGCCCAGATTGTTGCTTTTGGATGAGTTGGAGAAGGATTTTCCCTCTGCACTCGGAGTCTGCCAAGGATCCCGGGAGGGAAGTGGCTGGGAGGGAAACGGGCCCGGCCTCGTCCTCTGCAGCTGCTGACAGGAGTCAGTGAGGGCTGCCTGGGATGTTTTACAGCAAATTGGGATTTTAATTGCCTGCAAATCCCATTGTTCCCTGCTCCACACAAACCCAGCCGCTGCTTTTGCCAGGGGTTTTCCTTCTCTCGCCCAGGAGGAGGAGGAAGGTGGGAGAGCAGGATTGGGATGTTTGGATGTGTCTAAAATGTCCATTTTTTCTGAGGCTTTGATTGTTTTCCACGTGTTGGAAAAGGGCTTGACTGCAAAGCCAGGCAGGGCCCAGGGAACATTTCAGAGTCATCCCATCCCATCCCATCCCATCCCATCCCATCCCATCCCATCCCATCCCATCCCATCCCATCCCATCCCATTCCATCCCATCCCATCCCATCCCGTCCCATCCCATCCCATCTCATTCCATCCCATCCCATCCCATCCCATCCCATCCCATCCCATCCCATCCCATCCCATTCCATCCCATTCCATTTCATTCCATCCCATCCCATTCCATCCCATCCCATCCCATCCCATCCCATTTCATTCCATTCCATCCCATCCCACCATCCCCATGGTCCCAGGCCCAATGTCCAGCCTGGCCTTGGGCACTGCCAGGGCTCCAGGGGCAGCCACAGCTGCTCTGGGCACCCTGGCACAGCCCAAACCTCTCTAACCAGGCCTTGCCAGGCTACAAACCCCCTGTGGGAAATGGCACTGGGGGCACCTGCAAGCAGCCAGGCAATCATTCTTTCCTTTCCTTTCTCCATTTGCTGCAATGGCTTTTGGTGCTGGTTTCCATCCTGGATTGAGGAATGTGAATGCCAGAGTGGTTTGGGTGGGAAGGGATCTTCAATGGCAGCTGATTGCAGCCCAGGGCCAGCTCCCACTGTGCCAGGGGCTGCCAGCCCCAATGTCCAGCCTGGCCTTGGGCACTGCCAGGGCTCCAGGGGCAGCCACAGCTGCTCTGGCAATTCCAGCCCAGCCCCTGCCCACCCTGCCAGGGAACAATTCCCAATTGCCAAGATCCCATCCAGCCCTGCCCTCTGCCACTGGCAGCCATTCCCTGCCTCCTGTCCCTCCATCCTTGTCCCCAGTCCCTCTGCAGCTCTCCTGGAGCCCCTTCAGGCCCTGCAAGGGCTCTCAGCTCTCCCTGCAGCCTTCTCCTCTCCAGGGGAGTCCCCCTGATCTCCTCAGTTCTTCTGAGCCTTCTGATATTTATATTTTTGTAATGGAGTTTCTCACACACTTTTATGTACATAATTATTGTTTTTACATTCCTCTCTAGAGGAAAAGAAATTTGCTGGGCTGTTGGTTTGTCCAGTGTCATTGCAGAGGTGGCACTGTCACCATTGTCACTTTTCAAAGTCTGTAAATGTTGGAGTCAGGAATAAACCTCCCTCCTCTCACCTGGCAGTTCCAGTGTCTGCATCGTTTTATTTCGTGTCCTATTGTGACACCCCCAGCTCTCCCTTTAATAAAATTAATAATATTTCAGTTATTATTCATTTGGAATTAATTGAAGCTGAGACTTAAATATTGGAAGTTTTGCACTCTTTTTAGAGGTCATTTTCCTGCATCTTTTTGGGTCATTTTCCTGCATTTTTGAGTTGGTTTTGGGCATCTTTTTCCGGGCAGTTTTCCTGTATCTTTTTAGAGGTCATTTTCCTGTATATTTTTTAGTAGTTTTCCCTAATTTCTGTATAATTTCCCTGCATTTTTAGTGGTTTTCCTGCATTTTTTGGGTCCTTTTCCTGCATCTTTTTTGGGGTGGTTTTCCTGCATTTTGGGCTTGTTCTCCAGCATGTTTTTTAGGTGTAATTTTCCTGCATTTTTTGCTCATTTCCCTGTATTTTTATGCAGTTTTCCTGCATCTTTTTGAGTCATTTTCCTTCATGTTTTTCGGGGTAATTTTTTTCCATTTTTGAGTAATTTTCCTGCATATTTTTGGGTCATTTTCCTGCATTTTTGAGTTGTTTTCCTGCATCTTTTTTTGAGTGGTTTTCCTGCATATTTTTGGGTCGTTTTCCTACATGTTTTTAGGCGTCATTTTCCTGCATCTTTTTTGCCTCATTTTCCTGCATCGTTTTTGGCTCATTTTCCTGCATCTTTTTTGAGTAATTTCCCTGCATTTTTGAGTAATTTTCCTGCATATTTTTTTGGCTCGTTTCCCTGCATTTCTGCATCATTTCCCTGCATTTTTGAGTAATTTTCCTGCATCTTTTCAGGTCCTTTTCCTGCAGCTTTTTGGGTAATTTTCCTGCTTTTTTTTTTTTTTTTTTTTGGGTGGTTTTCCTGTATCTTTGGGTCGTTTTCTTGCATCTCTTTTGGGTGGCTTTCCTGCATATTTTTGAGTAATTTCCCTGCATTTTTGAGTAATTTTCCTGCATTTTTTTTGGGCTCGTTTCCCTGCATTTCTGCATCATTTCCCTGCATTTTTGAGTAATTTTCCTGCATTTTTTTTGGGCTCATTTCCCTACATTTCTGCATCATTTCCCTGCATTTTTGAGTAATTTTCCTGCATTTTTTTGGGCTTATTTCCCTACATTTCTGCATCATTTCCCTGCATTTTTGAGTAATTTTCCTGCATTTTTTTTGGCTCATTTCCCTGCATTTCTGCATCATTTCCCTGCATTTTTGAGTAATTTTCCTGCATTTTTTTGGGCTCGTTTCCCTGCATTTCTGCATCATTTCCCTGCATTTTTGAGTAATTTTCCTGCATATTTTTTCGTTTGTTTCCCTACATTTCTGCATCATTTCCCTGCATTTTTGAGTGATTTTCCTGCATTTTTTTGGGCTCATTTCCCTGCATTTCTGCATCATTTCCCTGCATTTTTGAGTGATTTTCCTGCATTTTTTTGGGCTCATTTCCCTGCATTTCTGCATCATTTCCCTGCATTTTTGAGTAATTTTCCTGCATATTTTTTGGCTCGTTTCCCTGCATTTCTGCATCATTTCCCTGCATTTTGGAGTAATTTTCCTGCATTTTTTTTTGGCTCATTTCCCTACATTTCTGCATCATTTCCCTGCATTTTTGAGTAATTTTCCTGCTTTTTTTTTGCCTCGTTTCCCTGCATTTCTGCATCATTTCCCTGCATTTTTGAGTAATTTTCCTGCATTTTTTTTTGGCTCGTTTCCCTGCCTTTCTGCATCATTTCCCTGCATTTTTGAGTAATTTTCCTGCATCTTTTTGGGCTCGTTTCCCTGCATTTCTTCATCATTTCCCTGCATTTTTGAGTAATTTTCCTGCATTTTTTTGGGCTCGTTTCCCTGCATTTCTGCATCATTTCCCTGCATTTTTGAGTAATTTTCCTGCATTTTTTTTTTTGGCTCGTTTCCCTACATTTCTGCATCATTTCCCTGCATTTTTGAGTGATTTTCCTGCATTTTTTTGGCTCATTTCCCTGCCTTTCTGCATCATTTCCCTGCATTTTTGAGTGATTTTCCTGCATATTTTTTCGTTTGTTTCCCTACATTTCTGCATCATTTCCCTGCATTTTTGAGTAATTTTCCTGCTTTTTTTTTGCCTCGTTTCCCTACATTTCTGCATCATTTCCCTGCATTTTTGAGTAATTTTCCTGCATATTTTTTCGTTTGTTTCCCTACATTTCTGCATCATTTCCCTGCATTTTTGAGTAATTTTCCTGCATTTTTTTGGGCTCGTTTCCCTGCCTTTCTGCATCATTTCCCTGCATTTTTGAGTGATTTTCCTGCATATTTTTTCGTTTGTTTCCCTACATTTCTGCATCATTTCCCTGCATTTTTGAGTAATTTTCCTGCATATTTTTGGGCTCGTTTCCCTGCCTTTCTGCATCATTTCCCTGCATTTTTGAGTGATTTTCCTGCATATTTTTTCGTTTGTTTCCCTGCCTTTCTGCATCATTTCCCTGCATTTTTGAGTAATTTTCCTGCTTTTTTTTTACCTCGTTTCCCTGCATTTCTGCATCATTTCCCTGCATTTTTGAGTAATTTTCCTGCATATTTTTTGGCTCATTTCCCTACATTTCTGCATCATTTCCCTGCATTTTGGAGTAATTTTCCTGCTTTTTTTTTCCTTGTTTCCCTGCATTTCTGCATCATTTCCCTGCATTTTGGAGTAATTTTCCTGCATTTTTTTTTGGCTCGTTTCCCTGCATTTCTGCATCATTTCCCTGCATTTTTGAGTAATTTTCCTGCAATTTTTTTTGGCTTGTTTCCCTACATTTCTGCATCATTTCCCTGCATTTTTGGATGCTTTCCCTTCATTTTTGGGCTGGTTTTGCCCATCCCCAGCTGGAGCTGGTGCTGGGACAGCCCGGGCAGGTGCCAGGGATCAGCTGCTGCCTCCAGCTATTCCCAGTGCCAGGAATTGCTATTTTTACCCAGAGCTGCAGCAAGCTGAGCTCTTTCAACGTGTGGCAACACACTGGGGTTAAAGAGATAATGAAATTCAATGATTTTTAAAAATTTAAATCAAAATTTAAATAAAAATTTAAAATAAAAATGTAAATAAAATCAAAATAAAAATTTAAAATAAAAATTTAAAGGAAATTTTATAAAAAATGAAATAAAAATTTAAATAAAAATCTAAATAAAAATTTAAATAAAAATCTAAATAAAAATTTAAATGAAATTTTATAAAAAATTAAATAAAAATTTAAATAAAAATCTAAATAAAAAATTTAAGTAAAAATCTAAATAAAAATTTAAATGAAATTTTATAAAAAATTAAATAAAAATTTAAATAAAAATCTAAATAAAAAATTAAGTAAAAATCTAAATAAAAATTTAAATGAAATTTTATAAAAAATGAAATAAAAATTTAAATAAAAATCTAAATAAAAATTTAAATAAAAATTTAAGTAAAAATCTAAATAAAAATTTAGATGAAATTTTATAAAAAATTAAATAAAAATTTAAATAAAAATCGAAATAAAAATTTAAATAAAAATCTAAATACAAATTTAAATCAAATTTTATAAAAAATGAAATAAAAATTTAAATAAAAATCTAAATAAAAATTTAAGTAAAAATCTAAATAAAAATTTAGATGAAATTTTATAAAAAATTCAATAAAAATTTAAATAAAAATCTAAATAAAAATTTAAATAAAAATCTAAATAAAAATTTAAATAAAAATCTAAATAAAAATTTAAGTAAAAATCTAAATAAAAATTTAAATGAAATTTTATAAAAAATTCAATAAAAATTTAAATAAAAATCTAAATAAAAATTTAAATAAAAATCTAAATAAAAATTTAAATAAAAATCTAAATAAAAATTTAAGTAAAAATCTAAATAAAAATTTAAATGAAATTTTATAAAAAATTAAATAAAAATTTAAATAAAAATCTAAATAAAAATTTAAATGAAATTTTATAAAAAATTAAACAAAAATTTAAATAAAAATCTAAATAAAAATTTAAGTAAAAATCTAAATAAAAATTTAAATGAAATTTTATAAAAAATTAAATAAAAATTTAAATAAAAATGTAAATAAAATCAAAATAAAAATTTAAAATAAAAATTTAAATGAAATCGTATAAAAAATTAAATAAAAATTTAAATAAAAATTAAATAAAAATTTAAATAAAAATTAAATAAAAATTTAAATGAAATTTTATAAAAAATTAAATAAAAATTTAAATAAAAATTTAAAATAAAAATTTAAATAAAAATCTAAATAAAAATTTAAATAAAAATCTAAATAAAAATTTAAGTAAAAATCTAAATAAAAATTTAAATGAAATTTTATAAAAAATTAAATAAAAATTTAAATAAAAATCTAAATAAAAATTTAAATTAAAATCTAAATAAAAATTTAAATAAAAATCTAAATAAAAATTTAAATGAAATTTTATAAAAAATTAAAATAAAAATTTAAATAAAAATCTAAATAAAAATTTAAGTAAAAATCTAAATAAAAATTTAAATGAAATTTTATAAAAAAATTAAATAAAAATTTAAATAAAAATCTAAATAAAAATTTAAATAAAATTTAAAAGAAGAATTTAAATAAAAATCTAAATAAAAATTTAAATGAAATTTTATAAAAAATTAAATAAAAATTTAAATAAAAATCTAAATAAAAATTTAAATAAAAATCTAAATAAAAATTTAAATGAAATTTTATAAAAAAATTAAATAAAAATTTAAATAAAAATCTAAATAAAAATTTAAATAAAAATCTAAATAAAAATCTAAGTAAAAATCTAAATAAAAATTTAAATGAAATTTTATAAAAATTTAAATAAAAATTTAAATAAAAATCTAAATAAAAATTTAAGTAAAAATCTAAATAAAAATTTAAATGAAATTTTATAAAAAATTAAACAAAAATTTAAATAAAAAATTAAATAAAAATTTAAATAAAATTTAAAATAAAAAATTTAAATGAAATTTTATAAAAATTTAAATAAATAAATATTAAAATAAATAAAGAAATGCTTCAATAAATAGACCTCTTCAGCTCTGCCCATCAGGCAGGGTTGCCAGGTCTGCAGTTCCTCCTCATTCCCGATGTTTTTCCTGCCTTTCCATGGAGAATCCAGAGCATCAATCCCAGCTCTGGGCACTCGGGGAGCAGAAATTCTAATTAAAATTTCCCAATTTTATTCAGTCTTCAATATTATTTTATTAATATACTATATTTGTGTATAAATATAGTATAATACATATATTAGATATATATTACATATATACATAATATATATTATATTACATGTATATTACATATATATTACATTTATATTATATTATATTATATTATTATATTATATTATATTATATTATATTATATTATATTATATTATATTATATTATTATTGTATTATATTATATATTGCTATATTATAATTTATATTATGTATATAATATATAATATATAATACATTATATATATTATATAAAATATATTATATATAAGATATAATATTTCATATATTATACATTATACATTATATATAATATATAATATATAAAATATAATATATAATATATAATATATAATACATAATATATTATATATTATATATAATATAATATATAATATATAATATATAATATATAATATATAATATATAATATATAATATATAATATATATATTATATGAATTATATATAATCGTATTATCTCCTTATATATTATTACATAATTTTATCATATATTACTACACTATATTATATCATAATTATATTTATATTATTGACATATATTTATATATACTATTTATTATTATACATTTCTGTATATATTATTCTATATCTATATATATTTATCACCTTTAATATATTTATTATTATTATTTATTTTAATGTTATTTTATTACTATGAAAATGTGGCTTCCTGAGATATTAAATGATTCATCTGCTGGGAGCTCTGGCTGCAGATCACCCTTCCCCAAAATCCATCCTAACCCTCCTGAGGGTTTCACACTGTTCAATATTTTCAATTTCCCAGCAGAAATTCCAGGGAAATGGTTTGGGCTGGGAAGGGGAGGACGGCACCTGAATGAAAACCACAAACAGGAAAGATTTGGGTCCTGGAATAATTTTGGGCCCATCCTGATATAATGGATCCTGGTTGGATCGTGGTAAAATGTGAATTTTGGACTCATCCTGGTTGGATCCTGGTTTGGATTGTGGTATAATGTGGATTTTGGACTCATCCTGGTTGGATCCTGGTTTGGATCGTGGTAAAATGGGAATTTTGGGCCCATCCTGGTATAATGTGATTTTTTGGCCCATCCTGGTATGATGGATCCTGGTTTGGATCATGGTAAAATGTGAATTTTGGGCCCATCCTGGTTGGATCCTGGTTGGATCCTGGTAAAATGTGAATTTTGGACTCATCCTGGTTGGATCCTGGTTGGATCCTGGTAAAATGTGAATTTTGGACTCATCCTGCCAGCTCATCTTTTGCCCACTTCTGGTTTCTTTTCCTTGTAGAAACCCTGTTTATTTCCAACCCTATTTTTCCTGTTTCTGGATCCAATTTCCCTCAATAAAAATCCTGAGGTGCCTGTGAAAGCCCTGCCTTCCTTTGGCACATTTCCTTGTTCTTGTGTGAATTTATTGACAAACAGCTGCACCCACCCCCTCCCTTGTCTGATTTATTGAACAGTTAAAAGTTTTTCTCTAAATAACAAAAACAACCCAGGAAAAACCCTGCCCTGAGGTGTTTTTCCCTTTTTGCAGGAGGTCACTGGGGACAGTTTGGTTTTCCTGCTGGAGAACGAATCCTCTGGAAAAGTTTGTGCAATTCAAGGGGAAAATAAAACATTGCCAGAGCTGGGAAAGAAAAGGTGTGGTGGCACTGGGAGATGGGAACATCCTGTTTAATCCTATTTATTTTTATTCAGGGGTATTGATTATGAGGGGTTGTTTTATTGTGAGGCCCATCTGTGGCTCCTCTGCTGATTCTCAGGACTTAATAACGCAAATTAAGTGTGTGCTAATGAATTACTTCAGAAATTCTGTTGGAATCATGGGATCAGAATGGTTTGGGCTGGAAGAACCTGAAATCCCATCCTATCCCACCTCTGCCATGGCAGGGACACCTCCCACTGCCCCAGGTGCTGCCAGCCCCAATGTCCAGCCTGGCCTTGGGATGCCAGGGGTGGGATGAGCTTCTCTTGGTGCTTTGTGAAGGCTGACCCAGGACAGAGACCAGACTGAGCTAAAGAATAAAGCAGGGATTTATTGAAAGGATCTCCTCAATGGATCCACCTTGGGCAGCACCAGAGCCCAGCCAGGGCTGCACCCAAGATGAACCAAAATGGCCCCAAAATGAACCCAAGATGAACCAAAATGGTCCCAAGATGAACCAAAATGGTCCCAAAATGCACGGCCGGGCACGGGGTCTGTCCCTGGGATCAGTTCTGCTCCATTTGCATCTTGCAGTTCATTGTCCCATCCCAGCTTTAGCCCAGGCAGTCCCATCCTTGTTTTTCTCTCTCCAGCCCACGGTGTTTGTGCTCCTGGGCTGAGATTTGGATCATTTGTCCTTGGTCCCCAGCTGGAGCAGGAATTGTTTTGTCTCCCTGCTCTGTGCACAGAGCTCAGCATCCCATAATGTGAGGCCCAGACCCACACACTAAAGCAGCACAGAATGTGAAAAATAGAAAAGTTAACCCTGAGGCATCACTCTGGGATGCAGCATCAATGTATGTTTGAATTTTAAACCCAGCTCAGAGATCCTGCACAGAATCCCTGCTGCTGCTGTGCTGTGAAAGAACTGCTGAGAAAGAGCGAGGTCCAAAAGGAATCTCCATCTCCTGGGGATTTTTCCCTGGAATTTGCTGGAGAGGATACAGGACACAGAATTCAAAGAAAGTGTTTGTTCCATATTGCAAGGCAAGGTGTATTCTATTTGCCATCTGCATGGCAGCTGGCTCCTGTTCATTGGGCATTTTTCCTTATCTCTTCCACACCCACTCCTCCTGCTGATAACAGCTCTGGAATGTCCCTGCAGGGCTGATAAGAACTACAGCATCCCATTGGGAGATGGGAGCCCAGAGGGAGGAGCCAAGCATTCCTACCCGGATAGAATCTGGAGATTCTGGAACACCAGCACGGCTCCTGCACTGCATTGCCCAGAGGAACAGCAGCTGCCTCTTGCCCTGCATCTCCAGAGGCAGAGACTGCACCTTTCTCCAGGATCCCTGCTCCAGCAGAACCAGCCCTGACCCTGCAGGAGGGCTGAGCCACAATTCCAATGGCACTGCTGCCACCAGCCTGACCCACAGGGTGTCAGCTTGGGCTCTGACTCTGCCAGTGTTGGTTTAGTTCACTGCATTCTTTATTTTATCCTTTTATTTTCCTCCCTAATAAAGAACTGTTATTCCTGCTCCCGTATTTTTTGCCTGAGAGCTCCTTAATTTAAAATTGATAGCAATTCATGGGGAGGGGGTTTGCCTTCTCCATTTCAGGGGAGGCTCCTGCCTTCCTCAGCAGACTCCTGTCTGTCCAAACCAAGGCAGTGTTGAGGAGTTTGGGGGGCAGAGGTTGAGCTCTGGGTGGGAGCCCAGGAACTGCCAACCCTGGGGGCAACAAAAGGCCCTGAACGTCCGAATGTCATTCCTTGGTGTGTACCAGGGATGTGGGGCTTTGTTATCCCATCCCAAGGAATTCAAGGAGTTCCCAAGGAATTCAAGGAGTTCCCAAGGACTGGCCACATCTTCCAGTGGCTCAACAGTGTGCAAAGATCCATCCTGGGGTGCTGGACACTGGAATTTTACTGGGATGTTTTCTCAATCCAAGCAGGATGTCAGCAGGAAGGGAAGCTGTGAGGTCTCACCTGGGCTATTTCACATTTGTGCTGTTCTGTTCCTGCTAACCCAAACACAGCAGGGCCCGTGTTTATCTCTGGCCATGCAGGACAAGGCTCCCTGCCAAAGCTGCTCCCAGGATTTTCCTCACACCTGGAATCTGTTCCCTGAGTCCCTCCAGGAGGGAAAACTGGGCTCAGGAGCAGTTGGTCTGTCCTAGCTGATCAAACCCAGCTCTGGGTTTGGGTTAGGCCTGGCTTGAGTTTGGCTTTCCCAGCCCAGCTGCTTCCCGTGCTGAGGTGGGGGTTCATTCTGAAAAAATCTTGGAAGTTTTTTGTTTTGCCCATGATTTTTAGGGATTTTTAAATCCATAATTCACCTGGATAGGTTTAAGAAGGACTGAATTCACTCCTTACTCCCAATGCTGTTTTCCCTTTTCCCTCTCTCCTTTTCCCTTTTCGCCTTTTCCTTTTCCTTTTTCCTTTTCCTTTTTTCCTTTTCCTTTTTTCTTTTTCTTCCTCCTTTTCCTTTTCTTTTCTTTTCCCCTTTTTTCATTTTCCCTTATTTCCTTTCCCTTTTCCTTTTTTCCTTTTCCTTTTCCCTACTGGCTTTCATAATTTTCTTTGCAGCTTCTAATTCAGTTTGGCTTTGTTATTTTTATAACTCTGTTCCCCAGTCCTTGAGATCCAGCTTACTTTGGGATCTTTTCTTTTTCTCTTTCTTTCGAGGGGATTCTTCCCTTTTAACTTCCTTTAGGATCCTTTATTTTTGCCTTTCTTTGCTTTTTCTCTGCTTATTTCTCCCATCTTCTGGGAGAGATTTAATCCACTTAGTCTGGAGCTTTCCTGCACCATTTCCCACCACCTCCTCTTTTTCCAAAATGCCAATTCCTGCTGATTTTGCACCCAATACTAAAGAAATTCATCCTCTCTGTTTCCACCCTTGAGCTTATATAAACAGAGGTTTATTTTTTTTTTTAATAAGAGATTTTCCCTTGAACCAAAGATGCATTTTATTGGTTTTGGGTTTTGTTCTTAATTTTATTGATAAATTTAAATAATTCATTATTGGCATGAGGCACCTGGGACTGGGAATGCCCGAGGACAACTGGGGAGGCTCTAAATTCCAATTTTTTGTTCTCCCTGTGCACCCCAGGCCCCTCCTGGGGCTGATTCTCCATCCCACCGTTCAGGAATTGGGAATTGTGGTCTGCAGCATCCCTGGGAGAGGCTCTCCCTGCCAGGAAACTCCGAGGATCCCCCCTTGATGAGGAAAAGGGAAATACAAGAAAAGAGAATATTCTGTGTTAGCACAGCACCACTGGGACAGATTCCAGCTGCAGGATCCTGCAGAACCAAATCTGCCCCAAAATTCGATGGAATGGGTGCCCTGGGATATTTTTTGGGATCAGGGGGAGCAGTGGGACCTTTCCAGGACAGAGAATTTCTCCCCCTCAGGGACCTCTAAGTCCCCTGAGTGTGATGCTCCTGAGCTCTTTAACCAATTAATTATTCCTGGAATTGATATTTCCATTAATTTCCCTAATTTCTGCTTCCACAGGAGCCATTTAGCTGGGAATCAAACAGATATTCCCTGATAAAATTGGGAATAATGGGGATTTCTGTTATTTATTCTAAATGTCATTTCTTGGTGTGTACCATCCCAAGAAATTAAAGGAATTCCAAAGGACTGACCACGTCTTTCACTGAGACTGACAAAAATAAGCCTGGTTTTAGGCAAGCTGGGCTATTAATTTCAATTTTAATCAGTTGGTTTAATAGAGATCCAAATTCTTCCACGTTTGGATTCCCCTGTGTGCTGGTCACTCCTTGATATCAATATCAAATGCATATTTTTGGTGTAAATAATCAATATTTCGGGCCAAATCTCCCAGCTCAGTGTTTATTCAACCTTTTAAAATCCATTTTTGGAGCTCCTACCTGCAGCTGCCACTCAGCTCCTGGCTGAACTCATTTTCTCCAGGGTTAATGAGAACAAATCCTTTGAACTCCCTGCTCATTTCTGTCTGATTTGGTGCAGGGCTCTCCCTGACTGCCTTTCCAGGGAAATTGTTTATAGGAATTATCAAGGGTTCCACCATGAAAAAGTTTGATTCAATTAATTAGAAATTCAGGACTTGGCCTTTGGCCAAAATGTAATTTACTTTCCCCAAGCATGATTTGAAATGAAATATTCAGGCAGGTTTTAAGCTACAAAAAGAATAATCACAAGTTTCCTTAGCTCTTCTACTGTTAAAAAACCCCAAATAAAATCCAACCAACCAACAAAAAACATCTAAAAATCCCCAAACCCCAATGACTGAAATGTGCAGAAATATTTCAATGTGAAAATGAAATTTGGGGGAGTTGTAAGCCAGGCCTGGCTGTGCAGGGAGGGTGTGCTGGGATCAGATGCTGATCCCAAATCCATCAGTGGGTGGAGATGGGGCCCAGTGCCTGCACTGGTCCCAGCACAGCCCTGGAGGTGCTGTGGGCACTGGAGCCTCCATGGAATTGTCCCAGGGTTTGGTCCATGGAAAGCCAAATGGGTTTTTAGGTGTAAATAATCAATATTTCTGGTCAGATCTCCCAGCTCGGTGTTTACTCAACCTTTTAAAATCCATTCTTGGAGCTCCTGCCCGTGGCTGCCCCTCAGCTCCGGGCTGAGCTCATTTCCTCCTCCTGCAGGCCCAGCCTGGGCTGGGCTCAGCAAAGCTTGAGCCAGGGATCAGCCTCGGGTGGGATCCTGACCTGCAGCTCGGGCTGCCCCACTCCCCAAAATTCTGCATTTGGGGACTCCAGAATGTCCAAGTGTCCTTCCTGGTGGAGGCACCTGGATCCACCCAAACCCCAAACCTGCAAGGGACCAGGGCCTGGGCCTGGCCAGAGGTCACTCCTGGGCTGCTCTGCCAAGGGCCCAGGGCCAGGCTGTGGGGAGATGTTCTGTGTCCCACATTTCCAACCTGCTGAGGATCCCATTCCCTTCTCGTTGAGGATCCTCTTCCCAAGCTCATGGAGATCCAAGTCCTGGTGAGGATCCTATTCCCAATTTTGGTAACAATGTGTTTTAGGTAGAAATGCAAGATTTACCTGTGTGTGTGCGTTCTCTGCTGTTCTTGGGGCAGTTTTCTTGATCTCTGCCACAGCCAATCCTCCCTGCAGGAGATCTCTGCTGTCCATGGCCACTGAGTGTCCCTGCAGGGCTGATCCAATTCCCCCATCCCATGGGGAGATGCTGCGCCCAGGGCAGGAGCCAAGCATTCCTACCTGGATCCAAGCTGAGCCTGGCCCAGCACAGCAGCCTTTGCCCCCTGCATTGCCAGAGGAGCAGCTTTCTGCTGCCCTGCATTGCCAGAGGGAGCCCAGGCCCATCTGCAGCAGCCCTGGAGCTGCAGAGGAAAACTCCCCCCTTGTGCAGGATCCCTGCTCCAGCAGAACCACAGCTGGCACTGCAGGAGGGCTGAGCCCCCCTGGCATGGGGCTGTGCCACCCCCTGACCCACAGCGTGCCAGGGCCTGCTCGCACTCTGCCAGGGTTTGTTTGTGCTATTGCATTTGTATTTTATTTTTATTTCCTTCCCTAATAAAGAACTGTTATTCCTGCTCCATTATCTTTGCCTGAGAGCTTTTTAATTTCAAAATTATAATAATTCAGAGGGAGGGGTTTGCATTTTCCATTCCAGGGGAGGCTCCTGCCTCCCTCAGCACACACCTGGCCATTCAAACCAAGACACTTGGTGACAATCCTGTTCCCAGTCCTGGTGAAGGATCCCACCCTTGGTGAGGATCCTGATCCCAATCCCGTGCAGCCCCCCCTTGCTGTGTGTGTCCATCTGGAATTCCCATCCCCACCCCCAGAGCAGTTCTGGCCCTGCCTGGGTCTCTCTTGCTCCAAAGGAAGTTTCTGTCCCAGGGTTTTGCTGTTTTCCCTGCGGTGGGACATGGGAGGCTGGGCTGGGAGGAGGATGGACAGAAGATAAACTCACATCCCTGCTTGGATTTAAAATGAATCCCCAAACTGTTTGGAACTCAGGCTTGTCCAGAATTTTAAAACTGGATCTGCCTTGGGTGATGGTTCCTTGGGATCAGTGGTAACTCCAGGCCCAGCTGGGAAATGGAATATCCATTGATATCCACTGTGGATATCCATCCTCCCTGCAGCAGGGAGGTCACAGACCCTGCAGGCTCTTT
This sequence comes from Setophaga petechia, assembly GCA_024362935.1. Taxonomy (NCBI): domain Eukaryota; kingdom Metazoa; phylum Chordata; class Aves; order Passeriformes; family Parulidae; genus Setophaga; species Setophaga petechia. The sequence goes on along the minus strand of JANCRA010000118.1, from coordinate 66,253 downwards.
TCCTTCTCTCCCCACACCATTTATCCCCCCCATCCCTCCACTTGCACTTTTTGTACAATTCTGGAACAACACAGCGAGGCCTCAGTAACACCTGGGATGGGCTTTGATCTTCACAGAGGAGAAAGTGCTCCCAAAGTCACTGATTTTCCTTGAAAATCCTCACTGAGTCCAGTCCAAGGTGAGGGATCACAATTCCTGATGAGAAGTGGGAAGGGGGACCATGGGTTATCCATCTTCCCTGCAGCAGGGAGCTCACAGACCCTGCAGACTCTTTTCCTTCTCCCTCCACACCGTTTAAGGAATTCTGGTCCCTCCACTTGCACCTTGTGAAGAGACAATTCCAGAATAACACAATGAGACGTCAGTACTAAAGGCAGTGATTTTCCTGGCCCTCCTTTTAAATCCTCACTGGATTGAATCCAAGAGGAGGGTTCAGAATTCCTGATAAGAAATGGGAAAAGGGCTGGAGAGGTTCAGAATTCCTGATGAGAAGTGGGAAGAGGGCTGGAAAGGTTCAGAATTCCTGGTGAGAAGTGGGAAGAGGGCTGGAGAGATTTAGAATTCCTGATGAGAAATGGGAAAAGGGATGGAGAGGTTCAGAATTCCTGATGAGAAATGGGAAGAGGGTTGGAGAGGTTCAGAATTCCTGATGAGAAATGGGAAGAGGGTTGGAGAGGTTCAGAATTCCTGATGAGAAACGAGAAAAGGGCTGGACAGGTTCAGAATTCCTGATGAGAAGTGGAAAAGGGCTGGAGAGGTTCAGAATTCCCGATGAGAAGTGGGAAAAGGGCTGGAGGGGTTCAGAATTCCTGATGAGAAGTGGGAAAAGGCTGGAGAGGTTCAGAATTCCTGATGAGAAATGGGAAAAGGGCTGGGGAGCCCCAGGAACCTCCTGCAAGGCTGGCTGGCTCCTGTCACACTGAACCCCCCCTGGAGAATGGAAAGCAGCTCCCTCCCTGCTCCACCCAAATGATTTTAAACTCACCCCCGGCCTTTATTTCATTCTTCTGCCCATTCACTATTTTAATTATGATTTTCCCCCTCCCTGGGCAGCCCAACCTCTCAGATTTTGCCTTTCGGTCGGGTTATTTCGGGAACTCATTAAGTGCCTGGGTCACGTGCTCGTTATTAGAAAACGAAAACAACTCGGTGGCTGTGCCACGGGAGAGGCTTCCTGCTGAATTACCGGAGTTAAGCACTGGCTTAACAGCTTGAGGCTCCTGGAGCATTAGGCAGGGTTTTTTTAGACCTTTAATGCACGGCAGATTACGCCGCTTCCTGCTCGGAACGGGCTGAGGTTGGTGGCTGTGGTTGGTTTAATGGGGATGCTGCAGGGGGAAATGCAGGAATGAGAGAGCCTGGCTGAGGACAGGGTTTGGATAAAGGGAGGGGAGCCCAAGCCATGAGCAAGGCCCATCCTGGGGCTGGGGGTGGAGTAGAATCGTGGTGGGATGCACTAAACTTCAAATATTGGTGTGAGACCTCGAGAAATCATTCCTGGGATTGATTCCTTCCTGTCCTCTTTGGGAATGATTCCTTCCCCATCTCCTTGGGATTGATTCCTTCCTGTCCTCCTTGGGAATGATTCCTTCCTCTCCTCCCTGGGAATGATTCCTTCCTCTCCTTGGGAATGATTCCTTCCTCTCCTCCTTGGGAATGATTCCTTCCCGTCCTCTTTGGGAATGATTCCTTCCCCATCTCCTTGGGATTGATTCCTTCCTGTCCTCTTTGGGAATGATTCCTTCCTCTCCTCTTTGGGAATAATTCCTTCCTCTCATTCCTGGGAATGATTCCTTCCTCTCCTTGGGAATGATTCCTTCCTCTCCTCCCTGGGAATGATTCCTTCTTCTCCTTGGGAATGATTCCTTCCTCTCCTTGGGAATGATTCCTTCCTGTCCTCTTTGGGAATGATTCCTTCCTCTCCTCTTTGGGAATGATTCCTTCCTCTCCTTGGGAATGATTCCTTCCTCTCTTTGGGAATGATTCCTTCCTCTCCTCTCCTCCCTCCTCTCCTTCCATCAGGGACCACCCGAATCCCTGGTGCCACTGGGAGCTGGAGAGCCCCAGAACCTGCCCAGAGCAGCAGCAGGGTCAGAGGGGAAACAGCAGAGATGGGGGATCAGTGATCATCCTGGAGATGGGGGATCAATTAACACCCTGGAGATCAGGGATCAATGATCATCCTGGAGATCAGGGATCAGTGATCACCCTGGAGATGGGGGATTAGTGATCATCCTGGAGATGGGGGATCACACCCTGGAGATGAGGGATCAATGATCACCCTGGAGATGAGGGATCAATTAACACCCTGGAGATCAGGGATCAATCATAACTCTGAGATGTTTAATGCTCATCCTGAAATTAGAAATCAGTGATCACCCTGGAAAAGAGGGATCAGAGATCAACTTGGAGGGGAGAGATCAATGAACACCCTGGAGATGAGGGATCAGTGATCACCCTGCAGATGAAGGAACAATGGTCACTCTGGAGATGAGGGATCAACGATCATCCTGGAAATCAGGGATCAATAAACACCCTGGAGATCAGGGATCACACCCTGGAGATGAAGGATCAGTGATCCTCCTGGAGATGAGGGATCAATGATCACCCTGGAGATCAGGGATTGATGATCACCCTGGAGATCAGGGATTGATGATCATCCTGGAGATGGGAGATCAATGATCATCCTGGAGATCAGGGATTGATGATCACCCTGGAGATCAGATCAGTAATCATCCAGGAGATGAGGGATCAATGATCATCCTGGAGATGAAGGATCAATTATCACTCTTGGAGATCAGGGATCAATGATCACTCTGGAGATGAGGGATCAACGATCATCTTGGGAATCAGGGATCAATAAACACCCTGGAGATCAGGGATCACACCCTGGAGATGAAGGATCAATGATCCCACTGGAGATGAGGGATCAATGATCACCCTGGAGATGGGGGATCAATGATCACCCTGGAGATGAGGGATCAATGATCACCCTGGAGATGAGGGATCAATGATCACCCTGGAGATGGGGGATCAATTATCACTCTTGGAGAACAGAGATCAATGATCATCCTGGAAACCAGAGATCAATGATGATCCTGGAGATCAGGGATCAATGAACACCCTGGAGATCAGGGATCAATGAACACCCTGGAGATCAGGGATCAATGATGATCCTGGAGATGAGGGATCAACAATCACCCTGGAGATGAGGGATCAATGATCACCCTGGAGATGGGGGATCAATGAACACCCTGGAGATCAGGGATCAATGAACACCCTGGAGATCAGGGATCAATGATCACCCTGGAGATGGGGGATCAATAAATGACCCCAGCAGCCATGGCCACAGCCAGGTTGGGGATGTGATGCTGTGTCCCTGAGTGTCACAGGGACACCAGGGGACAGACCTGAGGGGCCAAGGATTGCACTGCAATATTTGCAACACAGCTTCACATGCATTACTGCAACAAAGCTTTTCTGGCTGTCCTTGCTCTGCTGGGACATTCTTTATCTCATAAAGGCAGTTTGTGGGATTTATATCACTTTTTGGTCAAAAATGTGTCTAATCTGAAAAGGTTCTGGGCTCAGGAAAAATTCAACAGGAAAAACTGTCCAAACCTCCCAGTTTTCTCATCTGAAACTTGATTTTGTTGTGATTTACCCATCCTTTGCTATCAGATGGCAACTTTGGAACACAGAAGCAAAAATGTGAATATATGCAGAGGTTTGCTATTCCTTAATCAATTAATAAATGTTTGTTTGGGTGTGCAGATGAGCTTAGAGATCTGCATCTTAAAATCAGGGCAATGATGGAAGGGGAATCCCAGGCCCACATCTGGGACACAGTTTGCTGTCCCAGAGAGTGCCCAGCCCCAGAAGGAATAGCAGGAAAAAGGAAAAGGACGGAGAGTTGTACCAAAAAAGAGAGGTTGTGTGGGAGCTCAGCACATCGCTTCTGATGTCCAGAATGACCGAGCAAACCCTTGGGGGGCTCGGAGGTCCTGGAATGTTCCAGGCATTCTTTGGCTGGACTTTGACCCTTCAGAGGGTGTGTGTGAGGACATGAGAATGAGCACAGTGTGAGTGGTGGAGGGATCACACACTCACAGGGTGAAATATGGATTTTGGGATTTTGGTACAGGGGGGTTATGGAGACAAGATGGAGGAATCGGGGCGTGTCTCGTGCTGCTTCTTTCTTCTTCTTGTCTTCCATCTTGTGTGGTGGTGCTGGCACTTGGGGATTGGTTTGTGGTGAAGGTGCACTTGTTAACAAGGGTGAAAGGTATTGGGGATAAAAGGTAAATATGATGTACGGAGTTTTTATTATAAAAGGACACGACTGCCCCGTGGGTGGTCAGAGTGCCCTTGGCTGCCTTGTGGGTCAGATCTCGTCTGGCAGAAAGGAAAACTCTGTTTGATAAGAAACAATAAACAATTTCAAGACCGAAGTATTGAAGAGTCCAGACTCGTCCTTTGACCCGTGGCTGCTCTGAACCATCCTGCGCGTGCCCGAGCAGAGACAGCAGCCGGGTGGGACAAGGCTGGTGCCACGTGGGCTCTGATTGCTCAGTGATTTTTATTTCCCAGTGATTTTTATTTCCCCTTGTTGGTCAGGGTCTCCTTCAAACAAAATGAACCAGGCTGAGCTGTCCAGGGAAAGTGTGGAAAAGGACTAAACCCTAATTAGCTGCTTTGTTTTGGGATGAATTTATTAATTTCTCTTTCCAGAGATAAATCAGGTGTCCCAGCTTCTACTCTGTGGGGTTTTTTTTCAGAAAGAAACTCCTTAAAATACTGTGGGGTCAGAGGGAAGCTTCAAGGAGCCTCAGGAAGGAGAGGAATTGTTCAACACCTCCCACCCACCCCTTTGGTAGAGCAGGACAGGACAGGGATGGTCTGGGAGAGAAACACGCAGAGCAGACCTGGCAGAGCCCAGCTCTGTGAACTCCCACCCACTTTGGGCCTTTCCTCTGAATTTCCACAGGGGATGAACAAGATCTGGGCTTGGCTGTGTGAGGAGGGACAAGGCCCCAGATCAGCACCCTGGAGGAGCTCCTGGCTGGAGGTGAGGCTCAGTGAGGCTGCAGAGCCACCACTGTCATTGTCCAGTGTCCCAAGGAAACCTCCTGGGATGGGCTCTGGGCACTGGGGTGGGTTTATTTTGGGCAGGAGCTGTGAGATTGTGTGCTCCTGCTCTCACCAGCTCTGGGTGCCCAGCTGGGGGTGATGGCCACTCTGGTTACCCAGTCACAGGTAACAGTCACCCACAGCTCTGGGTGCCCAGTTATGGGTGACGGCCACTGTGGTTCCCCATGTATGAGCTGATGGTCACTCTGACTGCCCAGTTATGGGATAATGGTCACTCTGGCTGCCCAGTTATGGGATAATGGTCACTCTGACTGCCCAGTTTTGGGATAATGGTCACTCTGGCTGCCCAGTTATGGGATAATGGTCACTCTGGCTGCCCAGTTATGATCTGGTGGTCACTGACTGCCCAGTTATGGAGTGATGGTCACTCTGACTGCCCAGTTATGGAGTGATGGTCACTCTGGCTGCCCAGTTATGGGCTGATGGTCACTCTGGTTCCCATTTATGAGGCGATGGTCACTCTGCTGAGTAAGGGGTGATGGTCACTCTTCCCAGTTTTGAGATGATGGTCACTCTGGTTGCCCAACTATGAGGTGATGGTCACTCTGGTTGCCCAGTTATGGAGTAATGGTCACTCTGACTGCCCAGTTACAGGTGATGGTCACTCTGGTTCCCCATTTATGGGTTGATGGTCACTCTGCCTGCCCAGTTATGAGGTGATGGTCACTCTGGTTCCCCATTGATTCGGTGATGGCCACTCTGGCTGCCCAGTTATGGGTAATGGTCATTCTAGTTGCCAATTATGGGTGATGGTCACTCTGGCTGCCCAGTTATGGGTGATGGTCACTCTGGTTGCCAATTATGGGTGATGGTCACTCTGGTTGCCAGTTATGGGTGATGGTCACTCTGGTTGCCCAGCTATGAGGTGATGGTCACTCTGGTTGCCCAGTTATGGATGATGGTCACTCTGGTTGCCCAGTTATGGGTGATGGTCACTCTGGTTGCCAGTTATGGGTGATGGTCACTCTGGTTGCCCAGCTATGAGGTGATGGTCACTCTGGTTGCACAGTTTTGGGTGATGGTCACTCTGGTTGCCCAGCTATGAGGTGATGGTCATTCTGGCTGCACAGTTTTGGGTGATGGTCACTCTGCTGCCCATTTCCAGGCTGATGGTCACTCTGCTTTTCCCAGCAGCCACTGAGAGGTTTCTATGCCACTTCCACAACCTCCCTCAGCTTTTTGTCACTCGTGGCTGTGGCAATTGAGGCCCCCAAAGGCCACCAAGGCCTGGGTGACACAGCCTGGTGGCACTGGGGGGTCTGGGCCCCCATGGGTGCCATTGGTGGGAGCCCAATGCCAAAGTGGTGAAGCCACCCCAGTATCCCACCAGTCCCCCCAGGCTCTCCTGGATGCTCCTGGCACCTTCCACACCCTCAGACCATCAGTGGAGCCCAGGCTGGGGTGGATGATGGAACGTCTGGTTTTGGAATTCCTCCTGGAATCTGGGGGAGGAACAGCAGAGTGAAGAGCTCTGGGGGGGGTTTGGTTTGTTCAGTGGGGTTTCTTTACTCAGTGAAGTTTTTTTTTAATTTTTTGCTCATTTTGGTTGTTTTTTTGCTCAGTGAGATTTTTTTTTGGTCAGTGAGGTTGTTTTTGGTCAGTGAAGTTGTTTTTTTGCTCAGTGGGGTTGATTTTACTCTATGAGATTGTTTTTTGCTCAGTGAGGTTGTTTTTGGTCAGTGAGATTGTTTTTTGGTCAGTGAGGTTGTTTTTGGTCAGTGAAGTTGTTTTTTTGCTCAGTGGGGTTGATTTTACTCTATGAGATTGTTTTTTGCTCAGTGAGGTTGTTTTTTGGTCAGTGAGGTTTTTTTTTGCTCAGGTAGGTAGTTTTTTGGTCAGTGAGGTTGTTTTTGGTCAGTGAGGTTGTTTTTTGCTCATTTGGGTTGTTTTTTGGTCAGTGAGGTTGTTTTTGCTCAGTGAGGTTGTTTTTGGTCAGTGAGGTTGTTTTTTTGCTCAGTGGGGTTCATTTTACTCAATGAGATTGTTTTTTGCTCAGTAGGATTGTTTTTTGCTCAGTGGGGCTTTTTCCACTCATTGGGGTTCTTTTTTGGTCAATGGGATTTCTTTTGCTCATTGGGGTTGTTTTTTGGTCAGTGGACTGTTTTTTGCTTGGTGAGGTTCTTCTTTGCTCAATGGGTTTAATTTTTGCTCGGTGAGGTTGTTTTTTGGTCAGTGGGGTTGTTTTTTGCTCATTTGGAGTGTGTTTTGATCATTGGGGCTGTTTTTTGGTTAGTGAGGTTGTTTTTTGCTCAGTGGGGTTGTTTTTGCTCACTGGGGTTGTTTTTTGCTCACTGGGGTTGTTTTTTGCTCACTGGGGTGTTTTTTTGCTCAATGGGACGGTTTTTTGCTCATTGGGGCTGTTTTTTGCTCCTTTGGGATGTGTTTCACTCATTGGGGTTGTTTTTTGCTCCTTTGGGATGTGTTTCACTCATTGGGGTTGTTTTTTGCTCATTGGGGTTATTTTTTGGTCAGTGGGGTTGTTTTTTGCTTATTTGGGGTGTGTTTTGCTCATTTGGGGTAGTTTTTTGCTCAGTGGGGTTGGTTTTTGGTCAGTGGGGTTGTTTTTGCTCACTGGGGTGGTTTTTTGCTCATTGGGGCTGTTTTTTGGTTATTGAGGTTGTTTTTTGCTCATCTGGGGTGTGTTTCACTCATTGGGGTTGTTTTTTCCTCATTGGGGTTGTTTTTTGCTCATTGGGGTTGTTTTTTGCTTCTTTGGGGTGTGTTTCACTCATTGGGATGGTTTTTTGCTCAGTGGGGTTGGTTTTTGGTCAATGGGGTTGTTTTTTGCTCACTGGGGTGGTTTTTTGCTCACTGGGGTTGTTTTTTGCTCACTGGGGTGGTTTTTTGCTCACTGGGGTTGTTTTTTGCTCAGTGGGGTTGGTTTTTGGTCACTGGGGTTGTTTTTTGCTCATTGGGGTTGTTTTTTGCTTATTTGGGGTGTGTTTTGCTCATTGGGGTTGTTTTTTGCTCATTTGGGGTGTGTTTCACTCATTGGGATGGTTTGTTGCTCAGTGGGGTTGGTTTTTGGTCAATGGGGTTGTTTTTGCTCACTGGGGTGGTTTTTTGTTCAGTGGGGTTGGTTTTTGGTCAATGGGGTTGTTTTTTGCTCACTGGGGTGGTTTTTTGTTCAGTGGGGTTGGTTTTTGGTCAATGGGGTTGTTTTTGCTCACTGGGGTGGTTTTTTGCTCACTGGGGTGGTTTTTTGCTCACTGGGGTGGTTTTTTGCTCAGTGGGGTTGGTTTTTGCTCAGTGGGGTTGTTTTTGCTCACTGGGATGGTTTTTTTGCTCAGTGGGGTTGTTTTTGCTCACTGGGGTGGTTTTTGGTCAATGGGGTTGTTTTTGCTCAGTGGGGGTGGTTTTTTGCTCACTGGGGTGGTTTTTTGCTCAGTGGGGTTGTTTTTGCTCACTGGGGTGGTTTTTTGCTCAGTGGGGTTGGTTTTTGCTCACTGGGATGGTTTTTTGCTCAGTGGGGTTGTTTTTTGCTCAGTGGGGTTGGTTTTTGGTCAATGGGGTTGTTTTTGCTCACTGGGGTGTTTTTTTGCTCATTGGGGTTGTTTTCCCTCTCCAGCCCGATTCCCTCCTGTCTGCACTCTGGTTCCAGTGCCTACAGTGACACACAGTGGTGATGGGCTCTGCTGTGCCACAGCACTGCCTGCACCTGGGGACACTGGCCATGGTGGCAGTGGTGGCCACCAGGCTCCCCTTGCAGGAGGATCCACCTGCCCAGGAGGTTTGGGCTCTCCCATGGCCACACAAGGAAGCTTTGGAGCTGCCAGTCCTCCATCCAGCCTGTTGCCCATTTCCCACGGAGTTTTCCCCCAATCAGCAGAGAACTTCAGGTCCCCTAAGCTGATTTGTGCCACAAATGCTGCACTCAAATCCTCTTTAGTTTCTGTGACAAGGCAATTTTTTTTTTTTATCCTTGTGTAAGCAGCCAGGAAATAAAAGTTGGCTTTTGGCTGTCGTGCTCCCCCTGTTCTTGCACTCCTGGAGAACCCAGCAGGCAGAGGTGGCTCTGTTGTTCCTCAGGAGAACATTTTCCATTGTCCCTGGTTGTGTTCCCCTTCCATTTGCAGGTGTTTGCAGGGCAGGTCGATGCCTGCAGGTTTTCCTCAGGAATATTCCATTCTGCCATTCCATTGCTTCGCTTCCAAAGGATTTTTGGATTAATTTTCTTTTTCCTCACCTGCTTGGAGAAGGAAAATGATCAGATGAGGAGGAGTCTTGGGCTGTCTTCCCACTTGAGCTGGAGGTGGAATCACAGAATCCCAGACTGGTTTGGGTTGGGAGGGACTTCAAGCCCCATCCTGCTCCATCCCTTGGGCAGGGACACCTTCCACTGTCCCAGGATGCTCCAACCCCCGCCCAACCTGGCCTTGGACACTTCCAGGGGAGGTTCAGGCAAGCCCCTATTTCCAAATCCCATCTATTCAAAAGAAAAAGAAAATACCGATACAGATCTTATTAGAAAGCTCTGGAAGTAAGGAGCAAGCTGCCAACAAATGCCTTGAAAATGGGTGGAAAGCCAGGAAAGCTCCGTTTCTCGGTGCTCACCCCTCCGAGCAGCCCCGGCACCGCTCAGTGCCCGGACAGCGGCTCCGGACGTGCGGGATCCCCCCGGCTGCAGGAAAACGCTCCTCGCCGGCACCACCGCACCCGCGCGGCTCAAGGTCAAGCTGCTGCCAGCTCCATCCCTCCGAGCCCAGCCGGAGGGGCAGAGAACCCTCTGCGAGCGCCCCAATCCCCTCTCCCCGCCCTGGCAGCGCTCGCAGCCGCGGGCGCTCCCGGGGGGCTCGGGGCGGCCGCGGGCGGGCAGCGATGCTGCGCTGCCGCTGACATTTCCGCCCGCCCGTGCCCAGCCAATTGGCGGGGCTGGAGCAGCCACACATGAAATATGATGATTTTCAGCAGGAGGAGGAGGAGGAGGAGGAGGAGGGGGAGAGGGCGGGAGAGCCGCCGGCTCGCATGCCGGGGGCTGCGCACAGCCCGGCCGGAGGCGAGCGCGGCCGGAGGAGCCGCAGCACCCCGGGGATGGCCCCGAGCGCTGAGCGGGAGGACGGCACCGCCACCCAGGTGGGCCGGGCACGGTGGCACCACGGCCGGGGGACGCTGCCCTGGGGCCTGGGGACGCGCGGCTTTGGGGGGATGTGTCCTGTCCCCCCCCAGAGCTGATGGCTCGGCGCTGTCCCCGCAGAGCTGTGCCGCACACGGGGCCACCGGCGCTGCTTAGCGGAGGGATGAACTTTTTTGGGGGGGATTCGGTCGGGTTTGGTAAAAACCCGGAATGCCAGCCCTGGAAGGACGCGGTGCTGCCGTGCCAGAGCTGCTCGGTTCAAACTTCGCAGCCTGGTCCTCAGTTTGATGGGAAGCACTTGACAGAGCCGCTCTGTGCCTGCCGTTAACCCTCTCCCAGCTCCGGCCGGGCTGGAAGCTGTTAATCCCGAAAAATTCACTCGCAACAAATTTAACCCCACTAAGGAGCCACGGCAGAACTCCGGGAATGGCATCCAGCAGCTGCTCCTTTTTGTAATGACTTTGCATTTATCCCGGAGCCGGCTGGCGAGTTGGCACTTTATTATTATTATTATTTCCCCGAAGGGGAGGTGGTCCGATTAAAAATAATAATCATACAATAATATTCCCGAGGCAACCCTGGGAGGGCAAACCACACCTCCCCGTGCTCCGGCTGTGCCACCGCTGTCGCTTTATTAATTTCCCTGCGCCGTGAGTGACAGTCCTCCAGAAGTGATAATTGGTGCGCTGTGTCTTTAAAAGGTTAAAACCCTTTTCAAAAAGGCCTCGACTCATAGTGGGAAAAGACAAGAGAGGCTTTGGCTGGCTTTGGATCCAGAAAACAGCTGCTGATTAGAGTCTGCGTCTTCGGGCTGAATTTATTACATATTTTTCAGCAGCAGGGATTCTAGGAGGAAGCTTCCGTTTGGGTTTCTTGATCGTGGTTTATTTTTATTCAGAGGAATAACAGAGGAAGGATTTGTTCCGGCTGGAGCATGCTCACAACCTGCAAGACCTCCCATTATTAAACTGCCTACTTTGGGCTTTAATATCCATGTGGTATTTTTTTGATTTTTATTAGCGTTATTATTATTTGGCAGCGTGCATCTGTCTATTTTTTTTTTTTTATTTTTTAATAATTTATTCGGAGAGGAAGCTGATCTCGCAATGAGCTTTCTCCTTCCTTACTTGAAACAGGTGCTAATGAAAGAATGCAAATAGCACCGGCTGAGCCGAACATTTCATAAAGAAGGGAACAGCCACCGACCCCAAGCGCTCCGGGATCTGCCCGCTGGCCCCCGGCAAAGGTAGGCACGGGGGCTTTTGTCGCTATTTTTTTTTGCTGTTGTTCTCTGCGTGGATCTTTGGGATTTTTTTCTCGCCCTTCCTTCCTTCCTTCCCTCCCTCCCTGGCTGGCTGCGGGTGCCCAGCCGGCCGGCCAGATTCCATTTTCTCCTCCCCGAAGGTGCCAGCTCGGCGTCCCCGCGTCCCCACCGGGGGTGGCCGCGGCCACCTCGGCGCTGGGCGAGCGCCCCGAGCCCGGCGCTGTCACCGAGCCCAGCCCGGAGCCGCGGCCCCGCCACGCTCGCAGCTACTTTGCCGCTTAATTAGCCCTGGCTGTCGCATGAATTTATCGTCGCTTGACAGCAACTTCATTTTCTCCCACCGTGCGGGGAGGAGGAGGAGGAGGAGGTGGAGGAGGAGGAGGAGGAGGAGGCGATGAATTGGCGCTGGCTGGTGGGAGGCAGCGCTGGGGGCGGTGGGAGGCGATCGCGGGGTGTGACAGGGACGTGCCAGCCGGCCAGGGGCGTGCGGAGGGACACGGGCTGGGGACGTGTTGCTCCGGGGACAGCCGCGTCCTGCGGGGCCCCGCCGGAGCCGAGCCCGGGGCCTGCGCCGCTGCCATCCCTGCGGCTGCTCCCCGATGCTCCAGCGCGGAGAGAAATACCCCAATTAAACAAATCAAATGAGATTGCGAGGCTGGTTTCAGCAGCGAGGTCGCTGCTGGTGGCTGGGTCCCTGCACAAAGCGCTGCTCTTGGGGGTTTTTCCTCCCTCTGCTTGGTTTTATTTGGCCGTGGCGTTCGGGGATCAGCCTGCGAGGTTTGTCCTTTGGGAAGCCCGAGTTTTTCCCGCTGTCGGAGGCAGGTGGAGGCATCCGCAGCCCCTTGCGGTACCTGCCCGCGGCTCGGGCCGGGTTTTGTGCCGTGTTCCCAAGCCCGGGCTTGCAGCAGGGACTGCAGTGGCCTCTCCAAGGGCCAAATCCAGCCCTCCTTGGGATGATCCAGCTCCTCTGGCTGTGGGAGCCTCCGAGGGCAGGGATTAGCCCTTTGTCTGGAAGTTTGTGTTTATATTTCGGCGTGTTTAAGCGTTACATGTTTCTGTTCTGGCTGTGCACGCAGGATATTTGCAAGGGTTTTGCCTGAGCGTTCAGGAAAGGATCTGCGAGAAAAGTTTCCCCCGATGAGTTGTGCGAGCTGAGGGTGGGCAGCACGTGAAACAAAATATTTATTTTATATAAACAGCCCCTTGAAGCTTCCTCCAGAGAGAGCTTGGGAATGTCTGACCTGACAGAGGAAAAGTACCCAAAACTCAATGTGCAGCCTGGTCTGTCCATCCCTCCCCCATTCCAAAAGCAGATGATTTTTAATTAAGAATTTGATATGGGGTGTGTGTGCAGGAAAATAGGATTAAAATGTGTTCTGGAGGCAGCAGGATGGGAATCTTCCTCTGCTCCTGGTTTGGGCTGGGTGAGGGCCAGCAGCACCTCGTGTCCCCTGTTCTGCTGCTCCAGGAGACAAATCCAGGTGCTGATGGCTGCTGGAAAGCCCCAGCCTCGGGCTTTGCAATGTGAGAACATGGATTTTACCCAAAACCTCGTGTTCCGTGTGCCGAGGCAGCTGCTGCTCCTGCAGGATTCACTTCTCGCCGTGCCAGTAACGGAGTTTGCCCAATGCTACTTTTTAAAAATTTTTTCTTTTGGTGGTTGCAAATCCTCTGAGCTGTACCAGAGCATGGGGGGGTCTGGCTTTATTCCCTCCCCCTGTGGCTCAGCTGGAGCGCTCGGATCTGTCCCAGCAGTGCCGTGTGCTGCTCCTCCCCACGCCCAGCACTCGCTGTGCTCAGGGAAACCTTTGGGATGAGAGAAAAACCCGAGTGAGTGGTGCCTGAGGGGGGGAGGATGGAAGGTGTTCTTCCTATGGGAGGTGGTGTTTTCCCTGTGGAGATGTTTTCCCTATGGAAGGCAGCATTTCACCTATGGAAGTTTGTATTTCCTCTGTGGACGTTGGTGTTTCCCTTATGGAATTTGGTATTTCCCCTGTGGAAGGTGGTGTTTCCCCTATGGACATTGGTGTTTCCCCTATGGAACTTGGTGCTTTCTCTATGGGAGTTGGTATTTCCCTATGGAAGGTGGCATTTCCCCTATGGACGTTGTATTTCCCCTATGGACGTTTTATTTCCCCTATGGACGTTGGTGTTTTCCCTACAGAGATGTTTTCCTTATGGAAGGTGGCATTTCCCCTATGGAAGTTCGTATTTCCCTTATGGACCTTGGTATTTCCCTTAGGCACTGTTTTCCCTACAGAAGTTTGTGTTTCCCCTATGGACATTGGTATTTCCCCTATGTAAGTTGGCATTTTGCTTATGGAAGTTGGTGTTTTCTCTATGGGAGTTGGTATTTCTCTATGGAAGGTGGCATTTTCCCTATGGACATCGGTGTTTCCCTTATGGAAGGTGATGTTTTCCCTACAGAAGTTGGTATTTCCCCTATGGATGTTGGTGTTTCCCCTATGGAAGTTGGTCCTTCCTCTGTGGGAGTTGGTATTTTCCTATGGAGATGTTTCCCCTATGGACTTTGGTGTTTTCCCTATGGAAGGTGGCATTTCCCCTATGGATGTTGTTATTTCCCCTATGGAAGTTGGTGCTTTCCGTATGGAAGGTGGTGTTTTCCCTACAGAAGTTGGTATTTCCCCTATGGAAAGTGGTGTTTCCCCCATGGAAGTTGGCATCTCCCCTATGGACGTTGGTGTTTCCCCTATGGAAGTTGGTGTTTCCCATATGGAAAATTTGGTATTTCCCCTATGGATGTTGGTGTTTCCCCCATGGAAGCTGGCATCTCCTTTATGGAAGGTGGTGTTTCCCATATGGAAGTTGGTGTTTCCCCTATGGAAGTTGGTGTTTCCCATATGGAAGTTGGTGTTTCCCCTGTGGAAGTTGGTGTTTCCCCTGTGGAAGTTGGTGTTTCCCCTATGGAAGTTGGTGTTTCCCATATGGAAGTTGGTATTTCCCTATTAAAGTGTCTCCTATGTTGAGTTTTGGTTTCTGAGCTGCCTCTGGGACCATGAACATCTTCATGCACAATCCAAACCTGGTCCAACCATTGAGGCAGGACACAGCAGGGTTTGTCCCAGAGCTCTCAGCTGTGCTTCCTTCCAGGACCTGCTCTGAGGCCCCTGTGACACCTGAGTGTGACTTGGTGGCCCTGCATCTTTATGATTTTTATGATTTCACCCCAGCTGAGAAAGGGAAATGAAGCTGGTTTTGTCCCAGAGTTCTCAGCACTGCTGGTGGCACCTGAGCCCTGCCAGGACCTGCTCTGAAGCCTCTGTGACCCCTGAGGACCTGTGGGAATTTGTGGCCCTGCGTCCCCATGACTTTTATAATTCCACCCCCACTGGGAAAGAGAAATAAAATTGGTTTTGTCCCAGGCACTGCAGCCCAGCTCATCTGGCACTGGAAAGGATTCTGGTCGTTATTTTCCTTGAAAGAGTCGTAAAACTCCTGTAAACACTCCCAGCACAGCGAGCCAGGGCCTCCAAAGGGCTCTCCAGCATCTTGGCTGTTCCTGGGAATGGCTGTTCCTGGGAATGGGGAGATTTCCTGGGAATTCAGAGAGCAGCTGATGGGCCAGAGGGTTTATGGAGCCCTGGAGGAGCCGGGGTCAGAGCACTGAATGGCCTCCTCCTCTTCCTCCCTCTCCTCCTCCTCCTCTTCCTCAGGCACACTCTAATCCTGCATTTCCAGCTGGATAAAATTCCCAGGATTTTCTCTGCTCTCAGGATGTGGAGCTGTGAGGGATGAGCAGGAGAACAGGAACTGCCCCAAACCCCACATTTCTCATGGGGCCGGCAGTGGGGGCTCTGTCTGCCCGTGCTGCTGGGAGCACAAACCAATCTGCATCACTTTGGGGTTAAAAACATCTTTTTTCTCAATGTCCGCTCAATCTCTGCTGCTGGCTCAGATCATGCAGGTGGAAAATGTGGGGTAGCACAGAAATAATGTGGGATAAAATGGGAATACTGTGGGATAGCCTGGGAATAGCATGGAATAGCACAGGAATATTGTGGGGTAGCACGGAAATAATGTGGGATAAAATGGGAATATTGTGGGATAGCCTGGGAATAGCGTGGAAGAGCACAGGAATGCTGTGGGATAGCACGGGAATAATGTGGGATAAAATGGGAATATTGTGGGATACCCTGAGAATAGCATGGAAGAGCACAGGAATGCTGTGGGATAGCACGGGAATAATGTGGGATAAAATGGGAATATTGTGGGATACCCTGAGAATAGCATGGAAGAGCACAGGAATGGTGTGGGATAGGATGGGAATAATGTGGGATAACAGGGAAATAATGTGGAATAGGATGGGAATAGCATGGAATAGCACAGGAATAATGTGGGGTAGCATGGGAATAATGTGGGATAGGATGGGAATAACATGGGATAACATGGGAATAATGTCGGATAGCACGGGAATAACATGGGATAGCCTGAGAATAACATGGGATAGCCTGAGAATAATGTGGGATAGCGTGGGAATAATGTGGGATAGCCTGAGAATAATGTGGCATGGGAATAATGTGGGATAGGATGGAAATAATGTGGGACAGCATGAGAATAACATGGGGCAGCACAGGAATAATGTGGAATAAAATGGGAATATTGTGGGATAGCATGGGAATAATATGGGACAGCACAGCAATAATGTGGGATAGCATGGGAATAATGTGGGATAATATGGGAATGGTGAGCCCAGCTCCCTGATTTATTTCCCTGTTTGAAGCTGCATGGTGATACCTGAAGAGGATTTTCCAAAATAACTTAAAGGGCTGGTGCTTGCTACCCCTATTCAGCCATGTTTTGGACCCTTATTTGCCCACAGTCTTGACCCATTTTTACCCATATTTCCCCATATTCCTCACCCATATTTACCCATATTTCTCCATATTCTTGACCCATATTTTGAGCCCATTTTTACCCATACTCTTGATCCATATTTTGGGCCCATTTTTATCTCTATTCCTGATCCATATTTACCCATTTTTACTCATATTTACCCATATTTCGGAGCCCTTTTTACCCCTATTCCTGATCCATATTTACCCATATTTACTCATACTCTTGATCCATATTCACCTTTTTTTACCCCTATTCCTGATCCATATTTACCCATGCTCTCGATCAATATTTACCCATTTTTAGCCCTATTTCTGACCCATATTTACCCATTTTTACCCATATTCCTGACCCATATTTACTCATTTTCACCACATTCCTGCCCTTCCTGCAGCAGGGCTCTCAGGATCCACAGGCCACATCTCTCCCTTTAGTTCTTTAAAAAGCTCTGAAACTTTTTCATGCCAAGAATGGAAACGTTGCAGCTCCTTAAGTCAGGGATTTGCTCTTGCTGCTGTTGGGGAGGGGGGGACCAGCGTGGCCTTTTTTGTTCCTTTTTAACCTTTCTGCATCTTTACTTTTCCTCCTGTGTGGGAAACGGGGAGGAGGGAGGAGGGGGAGCCTCCTGGCCGAGCTCTCAGTGGGAGTCCCTGGCAGTTTGAAAATACAAATAATAAGTTCTGACTCTAAGCCCCAACTGCAGACAGCAGCCCTGGCTGAGGTTTTGGGGTTGTTTTTTTGATTTTAGATCATTATTTTCTGTGCAGGCTCTGGAAATTGCTGTAAGGAAGCAGATTTTGCTGTGGAGCCAAAGGGGGTTTGAGAAGCCCCAGGGCTGTGGGTACTCAGGGGATTGGGGCTGTTTCAGGGGGGATGTCACACCTGGAATGGAATAATGGGATCATTTAACCAGGCTGGGGCAGTCTGGGCTCTTGGGTGCTGCTGGAATCCCCAGGGAGCCCTGGGAATTGCTGCTGGGATGGTCCCCAGGAGCTGCTCCCAGCCTGGACGTGCTCTGTGTCCCACGAGGCCCTGACCCCACTGCCTGCAGCTGGGACAGGAGGATCCCACAGGAGGATCCCGTGGGATTCCAGGGGAATTCCCAGTCCTGCAGCAGCCCAGATTTCAGTGCTGCACAATCTGTCCCTCCCTGGCTTCTCTGGGGACCTTGGGAAGGAGCTGGGACAATAAAACTTGGTGGAGGAGCTGCCCAGGGATGGCTGGATCATCTCCTGCCACAGGAGGATCCCGTGGGTCTTTCCAGCCCTTCCCATGGATTTTCCACCCCTGGAGCAATCCAGATTTCAGTGCTCCACAATCTGTCCCTCCCTGGCTTCTCTGTGCCACCCTGGCTGCTCCTGTGGGACCTTGGGAAGGAGCAGAGACAATAAAATTTGGTGGAGGAGCTGCCCATGGATGGCTGGATCATCTCCTGCCACAGGAGAGTCCCACAGGAAGATCCCACGGGATTCCAGCCCTTCCTGTGGATTTTCCACCCCTGGAGCAGCCCAGATTTCAGTGCTGCTCAATCTGTCCTTCCCTGGCTTCTTCTGAGGGACTTTGAAGGAGCTGGGACAATAAAATCTGGTGGAGGAGATGCGCATGGATGGCTGGATCATCTCCTGCCACAGGAGGATCCCACAGGAAGATCCCACAGGATTCCAGCCCTTCCTGTGGAATTCCCAGTCCTGGAGAAGCCCAGATTTCAGTGCTGCACAATCTATTTCTCACAGATAGCAGCTTGGGAAGGAGCTGGGACAATAAAATGCAAGGGAGGATATGCACGTGAATCATCTCCTGCCACAGGAGGATCCCACAGGAGGATCCTGTGGGACTTTCCAGCCCTTCCAGTGGAATTCCCAGTCCTGGAGCAGCCCAGATTTCAGTGCTGCACAATCTGTCCCTCCCTGGCTTCTCTGGGGACCTTGGGAAGGAGCTGGGACAATAAAACTTGGTGGAGGAGCTGCCCAGGGATGGCTGGATCATCTCCTGCCACAGGAGGATCCCGTGGGTCTTTCCAGCCCTTCCCATGGATTTTCCACCCCTGGAGCAATCCAGATTTCAGTGCTCCACAATCTGTCCCTCCCTGGCTTCTCTGTGCCACCCTGGCTGCTCCTGTGGGACCTTGGGAAGGAGCAGAGACAATAAAATTTGGTGGAGGAGCTGCCCATGGATGGCTGGATCATCTCCTGCCACAGGAGGATCTCACAGGAGGATCCCATGGGGTTCCAGCCCTTCCTGTGGATTTTCCACCCCTGGAGCAGCCCAGATTTCAGTGCTGCTCAATCTGTCCTTCCCTGGCTGCTTCTGAGGGACTTTGAAGGAGCTGGGACAATAAAATCTGGTGGAGGAGATGCGCATGGATGGCTGGATCATCTCCTGCCACAGGAGAGTCCCACAGGAGGATCCCATGGGATTCCAGCCCTTCCTGTGGAATTCCCAGTCCTGGAGAAGCCCAGATTTCAGTGCTCCACAATCTATTTCTCACAGATAGCAGCTTGGGAAGGAGCTGGGACAATAAAATGCAAGGGAGGATATGCACGTGAATCATCTCCTGCCACAGGAGGATCCCACAGGAGGATCCTGTAGGACTTTCCAGCCCTTCCAGTGGAATTCCCAGTCCTGGAGCAGCCCAGATTTCAGTGCTGCACAATCTGTCCCTCCCTGGCTTCTCTGGGGACCTTGGGAAGGAGCTGTGACAATAAAACTTGGTGGAGGAGCTTCCCATGGATGGCTGGATCATCTCCTGCCACAGGAGGATCCCACAGGAGGATCCCATGGGATTCCAGCCCTTCCAGTGGATTTTCCACCCCTGGAGGAGCCCAGATTTCAGTGCTGCTCAATCTGTCCTTCCCTGGCTGCTTCTGAGGGACTTTGAAGGAGCTGGGATGACAAAATCTGGTGGTGGAGATGCGCATGGATGGCTGGATCATCTCCTGCCACAGTAGGATCCCGTGGGGTTTCTGCCCTTCCAGTGGAATTCCCAGCCCTGGAGAAACCCAGATTTCAGTGCTGCGCAATCTTTTCTCCCTGTGGAACTTTGTGAAGGAACTGGGAAAATAAATCCAGGGGAGAAGATGCCCATGGATGGCTGGATCATCTCCTGCCACAGGAGGATCCCATGGGGTTCCAGCCCTTCCTGTGCATTTTCCACCCCTGAAGCAGCCCAGATTTCAGAGCTGCTCAATCTGTTTCTCACAGATGGCAGCTTGGGAAGGATTTGGGACAATAAAATCTGGTGGAAGAGATGCTCATTGATCATGTCCTGCCACAGGAGGATCCCATGGGAGGGTCCCATGGGACTTTCCAGCCCTTCCAGTGCATTTTCCACCCCTGGAGGAGCTCAGATTTCAGTGCTGCAGAATCTGTCCCTCCCTGGCTTCTCTGTGGGACCTTGGGAAGGAGCTGGGACAATAAAATTTGGTGGAGGAGCTGCCCAGGGATGGCTGGATCATCTCCTGCCACAGGACGATCCCACAGGAGGATCCTACATGAGGATCCCACGGGATTCCAGCCCTTCCTGTGGAATTCCCAGTCCTGGAGCAATGCAGATTTCAGAGCTGCTCAATCTGTTCCTCCCTGGCTTCTCTGAGGGACCTTGGGAAGGAGCTGGGATGATAAAATCCAGGGGAGGAGCTGCCCATGGATGGCTGGATCATCTCCTGCCACAGGAGGATCCCACAGGAGGATCCCACAGGAGGATCCCATCGGATTCCAGCCCTTCCAGTGCATTTTCCACCCCTGGAGGAGCCCAGGTTTCAGTGCTGCAGAATCTTCTCCCCCTGTAGGACCTTGGGAAGGAGCTGGGACAATAAAACCCAGGGCAGGAGCTGCCCGTGGGTGGCTGGATCATCTCCTGCCTCCCTGGGGGGAGGCTCCAGGGCTGCTGCTGCCTCAGGGATGGGATCTGGGGATTTGGGGGCTGCAGGAACCCCAAACCAGCCGTGAGCAAATCCTGATGTAAGCAGGGATGGGATGGGATCAGCGAGCCCAGAACTGAGAGCTGAGTAAGGGAGGGATGAGAAAAGCTCCTGGTGATGTCAGGGTGAGCTCAGGGGCCTTGGAAAGACACCTCAGACCCAAACACAACTTCTGCTTTTTTTGGCTGCCTCGAGAGCTAAAGCAGATTTTACAAACCCTTGGGTGCTCCTGCATGGATTTGTTCCTGATGGATGGATTGGAAAACCCACAGAATTTACAGAATGACCAGGTTGGAAGAGACCTTCAAAACCATCAAGTCCAACGCAAACAAAAGGTCCAGGAGGTTTGAAATAACCAAAATTGGATTTTAGGTGGAATTTTATGTGCAGAAGAGCAGGTTCTTGGGAAGGGCTCAGCTGCACCATCCCCATCCCTGTAACCCCCATCCATCCCCCAAAACATTCCAGCATTTCCAGTCCTCCCCAGCCAATTCCCCTTTGTGTTTTAATCCACAAAAATCAATTTATCCTCATCCCTCTGTCCTTTACCTGCCTCTGTGTTGCTGTTCAGAGTCTCTGAATTTGCAGGGATATTCATTTCACCCCAGACTCGGTAGCTTGGGCTCATATTTTGAATTTATTTTTTGTTTCCTGCACTTCTGGCATCAGAGGGAATTTCATGGGAGAGTGCAAATTGCCGAGACAAACAACTTGTTTTGTTTTGAAGGTTTCCAAAGCAGTTCGGTTGGATTTTTCCTGAAAAAACAACCCCAAAAACCTCCTTGCTGCAGGGAATTTGGGGAAAGGAAGGAATTCTCCTGTGCAGCAGGAATGTCCCCAAAACCACATGGTGATATTTGATTGATTATAACTTGGATTAATTAATTGGAGAGGAATTCTGTGCAGGGAATAACAAAAATCTGGTAGCTGGAAGGGGAAGGAAGGGAAATATTTATGGGTTAGAGGAGGGGCATGGAGGGGTCAGGAGAGCAAGAACTGCAGGTTTTAACAAATAAATCAGGTAATTATAAAGATATTGCTGTTTTAGCCAAAGAAATTGGGATTTTGGGGATGTTGAACCTGTTTAGGTTGATGGTGAGAGCAAAAGGTGCTTCTCAACTGGGGCAAAAATGAAATTATTTCACTCCTAATTAAGCTGGATCCATCATTAGTGGGATTTAATTTGGCTTTGGGGGGTCAGGAGGAGCTGGAGGCAAAAAATCCTATTGGAAGTTTTGTTCTTAAATTGCAGAAGGTGAGTTGTTTTTGTTCCCCCATCCCTGAAGGGAATCCAGGGACAAAATTCCCCGGGGCAGAGATGCTCCCTGGGGTTCTGTCTTTGGGGCAGGGGGAGAAGGAACCTTGGGGTTTGGTTTGGGTTTGTCTTTGAGGGAAAAATGTCCCTGGGCTGATCCTCCCTGGCAGGAAATGCCATTTGTGTGGGGGTTTTGTGGGGTTTGAGTGGGTTTGTGTGGGGTTTGAGTGGGTTTGTGTGGGATTTGGGTGGGTTTGTGTGGGATTTGAGTGGGTTTGTGTGGGATTTGAGTGGGTTTGTGTGGGATTTGGGTGGGTTTGTGTGGGATTTGAGTGGGTTTGTGTGGGGTTTGAGTGGGATTTGGGTGGGTTTGTGTGGGGTTTGTGTGGGGTTTGAGTGGGGTTTGAGTGGGTTTGTGTGGGGTTTGAGTGGGTTTGTGTGGGGTTTGAGTGGGTTTGTGTGGGGTTTGAGTAGGTTTGTGTGGGGTTTGAGTGGGTTTGTGTGGGGTTTGAGTGGGTTTGTGTGGGTTTGTGTGGGGTTTGAGTGGGTTTGTGTGGGGTTTGAGTGGGTTTGTATGGCTTTGTGTGGGGTTTGTGGGGACCAGAACAAGAAATGCCATTTGTGTGGGGGTTTGTGTGGGATTTGAGTGGGTTTGTGTGGGGTTTGTGTGGGATTTGAGTGGGTTTGTGTGGGGTTTGAGTGGGATTTGGGTGGGTTTGTGTGGGGTTTGAGTGGGATTTGGGTGGGTTTGTGTGGCTTTGTGTGGGGTTTGTGGGGACCAGAACAAGAAATGCCATTTGTGTGGGGGTTTTGTGGGATTTGGGTGGGTTTGTGTGGCGTTTGAGTGGGTTTGTGTGGCTTTGTGTGGGGTTTGTGGGGACCAGAACAAGAAATGCCATTTGTGTGGGGTTTGAGTGGGGTTTGTGTGGATTTGTGTGACCCCAGTGCTGCAAATGCCAGTTTAGTGGGGTATGTGTGGGGTTTGTGTGGGGTTTGTGTGGGACCAGAGTAGGAAATGCCATTTGTGTGGGGTTTGTGTGGGATTTGTGTGGGGTTTATGTGGGTTTGTGGGAGTTTCTGTGGGATTTGTGAGGGAGAAGAACAAGAAATGCCATTTGTGTGGGGTTTGTGTGGAGTTTGAGTGGGATCAGAGCTGTAAATGCCATTTCTGTGGGGTTTGTGTGAGTTTGAGTGGGTTTGTGTGGGGTTTGTGTGACCCCAGTGCTGCAAATGCCATTTCTGTGGGATTTCTGTGGGGTTTGTGTGGGGTTTGTGTGGGGTTGTGTGGTACCAGAGCCGCAAATGCCATTTCTGTGGGGTTTGTGTGGGACCAGAGTAGGAAATGCCATTTGTGTGGGGTTTG
Organism: Setophaga petechia; assembly: GCA_024362935.1. Lineage (NCBI taxonomy): Eukaryota > Metazoa > Chordata > Aves > Passeriformes > Parulidae > Setophaga > Setophaga petechia. The sequence continues at coordinate 43,372 of JANCRA010000118.1, read as the reverse complement.
TGTGGGATTTGTGTGGGGTTTGTGTGGGACCAGAGTAGGAAATACCATTTGTGTGGGGTTTGTGTGGGATTTGTGAGGGAGAAGAACAAGAAATGCCATTTGTGTGAGGTTTGTTTGGAGTTTGAGTGGGATCAGAGCTGCAAATGCCAATTCTGTGGGGTTTGTGTGAGTTTGAGTGGGTTTGTGTGATCCCAGTGCTGCAAATGCCATTTCTGTGGGATTTCTGTGGGGTTTGTGTGGGGTTTGTGTGGTACCAGAGCCGCAAATGCCATTTCTGTGGGGTTTGTGTGGGACCAGAGTAGGAAATGCCATTTGTGTGGGGTTTGTGTGGGATTTGTGTGGGGTTTATGTGGGTTTGTGGGAGTTTCTGTGGGATTTGTGAGGGAGCAGAACAAGAAATGCCATTTGTATGGGGTTTGTTTGGAGTTTGTGTGGAGTTTGAGTGGGATCAGAGCTGCAAATGCCAGTTCTGTGGGGTTTGTGTGGGATTTGTGTGGGGTTGTGTGGTACCAGAGCTGCAAACGCCAGTTCTGTGGGGTTTGAGTGGGGTTTGTGTGGGACCAGAACAAGAAATGCCATTTGTGTGGGATTTGTGTGGGGTTTGAGTGGGACCAGAGTAACAAATGCCATTTGTATGGGATTTATGTGGGACTAGAACAGGAAATTCCATTTGTGCGGGGTTTGTGTGGCACCAAGGCCCAAAATGCCACTTGTATGGGGTTTGTGTAGGGTTTGAGTGGGGTTTGTGTGACCCTAGGGCTGCAAATGCCATTTGTGTGGAGTCTGAATGGGGTTGTGTGGATTTGTGTGGGATTTGAGTGGGATTTGTGTGGATTTGTGTGGGGTTTGAGTGGGATCAGAGCTGCAAATGCCAATTTTGTGGGGTTTATGTGGGACCAGAACAGGAAATGCCAGTTCTGTGGGGTCTCTGTGGGGTTTGTATGGCACCAGGGCTGCAAATGCCACTTCTGTGGGGTTTGTGTGGGACCAGAGTAGGAAATGTCACTTGTGTGCTGTTTGTGTGGGACCAGAGCTGCAAACGTCAGTTCTGTGGGATTTCTGTGGGGTTTGTGTGGGGTTTGAGTGGGATCAGAACAAGAAATGCCATTTATATGGGGTTTATGTGGGGTTTGTGTGACCCCAGAGCTGCAAATGCCATTTCTGTGGGGTTTGTGTGGGGTTTATGTGGGATCAGATTAACAAATGCCATTTGTATGGGATTTATGTGGGACTAGAACAGGAAATGCCCCTTGTGGTGGGTTTCTGTGGGGTTTCTGTGGGGTTTGTATGGCACTGAGGCTGCAAATGACCCTTGTGTGGGGTTTGTGTGGGACCAAAGTAGGAAATGCCATTTCTGTGGGGTTTCTGTGGGGTTTGTGTGAGCCCAGAGCTGCAAATGCCACTTCTGTGGGGTTTATGTGGGACCAGAAAAAGAAATGCCATTTCTGTGGGGTTTGTGTGGGGTTTTTGTGGGACTAGAACAGGAAATGCCACTTGTGTGGGGTTTCTGTGGGGTTTCTTTGGGGTTTGTGTGAGCCCAGAGTTGCAAATGCCAGTTCTGTGGGGCCCAGTGCCATGGGGGGCTGCAGGAACAGCTCCTTTCCCTCCTCTTGCCATTCCACACCCCAATTCCAACATCCCAAGGGTGGAGGATATCAATAATGGGCCTTTAGGATAATGGGAATAACCCCAGAACTCAAAGGAATCCTGGAAAACTCACCTGGGGAGCTGCCAGGAAGTGCCTGAATTCTCAAAATATCGAATCCAGCTGGAATTCAGCCCCTCCAGGATGCAGGAATGCAGCAAATTGGGATAAAACTGCACAAAAACTCTGGGAAGGGGAGGCAGGGATAATATTCCTTTTGCCACGGGAATTTTGGGCTGCAGGAATTTTGGGATTCAGGAATTTTGGGATTCAGGAATTTTGGTATGCAGAAATTTTGAGATACTGGAATTTTGAGCTGCAGGAATTTTGGGCTGCAGAAATTTTGGGATGCAGGGATTTTGGGATTCAGGAATTTTGGGATTCAGGAATTTTGGGCTGCAGAAATTTTGGGATGCAGGGATTTTGGGCTGCAGGGATTTTGGGATTCAGGAATTTTGGGCTGCAGGAATTTTGGAATACAGGAATTTTGGCATGCAGGAATTTTGGGATTCAGGGATTCTGGGCTCCGGGAATTTTCAGGATACAGGAATTTTTTGATTCAGGAATTTTGGGATTTAAGAATTTTGGGATTCAGGAATTTTGGGATACAGGAATTTTGGGCTGCAGGGATTTTGGGATGCAGGAATTTTGGGAGCCTGTGCCCTCCTGGGCCCATCAGTTCCTGTCTTGAGCCTTCCCAGTGCTGCTCCTGGTGGGATTTTATCCCTTGGGAAGATTTTTCAGATTTTGGGATTATATCTAGATCAGGAGGAACACAAGGAAACTGCAGTTAGCCCCTATCCATCATTATCTCAGCTTTATTTTGGGATTTGGGTGCATTTTAAGCCCTGAACCCTTCCCTGAGCAGCCCATTCTGAACAAAACTGAGAATTCCAAAGTTGATTTCCCAGCTCCCTGCCTGTAGCAGGTTCATGTTCCTCCTGTTGCTATTTCTGTCCATATTTATTCATTTTTCCCCCAATCCATTTGGATTTTGCCACCGGATAAAGCTGCTCAGGGCCTCACCCCAGCTCAAACCTGCATTTTAGCATAAAAACCCATCAAAATCTTCATTATGGACCAACTTTCCCGGCTGAAAAAACCCTAAAACCAACTCGGCAGTGGGGAGCAAAGGTGGAGGAGCAGGGAGAGGATGCGAATATCCCAGAAAGTTGCAAAGTGAAGCATTCCAGAGTGGGAATAAGAGCCGGAGGTTGAATGTGCAATCACAACCTCCCTTTGTCTGCGGGCTGTTGATGGGCGAAGCTGCAATCTCGTGGCAATAAATAGATATTTAAGATAAGCTCCGGCGTGTAATTAAAGACTTCTGCCACACGGCCAGATGCGCCGCCTTTATCTTTGTGTAAATGAGAGCAGAGCGGGGCTCGGCTGCGCTGAGAGCCCAAAAAAAGGGGGAAAAAAGGTTCTTTGTCCCAGTTTGCATCCGTTTGCTGCAGGGTGGGAGGGAGGGAGGGATGGGATCGTCCCCACCCCAGGAAAAGGGGAATTTCAGTGCTTGAAGGGCTAAAGGGAATTAAATGTGTTGGGAAAAGGTGAACCCTCAGCCAGGAGGTTTCCCTGATTTCCCAATGTTTTGGGATGGGAATTAAGGGAGAAAGGAATGGAATTAGGGAGGGAGGGATGGGACTGTCCCCACCCCAGGAAAATGGGAATTTCAGTGCTCCAAGGGCTAAATGGAATTAAATGTGTTGGGAAAACATGAACCCTCAGCCAGGAGGTTTCCCTGGTTTTCCAGTGTTTTGGGATGGGAATTAAGGGAGAAAGGAATGGAATTAGGGAGGGAGGGAGGGAGGGATGGCACCGTCCCCACCCCAGGAAAATGGGAATTTCAGTGCTCTAAGGGCTAAAGGGAATTAAATTTGTTGGGAAAAGGTGAACCCTCAGCCAGGAGCATTTCCCTGATTTCCCAGTGTTTTGGGATGGAAATTCAGGGAGAAAGGAATGGAATTAGGGAGGGAGGGATGGGACCGTCCCCACCCCAGGAAAATGGGAATTTCAGTGCTCTAAGGGCTAAAGGGAATTAAATTTGTTGGGAAAAGGTGAACCCTCAGCCAGGAGCATTTCCCTGATTTCCCAGTGTTTTGGGATGGAAATTCAGGGAGAGAAGAATGGAATTATGGAGGGAGGGATGGCACCATCCCCACCCCAGGAAAATGGGAATTTCAGTGCTCCAAGGGCTAAGTGGAATTAAATGTGTTGGGAAAAGGTGTTGCCCTCAGACAGGAGTGTTTCCCTGATTTCCCAATGTTTTGGGATGGGAATTCAGGGAGAAAGGAATGGAATTAGGGAGGGAGGGATGGGACCATCCCCAACCCAGAGAAACTGGAAATGTGGCTGTTCCAAGGGCTAAAGGGAATTAAATATGTTGGGAAAAGGTGAACCCTCAGCCAGGAGTATTTCCCTGATTTCCCAGTGTTTTGGGAAGAAAATTCAGGGAGGTAGGGATGGAAATTCAGGGAGAAAGGAATGGAATTAGGAAGGGAAGGATGGGATCATCCCCAACTCAGGGAAAGTGGGAATTGTGGTGCTTTAAGGGCTAAAGGGAATTAAATGTGTTGGGAAAAGGGGAACCCTCAGCCAGGAGTGTTTCCCTGATTTCCCAGTGTTTTTTGGGGTGGGAATTCAGGGAAGGAAGGATGGGACCATTCCCTCCCCAGGAAAGCTGAAAATTGTGGAACCTTAAAGGATAAAGTGAATTAAATGTGATATTGCCACTGTTGATAAATTGTGCACCCACAGCCAGGAGATTTCCCTGATTTTCCAGTGTTTTGGGATGGGAATTCAGGGAGGGAGGGATGGACCCTCCCTGAGTTCAATGAGGGAGGGATGGCATCATCTGTTCCCCAGGGAAACTGGGAATTTCAGTGCTCCAAGAGCTAAAAGGAATGAAATATGGTGTGGGCACTGCTGATAAAAGGTGCACCCACAGCCAGGAGCATTTCCCTGATTTCCCAGGGTTTCGGGATGGAATTCAGGCTCTGCCCCTGCTTTGGGGCTCCAGGCCCAGCTTTGTCCTCATCCCACACAAGGGCTGGGATCACAGCCTTGGGCTGGGCCCAAGCTCTGGAGCAGGGTCAGCCCCAGCAGCTCCCTGGGAGGGAATTTTGGGATCACTGAGGTTGGAAAAGCCCCCCAGGACCATCAATCCCCACCTTTCCACCAGCCCAGAGCAACATCCAGGTGTTCCCTGGACACCTGCAGGGGTGGGGACTCCAAATGTCCTTCCCACATCTGACATTCCAGAGGCAGATCCTCCTTTCTGTGTCCCCCAGGGCTGCAGCAGGGCCCAGGGCACAGAAATCCTGGGAAAATGTGCTCTGGGGTCACGGGGGATGTTTGGAACTGCCAGAAAAGCCTCAAAAAAATCAAAATTTTTTTGGATCTGTGAACTCTGCTGCTCAGCAGGGTGGGAAGTTGGAAGCAGCAGGGGATTTGTGCAAGGTCCTGAAAAAATTCTATCTCAGAGGGGAGAATTCCATCCTGGAAGGGCCTTCCTGGCCCTTTTCTATTCCTGGATCCCCTGGGACAGGGAGGTTTTGTTCCAAGCAGGGCCTGTGTCATTAGTGGGGTCTGGTTTGAGCTTTTCCAGCACCACCTTGGATTTCAGACCCCCACTTTGGGCTGGAATCTTTAAGAAATGCATGAGAAGTGATGCTGTGTTTTGGGGATAAAAAACTGGGGAGGAGGAGAGGAAAACAGAATTTCTTTGGGGATTTGTACCCCTGGGAGTTCCTGCTGGAATCTGGGATGGGATTTACATACAGGGGAATTCCTGCTGGAATCTGGGATGGGATTTGCATCCAGGGGAATTCCTGTTGGACTTTTGGATGGGATTTGTACTCCTGGGAATTCCTGCTGGACTTTTGGATGGGATTTGTACCCCTGGGAATTCCTGCTGGACTTTTGGATGGGATTTGTATCCAGGGGAATTTCTATTGGACTTTTGGATGGGATTTATCCCCAGGGGAATTCCTGCTGGAATCTGGGATGGGATTTGTACCCCTGGGAATTCCTGCTGGAATCTGGGATGAAATTTATCCTCAAGGGAAGTCCTGCTGGAATCTGGGATGGGATTTGTACCCCTGGGAATTCCTGCTGGAATCTGGGATGGAATTTGTACCCCTGGGAAGTCCTGCTGGACTCTGGGATGGGATTCATTTAGAATTTCTTGGGTTTATATACTGGAATTTTGCCTTTTTCTTCTTAACAAGGTGGAATTCTTGGGTTAAGTTTTTGAGTAATTTTTAATGGGATTCCTTTCTTTTTTTTTCAATGAGCTCTTGGTGTTTTGCCTCTGTTCTGCCCCTCCTCTCCCACTTAGGCCAGCCCAAATCCTCTCTAAGCTCAGTATTTGTACCTTGATCCTGACTAACTCTGATTTTAAGTCAAATATTTGATTCTTGGATGTTTTTCCCTGTTCCAAACCCCACAAAATGGCAGAGCCAAGCTCCCACCCCACAACCCCACTCTGCTTTTTGGGAAATGGGTTTTTTCCCAGGCTAAACCCTTTTAAAACCCTTAAAGCTGCATAAGCAGCTTAAACCCAGCTAAAGCCTGAGATAATTTTAAACAGCTTGTGCCAATAGAGAGACTTAGATTATCTTAAATACCTTAAACAGATCTGCAGCTTTAGGGGGGAATTTGGCCAGATTTGGTTGATTATTTGATTTGGGTGATTTTGGTGTCACCACTGGGTGACTCTGCCCATCCACTCCTGGCTGGGAGATAGAAAATCAGGGAATTTTGGGGTTTCTTTTTACATTTTGGATGTTAGTTTGACAGTTTGGCTGCAAACATGGCAGGAAAATCTGAATTTGTGACCTTAACCCTGCCCTCGTGCTCAGCTCAGGATCATCTGTCATTCCTGGACCTTTGGGTTATTTGGGATAAATCTGCAGTGGATTTGCAGGAAAAGTTGGGTTTTGTTGCACCAGGTGAGGATTTTCAGCACCTGGGGCTGCTCTGTGCAGTCTGGATTTTCCTAAATCACTTTCAGAGCTTTGAAATTCCCACCTTCAATGCAGTGTCTTAATTAAACCTCATTAAAAATGGGAATAAACGGGGGAAGGATCCAGACTGAGGGATTTCTGCCCACTCCTCACTCCACATCCCCCCAGTGCCCCTGTGGGATCTGATCCTGACATTTTTTGGAGATGGAAAATCAGGATTAACTCAGGCTCAGAGGTTTGAAGAGTTTGGTTTATTCTGAATTAAATCAGAGGAGTTTCACTCACCTGGGGAGCCGAGTTGTTCCCACAGAGGCAATTTCTGGGAGCTGAGGGAGCAGCAGCCCCTGGAATATTTTCTCCAGGAGATAAAATCCCCCAAAGCTGAAAGGAAAAACCATCAGGGAAAATTTCCACTTGGAATTGCTCAGCTGGGAAAAGGAGCTCAGGCACTTCCCTGCTGCTGGAATGTGGGGTGGGATTGGTACCCCAGGGAATTCCTGCTGGAATCTGGGATGGGATTTGGAAACTGGAATGGGATTTGTACCATGGGGAATTCCTGCTAGAATGTGGGATGAGATTTGTACCCCAGGGAATTCCTGCTGGAATCTGGGATGGGATTTCTACCATGGAGAATTCCATTTAGACTCTGGGATGAGGTTGGTACCCCAGGGAATTCCTGCTGGACCCTGGGATGGGATTTGGACTCTGGGATGAGATTTGTACTATGGAGAATTCCTGCTGAAATCTGGGATGGGATTTCTCTCCTGGTAATTCCTATTGGAATCTCAATGGGATTTGGACTTTGGGATGGGATTGGTACCCCTGGGAATTCCTGCTGGAATCTGGGATGGGATTTGGACTCTGGGAATTTCTTCTGGAATCTAGAATTGGATTTCTACCATGGAGAATTCCATTTAGACTCTGGGATGGGGTTGGTACCCCAGGGAATTCCTGCTGGACCCTGGAATGGGATTTGGACTCTGGGATGAGATTTGTACCCCTGGAAATTCCTGCTGGATTCTGGGATGAGATTTGGACCATGGAGAATTCCTGCTGGAATTTGGAATGGGATTTGTACCATGGAGGAATTTCTGATGAAGTCTGGGATGGGATTTATCTCCTGGTAATTCCTATTGGAATCTCAATGGGATTTGGACTTTGGGATGGGATTGGTACCTCTGAGAATTCCTGCTGGACTTTTGGATGGAATTTGAACCATGGGGAATTCCTGCTGGAATGTGGGATGAGATTTGTATCCCAGGGAATTCCTGCTGGCATCTGGAATGGGATTTCTACCATGGAGAATTCCATTTAGACTCTGGATGGGGTTGGTACCCCAGGGAATTCCTGCTGGAATCTGGGATGGGATTTGGACTCTGGGAATTTCTTCTGGAATCTAGAATGGGATTTCTACCATGGAGAATTCCATTTAGGACTCTGGGATGGGGTTGGCACCCCAGGGAATTCCTGCTGGACCCTGGAATGGGATTCAGACTCTGGGATGGGATTTGCATCTCTGAGAATTCCTGATGGACTCTGGGATGGGATTTGTACCATGGAGAATTCCTGATGGACTCTGGGGATGGGATTTGTACCATGGAGAATTCCTGATGGACTCTGGGATGGGATTTTATCTTCTGAGAATTCTTGCTGGACTCTGGGATGGGATTTATCTCCTGGAAGATAAATTCTTGGTGGACCCTGGTGTGGGATTTGGAATCTGGAATGGTATTTGTACCATGGGGAATTCCTGCTAGAATCTGGAAGGGGATTAGAACCCCTGGGAATTCCTGCTGGATTCTGGGATGGAATTGTCTCCTGGGAATTCTTGCTGGAATCTGGAATTCTACCATGGAGAATTCCATTTAGACTCTGGGATGGGGTTGGGTACCGCAGGGAATTCCTGCTGGACCCTGGAATGGGATTTGGATTCTGGGATTTGTATCTCTGGGAATTCCTGCTGAAATCTGGGATGGGATTTAGACTCTGGGATGGGATTTGTACCATGGAGAATTCTGTTTGGACTCTGGGATGGGATTTGTACCCCTGGAGTTTCCTGCTGGACTCTGGGATGGGATTTATCCCCAGGGAAATTCCCACTCCCCCTCACCCAAAGTGCAGCTCCTGGGACACAGAACCAGCCCGGGCTGGGATTTCCCTCCAGCCCCACTCCTGGGTTTGGTGCTGTGGGATTTGTGTTCATCGGGATCCCCCTGGGAAAGGGAATTGATGCTGGAGCAGGAGGGGTTTGAGGTGGTGCTTAAAATCCAGAACTGAGCTGAAGGTCTCTGCTCTGCTCCTGCACTGGGACAGAACCCAAGGGAATGGGAGGGGAAAATCGTGGAAATACAAAAAGGTTTGGGATTGAAGAGACTTCAAAGCTCATCCCATCCCATCCCTGCCTTGGGACACCTCCCACTGTGCCAGGTGCTCCAGCCTGGCCTTGGGCACTGCCAGGGCTCCAGGGGCAGCCACAGCTGCTCTGGCAATTCCAGCCCAGCCCCTGCCCACCCTGCCAGGGGAACAATTCCCAATTGCCAAGATCCCATCCAGCCCTGCCCTCTGCCACTGGCAGCCATTCCCTGCCTCCTGTCCCTCCATCCTTGTCCCCAGTCCCTCTGCAGCTCTCCTGGAGCCCCTTCAGGCCCTGCAAGGGCTCTCAGCTCTCCCTGCAGCCTTCTCCTCTCCAGGGGGAGCACCCCCAGCTCTCCCAGCCTGGCTCCAGAGGGGCTCCAGCCCTGCAGCAGCTCTGGGGGCTCCTCTGGGCTCTCTCCAGCAGCTCCAGGTGCTGCTGGTGTTGGAATTCTGAGCTCTGCAGGTGGGGAATCACCTGGGCAGGGCAGAGGGACAGATTCCCCCCCTTTTTCTTGCTGCCCACAATGCTGGGGATGGATGGACACCCATGGATGGATGGGCAAATGTGGCAGCTCTTGTGGGAGGGGATGACCTGGAGCAGAGCTGGGATCTCCATCCATTGGCAGCAGCTCCTTCCCATCTCTGCTATGTACCCATTTAACAGATATTGATCTCTGGCATCCCAAGGAAACTGAATTTTAGGATTTTAACCATTTGAACTTGCCAGGGAGGTTGGAAAACTGTGGGAAATTTCCAATTTAATTTTCAGATTCTCAGGCTGGATCACTCACTTGGATTATTCACAGTGCAGCCCTTAATGAGTTCTGGGCTCCTACATTTCCATCCCCTGATAAATGAATTTGTTATTCATAACACCGGAGGTGAGCACTCCTTTGGAGGGAATTGCTTTCCTTCAGCCTGGCAAGCTCTGAATCCTCTCAGGTCTGGCTGATTTTCATTCCCTTCCTGGATGTTTTCCTGCTCCCAGGGCTGGCATCCTGCAGTTTGCACCTCCCTGGGGCTGAACTGCAGAGCTGAGCTTGGTGATCCTGTTGGATTTGGGTTCCCCCAGATGAGTGATGAATGTGACTCCATGTTCTCACAAGGCTAATTTATTATTTTATTATACTATATTTTATTAAAGAATGCTACACTAAAATTATACTAAAGGATACAGAAAGGATACTTACAGAGTAAGTAAAAGATAATAATGAAAAAGATAAAAAAATTAATAATAAAGATAAATTCAACTCCCAGCAGAATCCAATGGAACAATCACCTGTGGGTAAACAATCTCCAAACACATTCCACATGAGCACAACACAGGAGAAGCAAATGACAGAAGAATTGTTTTCCTTTTCTCTGAGGCTTCTCAGCTTCCCAGGAGCAAAATCCTGGGCAAAGGGATTTTTCAGAAAATGTGACAGTGACAGTCACACACAGGTGTCACCCACAGGGGTCACACAGGTGTCACCCACAGGTGTCACATGTGGTATTTTCAGGGTCCTCCGTGGCAGGAAGGGAATATGAATCTGTCTCCATGTTCTCAGAAGGCTGATTTATTATTTTATGGTACTATACTGTATTAAGAAATGCTGTACTAAACTATACTAAAGGATACAGAAAGGGTACAGACAGAAGGCTAAAAAGATAATAATGAAAACTCGTGACTCTCTCCAGAGTCCTGACACAGCTTGGCCCTGATTGGCCAAAGAGTGAAAACAACTCCCAGCAGAATGCAATGGAACAATCACCTGTGGGTAAACAATCTCCAAACACATCCCACAGGAGCACAACACAGGAGAAGCAAATGAGATAAGAATTGTTTTCCTTTTCTCTGAGGCTTCTCAGCTTCCCAGGAGCAAAATCCTTTTCAGAAAATGTGACTTCCACATTTTCACATCATCCCAGTGAGTCCCATCCAGCTGGGAATATTCCAGGATCTGCTCAGTGTCAGGAGCTGCCCATGGTGGGTGGGGTGCTCCAGCCCCATGCAGGCACTGCAGGGTGGGGAAGGAGCTTTGCAGCTCCCTGAAATCCATCAGGGTTTAGGGTGGACTGGGTTGGGTTGGAAGGCACACAGGGCTCTGGCAGCCAAGGGTTTGCTGTGGATTTGGGAGGGATCAACGAGGGATTGATCTCAGCTCAGAGTAAAACTCCAGAGCCTCCTTCCCCTGGGAGCTCAGCAGCTCCAGGGCTCCTTCAGACTCCCTGGAAAGCTGGGAAGGGCCTTTGGGATGTGGGGCTGACCCTGCACAGGGAGCAGGGAAGTGGGAGGGCAGAGCATCCCCAGGATCACTGATGCCTTGGGAAGGCTGACCCAGGACAGAGCCCAGACTGAGCTGAAGAATAAAGCTGGGATTTATTAAAAGGGTCTCCTGAATGGATCCACCTTGGGGAGCACCAGAGCCCAGCCAGGGCTGTGCCCAAGATGAACCAAAATGGTCCCAAAATGAACCCAAGATGAACCAAAATGGTCCCAAAATGCACAACTGGGCACGGGGTCTGTCCCTGGGATCAGTTCTGCTCCATTTCCATATTGGAGTTCATTGTCCCATCCCAGCTGAGAGGAATGGCAGGTTTGTCTTTCCAAACCAGCTGTGGGTCTGCTGGGAGATAAAACCAGTACTGATATAAAAGAAATAATGGGAAGGATTCCACTGATTGGTGAATGGAAAAAGATATTTGCTTTTACAAATAAACTGTAGGTTTGCTGATAAATGAAATTGGACATTGGAAGATGAAAGAAACAATGGGGAAAAACCCTAAATTCCATAAGAATTAAAAATGAAAAGGGAGGGTTGTACATTAGAGGGAAATCTTTGGGATCAGGTGTT
>JANCRA010000118.1:20000-31465 GCA_024362935.1 Setophaga petechia | reverse complement strand
GTGGTGATTTTTGGAGTAATTGTGGTGATTTTGTGAGTACAGGAAGTGATTTCAAAATGACACAAATTCATTTTGGGGTGGAACACTGAATTTGGGTGAAATACAATGGGTTTGGGATGAAATGTGGGGTTTTTTAACTAAATGTGGGGATTTTTTGTTTGTAACAGAATTTGGGATAAAATGCAGTGATTTTGGGATAAAATGCAGTGATTTTGGGATGGATCACGTTGATTTTGGGGTGCAACACTGAATTTGGGATGAAGTGCAGTGGTTTTGGGATCAAATGCTGTGATTGTGTGATGGATCACAGTGATTTTCTGATGGAAAATCAGAAATAATTTTTTGGCATCAAACATCGTGAATTTGGGATGAGATGCTGGGATTTTGGGATGAAATGTGATTATTTTTTGAGTAAATGTGGTGATTTTTGGAGTAATTGTGGTGATTTCGTGAGTACAGACAGTGATTTGGGGATGACACAAATTCATTTTGGGGTGGAACACTGTGAATTTGGGATGGAACACTGAATTTGGGATGAAATACAATGGATTTGGGATGAAATGCAGAGATTTTTATGATGGATAATGGTGATTTTGGGGGTGGAACACTGAATTTTGGGTGAAATACAATGGATTTGGGATGAAATGTGGGGTTTTTTTTACTAAATGTGGGGATTTTTTGTTGTAACAGAATTGGGGATAAAATGCAGTGATTTTGGGATAAAATTCAGTGATTGTGTGATGGATCACAGTGATTTTCTGATGGAAAATCAGAAATCATTTATTGGCATCAAACATAGTGAATTTGGGATAAAGTGCAGTGGTTTTGGGATGAAATGTGATTATTTTTTGAGTAAATGTGGTGATTTTTGGAGTAATTGTGGTGATTTTTGGAGTAAATGTGATTTTGTGAGTACAGGCAGTGATTTGGGGATGACACAAATTCATTTTGGGATGGGTCACAGTGATTTTGGGATAGAACACTGAATTTTAACAATCAATAAATTTGGGGCTGTTTGGATCCTCCTGGAGCAGCCAGGGTGGAGCAGCAGGAGCAGCTCCCGGCAGGGCTGGGATGGGGACGGTCCCTGAGCTGATAAAGGGGTTCAGGGGAGCCCCCAATCCTGTCCTGATGTTCCCACAGGGAATCATGGAATTGTTGAACTTGGAAAAACCCTCTGAGATCACCACTAAACCCCATCCCTGTGTTTGTGGAGATTTCCAGGCATGGGGATCCCAGCTCCAGCTGCAAGGGAAGGAAAAGGTGGAAAAAATCCCAAATCCCCCCTGGCCCCTCTGTAACTGCCCAGGAGCTTGGAGGGGATTTTGAATCAGGGTAAAACTGCCCTGAAAGCTGCTCAGGGGTTATTTGGGGCCTGTCAGGAGCTGATTAGCACAAAGCTGATTGATGGGGAGCTGCTGATCCTGAGAAACCTCAGCGACAACCTGGGCAGGGGCAGGTGAGGCCTTGAGGGGACAGCAATTGTCTGCAGCAATTAAACACCTCCAGGCCCCAAAACGGCCCCAAATAGCCCCAAAATGGCCCAAAACGGCCCCAAAATGGCAACAAATGGTCCCAAACAGCCCCAAAACGGCCACAAAACGGTCACAAACTAACCCCAAAATGGCCACAAATGGTCCCAAAATGGTCACAAACTAACCCCAAAATGGCCACAAATGGTCCCAAACGGCCCCAAAACGGCCTCAAAATGGCCCCCAAATGGTCACAAATGGTCCCAAAACAGCCCCAGAATGGCCCCACAACGGCTCCAAAATGGTCACAAATTGTCCCAAAACTGCCCCAGAATGGTCCCAAATAGCCCCAAAATGGTCACAAATGATCCCAAACAGCCCCAAAACGGCCCCAAATAGCCCCAAAATGGTCACAAATGGTCCCAAACAGCCCCAAAACGGCCTCAAAATGGCCCCCAAATGGTCACAAATGGTCCCAAAACCGCCCCAGAATGGCCCCACAACAGCTCCAAAATGGTCACAAATTGTCCCAAAACTGCCCCAAAATGGTCCCAAATAGCCCCAAAATGGTCACAAATTGTCCCAAAACCGCCCCAAAATGGCCCCACAACGGCTCCAGAATGGTCCCAAACCAGCCTCAAAACAGCCCCAAAATGGTCCCAAAATGGTCCCAAACAGCCCCAAAATGGTCCCAAATGGTCCCAAAACTGCCCCAAAATGGTCACAAATAGCCCCAAAATGGTCACAAATTGTCCCAAAACCGCCCCAAAATGGCCTCAAAATGGTCACAAACTGGCCCCAAAATTGGGCCAAACCGGCCTCAAAACAGCCCCAAAACGGTCACGAATGGTCCCAAAACCACCCCAAAATGGCCCCAAAACAGCCCCAAAATGGCCCCAAACCGGCCTCAAAACAGCCCCAAAATGGTCCCAAAATGGCCCCAAACCAGCCCCAAAATGGCCCCAAATGGTCCCAAATCGGCCCCAACACGGCCCCAAAATGGTCCTCAGGATGACTCTGGGTAGTTCCAGCTGCTCACTGGGGTAATTTCTCTCTGTTTCCTCTTTTATTTTCCTCCTACCTTGTGCTGAATGTGGAGCCAAACCTCTGCTGGGGGGGTTGAAAGTGGAAAGTGAGCTGATGGAATTGATAATTACAGGTGAAATGATTAATTACAGATTAATTGATCAATTCCAGGTGAAATGATAAATTATAGGTGAGCTGATTAATTACAGGTGAATTGATAAATTACAGGTGAAATGATAAATTAGAGGAGAGCTGATCAATTACAAATTAATTGAGAAATTACAGATGATAGTCACAGATGAGTTGATCAGTTACAGATGAGCTGATCAACTACAGGTGAGATGATAGATTATAGATTAATTAATCAATTACAGATGAATTGATAAATTATAAGTGAAATGATAGATTATAGGTGAATTGATCAATTACAAGTGAGCTGATCAATTACAGATGAATTGAAAAACTACAGATGAACTGGTAAATCACAGTTGAATTGATAAATTACAGATATGCTGATCAAGTACAGGTGAGCTGATCAATTACACGTTAATTGATAAATTACAGATGAATTGGTAAATAATAGGTGAAATGATAGATTACAGATGAATTGATAAATTACAGGTGATCTGATCAATTATAGATGAATTGATAAATTACAGAGATGCTAATCAATTACGGATGAGCTGATCAATTACAGATGAATTGATAAATTACAGATGAATTGGTAAATGATAGATTACAGATGAGCTGATCAGTTACAGATATGCTGATCAATTACAGATGAGCTGATAAATTACATATGAGTTGGTAAATTATAGGTGAAACGATAGATTGCAGGTGAATTGATCAATTACAGATTAATTGATAAATTACAGCTATGCTGATAAGTTACAAGTGAGCTGATCAATTACAGATTAATTAATAAATTACAGATGAATTGGTAAATGATAGATTACAGGTGAATTTGTCAATTACAGATTAAATGATAAATTACAGCTATGCTGATCAGTTACAGGTGATCTGATCAATTACAGATTAATTGATAAATTACAGATGAATTGGTAAATGATAGATTACAGGTGAATTGATCAATTACAGATTAATTGATAAATTACACCTATGCTGATCAGTTGCAGGTGAGCTGATCAATTACAGACTAATTGATAAATTACAGATGAGCTGATCAGTTAGGGCTCCTCTAAAATAAAAACATTCAGGGCAGGAGCTGGGAAAGCATTGGGAAAACAGAAATAAATTGAAAGTTTGGGGGCTGATATTTTGAGTAGGAGACACCTCAATATGGAATCATGGAATGTGCTGAGCTGGAAGGGACCCCCAGGGATGATCAATGCCAAAGCCAAAGCCTGCCCAGAGCCCCCAGCAAGCCCAGCCTGGGCATCCCTGGAGCTCTGGCAGCCTCGGGGCCGTGCCCATTCCCTGGGCAGCCTGGGCAGTGCCAGCACCCTCTGGGGGAAGAGCCTTTCCTGGGATTAGTAGGAAAAGAGCTAAAAAATCCCATTTTGGGTTGACCTGGAATTATCCCAGAGCGTTTGAGGTCCCACTCATGCACAGCCCCTGATGTGGCACCTCCATGGAAAAGATGCCCCATGCCCTGGTTCACAGCTGGGAAGAGAGTTTGGGGTTTGGATTTTCGGATTCCCATCCTCTCCTTCCCCGTGGCTCCTCCTGCTCCATCTGGAATGCACCCAGAGGATGTAAATTGTCCTTAACCCCCTCCAGATGCTGCATCAAAGGTGCAGGGGGAGCTCAGGCTGAAGGCCATGAGGGAAAGCAGATGTGGAACTGAGGTGCCAGAGGCACCACCCTGGCCTTGGATGATGGGATTTGTAGCTGGGATGCACCATGGGCAGCAGGAATTCCAGAGGGAAAAATTGATTCCTTCTCTATGGGGCTTGGGATGCTGTGTCAGCTCAATTTGCTCTGCTTGAATTCTTTTTTTTTTAATGGGGAGGTGTTTTTGGGGATTATTTTTGGTTGGTTTTGTTCAGATCTGGGAGTTCCATCTCAGGAGCGGGGCTGTGTTTGCTCTCCCAGCCCTCAGGTTGAGCTGGCTCCAGGAATTCCTCTCTGCACGTGGATTTGAGCCCCAGGGATGGAGCTGCCAAGAAAAGGCTCCACTGGCTGGATCTCAGCTGGTCCTGTGGTTTATTTTGTTCCTCTGAGCTGGTTCCTGGTGCTGAGGGAGGGAAAGGGGCACGGTGGGGCTGGGAGAGGAGATTTGAGCTGTAATGAGGATCCCCAGCCTTCATCAGCAGGGTTTGCATGGGGCAGTGAGAGGGTTAAGGTGTGCAGGGAGAGAAATGTGAGGGGAAATGAGGTGATGGAGGAACCTCCTGGGCTGGGCAGGGCCTCAGCCTAAACTCAGCTTCATCTGGGAATGTCAGAGTGGGTGCAGACCCCAGAAATCCCCCCCTGTCCCCCAAAATGTGCAGAGCTGGATTTTCACTGTGATTTCAGCCCTTTGTTTCTGCCTCACTCCTGCTGCATTCACAGCTCCTCATTCCAGGGAATCATCACAGGATCCTGGAATGGTTTGGATGTGGATGAGACCTCAAATCCCATCCCAATCCACCCCTGCCATGGCAGGGACACCTCCACTGTGCCAGGAGCTCCAGCCTGGCCTTGGGCACTGCCAGGGCTCCAGGGGCAGCCACAGCTGCTCTGGGCACCCTGGCACAGCCCAAACCTCTCTAACCAGGCCTTGCCAGGCTACAAACCCCCTGTGGGAAATGGCACTGGGGGCACCTGCAAGCAGCCAGGCAATCATTCTTTCCTTTCCTTTCTCCATTTGCTGCAATGGCTTTTGGTGCTGGTTTCCATCCTGGATTGAGGAATGTGAATGCCAGAGTGGTTTGGGTGGGAAGGGATCTTCAATGGCAGCTGATTGCAGCCCAGGGCCAGCTCCCACTGTGCCAGGGGCTGCCAGCCCCAATGTCCAGCCTGGCCTTGGGCACTGCCAGGGCTCCAGGGGCAGCCACAGCTGCTCTGGCAATTCCAGCCCAGCCCCTGCCCACCCTGCCAGGGAACAATTCCCAATTGCCAAGATCCCATCCAGCCCTGCCCTCTGGCACTGGCAGCCATTCCCTGCCTCCTGTTCCTCCATCCTTGTCCCCAGTCCCTCTGCAGCTCTCCTGGAGCCCCTTCAGGCCCTGCAAGGGCTCTCAGCTCTCCCTGCAGCCTTCTCCTCTCCAGGGGAGCACCCCCAGCTCTCCCAGCCTGGCTCCAGAGGGGCTCCAGCCCTGCAGCAGCTCCGGGGGCTCCTCTGGGCTCTCTCCAGCAGCTCCAGGTGCTGCTGATGCTGGAATTCTGAGCTCTGCAGGTGGGGAATCACCTGAGAGGGGCAGAGGGGCAGAATCCCCCCCTTTTCCTGCTGTCTGTGTTGCTGGAGGTGCAGCCCCACCAGGATTTTATTGGATTTCTGTCCCCCCAAAATGGGATTTGTTTCATTGGAGGCTGCCCAGGTTTCAGGAGCAGAGAGAGAATTTTGTGCTGCCCTCAGGCTCCCTGTGCCTGATGCTCCAGTGGGATCCAGGAGCCTGCTCAGGCTGGATGGGACCTGGGTAGATTTAATTATAATTCCATTTATTTAAAGACTTATTTAGATGCCCAACTGAGAGCCCTTTATGGGTACAAGTTCCTTCTTGGAGTATGGTAAATATGGAATATTCCATGTTGGAATATGGCATTTTGCAAAGCTAATACCTGCAATTTTATAACTATATAAAAATATAAATAAAAATAAATAAATGTATATATATATATATAAATATATATTTTATAAATATGTAAAATAGATATGAATTTTTTTTAAATATATTTCTATCTGTATGGTTGCCCTGGTGGAGCACTCTGTAGGTTAGTGGGAAATGCACTTATCAGCTCTTGAGGAGCTGCCACTTCTCAGCCCAGCTGTTTTTCAATTAAACAGAAATCTGAAGTGCAGCTGTTCATTCCAAAGGCACATTTTTCCTTCCCTGCAGAACGCAGCATTTTCCACTGGTGGGGCCTGGAGCTCAGTGCAAAAAGGAAATTTTTCATAAAATCCCATTTGAATTCTTATCTAATTTTCAAACAAATGGTACAGCTGAGGGTGAGCTGAGTTTGGGAACTGTTAGCAGAGGTCAGATGAGGTTTTTGGGATGGGGAGAGGATTTATTTTGTTTGCTTTAAAAATCTTTTGCTGCTTTAAAAAGGAAAAAAGAAAGCTTGGTTTGATGTGTTCAGCTGTGCCTCTATTTGAGGCTTGAAGGGCCAGCAGTTTTACAGGGATTGTTTGGAGGGTCTGGGAGAAAATCAGGAATTCCTGTGGTGCTAAAAACCGTGGAACTGATTGTTCAGGAGGACAAAATTCTGTGGTTCAACCCCAAATATTATCCCACTGACCCTAAATGACACGAGCTGCTGGAGTGGAGGCTCCTGTTCGCTGCTGGGGAGCAGGAGTGGGTTTGGAGAGGTTTCATTTGGCCACCAGTGCCATTCCAAGCACTTGTTGATGTTGACTCTTTGCTGGAGTGCCCAAATCCCTGCTCTGAGGTGGAGCTGGGGTGTCCCCACCCTTTGTGACCAACCCACTGCATTTCCTTTCTCACTGCTCCTTTTCCCTTCCCAAATGTGCTGGAGGAAATCCCATTCCCTCCTGTCCTGGTTTAGGGCAAATTTGGGAGAAAACCTCCAAAGGGGCCCCTTCAGCAAGCAAACCCACACAGCCCCTCTGCCCAACCAGTTTGGGAAGGATTCCTTGGAGAGAAGTGGACAGAACCTGTTTATTGAACAGGCACAGCACCCCCAGCACACAGAATGAACAATACCGGGTGACACCACTCTGTCACCGCTCTGACAAAGATGACAAATTCAGAAAGTCTCTCTGGGGGTGCTCGCTCTGTTCTCAGTCCCTCCTGTGCTGGGGCAGCTGCTGCAGCCACAAGGTGCAAACTCTCGGTGTTCCCAGGGCCCAGCCCGGAGCAGGTTCGAGTTGGTCCAAAAAGGGAAAGGAGAAACAGTCCAGGGCAAATTTGGACTGCTGAGCTAAACTAACTAATGAGCAGGAGCAAGAGCAAAGCGGGAGCAAAGCAGGAGCAAGAGCAAAGCAAAAAGCAAAAGCAGCAGCAGGCACTGCCCTGTCTGTGTGTCCCGCCAGCCGTGGGGGAGCGGCTGAGAGCAAAACCCAAACAAAACATTCGCTGTGCAGAGCCAGGCTTGAAGGCACAGAACAGATATCCAGCATGAACAGAACACAGGAATGGGGAGACAGCATCAGAACCTCACCCTGGGACACCTCCCCACAGCCCTGCTGGGACAGAGGCTCAGACAAGCCCTGCAAGGGCTGAGAAAGTGCAAACAAATCCTGGGCACCTCCATTTCCTGCTCCTTGGGGCAATATTTTGTATTTCTGGGAGCTGAGCAAGTTCCCATTCCAGGGGCTCCAAATATCCAAGTGTTCCAGAGAAATCTCTCATTAAAACATTTAAACTCCTGGCATTGCTTCTCCTGGGCAGCTGGTGGTGGGACAAGAGGAAATGGCCTCAAGGGTCACCAGAGAAGGGTCAGGTTGGGTAAAAGGAAAATTTCTTTAGTCAAAGCATTGGGAGATTCACCTCAGAGCAGTGCTGGAGCCACCATCCCTGGAAATGTCCCCAGTACCAGCAGAGGTGGCCCTTGGAGATGTGGTTTAGTGGCGTGGTGGGATTTGTCAGAGGTTGGATTTGATGTTCTTGGAGTTCTTTCCAACACTGGTGATTCCATGGGTGGTTTTTGCAGTAAATCCAAGTGGATGGAGCAGGGTTTGTTTGAGATCCCCCTGGGCTGTGCAGAGACCCCTGGGCTACAAACAATAAACCAAGAAATCAGCAATTTTCCCTTTTTGATGCAGAATCACCCCAGACATGGAGAGCTGCACTGATTCTTTTTACTGGGATGATGGAAACCCTCAGCAAGGCCTTGAACTGGTTTGACTTTTGATATTTGCTCGATATTTAAAACAAATCCAGCATGTCCCAGGTGTGTTTGAGCTGGTTTTGTGCTGTGCCAGGATGGAGCATTCCAGCTTTGGGGCAGAACCTGGAAGCAGAGCCCAGGGAGTTTGAATCCATAGTAATTAGAAAAGATTTGTGGATTCCTGGTGGGAAATCTGTGAGCAGACGAGTGGGGTGTGTTGGCAGGGACCTGAAAAAAATGAGTCAGACCTCAGGCACAGTGGCCTTGCAATGTCTGGCTCCTGCTGAAAACCCCATGGGTGAATGAAACCTCGACTCTGTGGTTTGCTGATTTTCCAAAATGATTTCCTGGATGGTTCCAGGACCCCCAGTGCTATTCCCCACTGGAAAATGCAGGGGGGGTTTGTACCAAGAGCTTGTTAGAGAGGTCTGGGGTCTCACAGAGTGCCCAGAGCAGCTGTGGCTGCCCCTGGAGCCCTGGCAGTGCCCAAGGCCAGGCTGGACACTGGGGCTGGCAGCCCCTGGCACAGCGGGAGCTGGCCCTGTGTCGTGGTTTGAACAGCCAGGTGTGTGCTGAGGAAGGCAGGAGCCTCCCTTGAAATGGAAAATGCAAACCCCCTCCCTCTGAATTATTATAATTTTGAAATTAAGGGGCTCCCAGGCAAAGATATGGGAGTAGGAATAACTAGGGAAGGAAATAAAGGTAAAATAGAAATGCAGCAATACAAAACCCCACTGGCAGAGTGCGAGCAGGCCCTGGCACGCTGTGGGTCAGGGGGTGGCACAGCCCCATGCCAGGGGGGCTCAGCCCTCCTGCAGTGCCAGCTGTGGTTCTGCTGGAGCAGGGATCCTGCACAAGGGGGGAGTTTTCCTCTGCAGCTCTGCACCCAGGATGGACAATGGTCATGAGTTTATCAATTATCAGTTTGGTCTATTTACATATCAGGAGTTAATCCTCCAATTACAGCTTTAGGTAATGAAGTCATTACCCCCAGTTTGCTCCCCCAGTTCACTTTTGTTTGTACTTTTTGGGGCCTGAGGCTGTTGGGTGCCCTTGGACCTCAGGCCTGCAGGAATTGTTTTATCTGCCCAACACGTGGGGACAGTCACTGACACTCTATATGGAGTTTGGAGTTATGCACTAATGCAGTGCAGGATCTAAAAAATACCAAAGTTAAAATCCTAAGGCATTATCAGCAGTGCCAGGGGATGGAGGCAGCAGGATCTGCCTTCAGCTTCCAGCTGGGACATTCCCCTGGATCACAGGAGCAGCAGAGCTGCCTCGGGCACTGCACCACCCGTGGCTTCAAGGTGAAAATCCCAAGGTCTCATTGCTAAAGCACCCAGAGCTGAGCTGCTCCTGCAGCTGGGGCACTGAGGGCTGGTCCTGACACTGAGGAGCTCAGCACTGTCCCCTTCCCCTCTCCTTTTGTGCAGAGCCATTCCTGGGTGGAATCTCAGCTCATTAAACCTGCAGCTC
Source organism: Setophaga petechia (assembly GCA_024362935.1). Taxonomy (NCBI): domain Eukaryota; kingdom Metazoa; phylum Chordata; class Aves; order Passeriformes; family Parulidae; genus Setophaga; species Setophaga petechia. Next base: position 21,533 of record JANCRA010000118.1, on the reverse strand, counting down.
CCTAGTTTTTATTATTTTTTTTTTTACAAAGGACAGAGCGAGGCAGAGGATTTGCTGGAGTTTATTTGACCTAGTTAAGGGGAATATCAGCTCCCTCAGGCAGGTAATTAATTTGTCCACACTTCCCCTGCTCGTGGTGTGGTGCCCGCTGCCAGGCTGTCCTGCAGGTGAGGATGGGTGTGAAAAACTCCAATCACTTGTTCTTAAAATTTCAAAAGTTTAATAGTAACAAAATGGTTATAAAAATAGTAATACAATTGCTATTTTTATTATTAGAGTAATAATAATTTGGACAATTTGAATTAGGACAATATGAGACAACAAATACAAAGAGTTGTGGACAGTCCGGGTACCTTTTTCTGGGCAGCACAAGCCCAAAAAAAGACCCACATTAATAGAGGATTAACCCTTAAAAACAACAGCCTGTTGTGTATTCATACAGCTCATACATGATGCATAAATTCCATTCAAACACAGGATTCTGTCTGGTCAGTGTCAGCAACTTCCTCTGAATCCTAACAGTGCCTTGGAGGTGGGAAGAAGTTTGTTTCTCCTGATAAGAGGACAATAAATTCTCTTTCTCTGAAAGATTCAGGTGTCCTGTGGCTGCTGTCTCGCTGTGAGTCCTTTCTTTAAAAAAAGTATCCTACATAGCATCATTTCCATTTTAACAATTTTTATAACCTAAAACTATATTTAACACACTCCTTAAGAGAATACAGCATTACTTTCTAACACAACACACATAATATTCATTTTAATATTTGTGTAAAGCCAATCATAAAATATTTTCATAGTGAGGCTCTGCAGCTCCCAGGATTCCTGCCTGGATTTGCAGCTGCTGGCATCGAGAGGAGCAGGAGAGCTGCAGATGGTGCTGCTGGGGGCTGCAGCAGCTGAGGGGAGGATGGAGAGCTGCCCCTGCTGCTCTGCCTTTGGCAGGGGCTGCTGCTGCTCCCCGGCACTTCCCGAGGGCTGCCAGGGCTGCATTCAAGGGTATTTCTGCCTCCAGAGGAAATCCTGGCAAATTCCTTCTGTGCTGCTCCTTCCCAGCTCACAGGAGATCAGCCTGGGCTGAGCAGGATGGGGATGGTCCCTGTGCCTGCTCCTGGGACAGGTTATTGTCCCAAGGTGACACCAACCCCATCCCCTGCTCCTTTCAAGCTTTTTTCTGCATTGTTGATCCCCAGCTCAGCCCCAGCTCCTTGTTCCTGTTCCTGTCCCCATGGCCAGGACAGGTGACACCGAGGTGACACCAACCCCATCCCCTGCTCCTTTCAAGCTCCCTCTGTGTTGCTCAGCCCCATATTCCTGTCCCCATGGCCAGGTCAGGTGACACCAAGGTGACACCAACGCCTCCCCTGCTCCTAAGACCCCAGCTCCCCCTGCCCCTGCCCCTGCTGCTCTGCCTTTGGCAGGGGCTGCTGCTGCTCCCCGGCACTTCCCGAGGGCTGCCAGGGCTGCATTCAAGGGTATTTCTGCCTCCAGAGGAAAATCCGGGCAAATTCCTTCTGTGCTGCTCCTTCCCAGCTC
>JANCRA010000118.1:0-15000 GCA_024362935.1 Setophaga petechia | reverse complement strand
GGAATGTGATCCCAGCCTCTGGGATGTGATCCCTGTTACTGGAATGTGATCCCTGCCCTGAGATCTGGTCCCTGTAGTTAGGATGTGATCCCTGTCACTGGGATGTGGTCAGTGGCACTGGGATGTGATCCCTGCCCTGGGATCTGGTCCCTGCACTGGGATCACTCTGCTGTGTCCTGCTCAGGGAGATCCTGTGGGGTTTTAGCCCTGGCTGGAGGGAATCAGGAAGGGAGGAGTTACCCCATTCTGCCTCTTGCTCTGAATGCCTGGCAGGGAAGTGCTGGTGGTGGAATCCCTCATTCCTGAGCACACCCAGGTGTCTGTGTCCACTTTGTATGGAATCATGGAATTAGGGAATGGTTTGGGTGGGAAGGGACCTCAAAACTCATCCAGTGCCACCCTAGGGCCACCTCCCACTGTGCCAGGTGCTGCCAGCCCCAATGCCCAGCCTGGCCTTGGGCACTGCCAGGGCTCCAGGGGCAGCCACAGCTGCTCTGGCAATTCCAGCCCAGCCCCTGCCCACCCTGCCAGGGAACAATTCTCAATTGCCAAGATCCCACCCAGCCCTGCCCTCTGCCACTGGCAGCCATTCCCTGCCTCCTGTCCCTCCATCCTTGTCCCCAGTCCCTCTGCAGCTCTCCTGGAGCCCCTTCAGGCCCTGCAAGGGCTCTCAGCTCTCCCTGCAGCCTTCTCCTCTCCCACTCTCACTCCCCAGCTCTCACTTTACCCAAGGCCCTGCAGAGGTGGGATATGGTGGAATTGCAGCCCCACCATTCCCATCTATCCCAGTGTGACCCTGTGGGTCAGACAGGGACAGAGGGGGTGGCACAGCCCAGAGGGACAAACCCCCAGGAGTGGTGACAAACCCCAGTGGGGCTGGGTGAGAGGCTGCTCTGGGGGGATCTTGTACAAGGTCTGTAGGGGCTCAGCCCAGGGGGTGAAGTGTCCTGTCCTGGGGGGTTCTGAGTTCAGATCCTCTGGTTTGGGGGCTGTGCCTAAAATCCACACGGAGTTACTGGGAATGCTCTCGGTGCTGGGTGATGCTGTGGGGCTGCAGCAGTGAACTCACAGTGAACCCTGAGCGTGGGCTGGGCTCAGCCCCCGGGTTCTTTCAGACCCTGGGCTGAAAAGGAGCCTCTGTGCTCCAGGGGCAGCAGGGCCAGCTCTGGGCATTCCTGTCACAGCCCTGTCCCCATCCCTGTCACAGCCCTGCCCTGATCCCTGTCAGAGCTCTGTCCCCATCCCTGCCACAGCTCTGTCCCTATCCCAGCTCTGTCCCTATCTATGTCACAGCCCTGTTCTGATCCCTGTCACAGCCCTGTCTCAATCCCTGTCACAGCCCTGTCCCCATCCCTGTCACAGCCCTGTTCTGATCCCTGTCACAGCCCTGTCTCAATCCCTGTCACAGCCCTGTCCCTATCCCTGTCACAGCCCTGCCCTGATCCCCATCACAGCCCTGTCCCTATCCAAGTCACAGCCCTGTCCCAATCCCTGTCACAGCTCTGTCCTAATCCCTTTCACAAGTGTGTCCTGATCCCTGTCACATCCCTGTCCTGATCCATGTCACAACCCTATACCAACTGCTGTCACAGCCCTGTCCTGATCCCTGTCACAGCCCTGTCCTGATCCCTGTCACAGCCCTGCCCTGATCCCTGTCACAACCCTATACCAACTGCTGTCACAGCCCTGTCCTGATCCCTGTCACAGCCCTGTCCCCATCCCTGTCACATCCTTGTCCTGATCCATGTCACTGCCCTGTCCCTATCCCTGTCCCAGCCCTGTCACAGTCCCTGTCACAGCCCTGTCCCTATCCCTGTCACTGCTCTGTCCCAATCCCTGTCACATCCTTGTCCCAATCCCTGTCCCAGCCCTGTCACAGTCCCTTTCACAGCTCTGTCCCAATCCCTTTCACAGCCCTGTCCCTATTCCTGTCCCAGCCCTGTCACAGTCCCTGTCCCAGCCCTGTCCCTATCCCCATCACGGTCCTGCCCTGATCCCTGTCCCAGCCCTGTCCCTATCCCTGTCCCAGCCCTGTCCCTATCCCTGTCCCAGTCCTGTGTCACCTCAGGCAGAGGGAGGTGTCACGGCCAGGCTGAACTTTCCTGCTGCATCACTGAACCTCCCGTTCCTGCTCACAGCAAAAGGCAGGGGGGGATGGGGATGGGTGTGATTAAAACAAATCCTAAATTCGGGGCTGAAATCATCTGAAAGCTGTGAGTAAATCCAAGCCAGTCCCTGCTGCTGCTGCTGCTGCTCTGGGAATCGCTGTGCAGCTGGCACAGCTGAGAGAGCCCTGGCACTGCCTGGGGGGTGACAGTGCCAAGGCCTGGCTTCGGGGACATCAGCGGGACCTGGAAAGTTTGGGGTGTCCCTCTGTACCAGGAGGAGCAGAGCCCTGCGGGCACATCCCAGCCCAGCACAACCCAGCCTGGCATGGCCCAGCTCAACCTGGCACAGCCCAGCTCAACCTGGCACATCCCATCCCATCCCATCCCATCCCATCCCATCCCATCCCGTCCCGTCCCATCCCTGCTCCTCCAGGGGCTGTGTGGGGGCAGGAAAAGCAGATCTGTGGCTCTGAGGTAGAATTTGCATCAGGAATAGATCTCCAGACTGGGAAAAGGGTTTTCCTTGGAAATCTGTCCTGAACCTCCCCAGCTGGGCACTCTGGGAGCAGGGATGGGGTCAGGGATGGGATCCCAGATGGAGCAGGATGGGATCAGGGATGGGGAAGGGTTGGAATCCCACATGAAGCAAGGATGGGATCAGGGATGGGATCCCACAAAGAGCAGGATGGGATCAGGGATGGGATCCCAGATGGAGCAGGATGGGATCAGGGATGGGATCAGGGATGGAGCAGAGTGGGATCAGGATGGGATCCCACAAAGAGCAGGATGGAATCAGGGATGGGATCAGGGATGGAATCCCACATGAAGCAGAATGGGATCGGGGAAGGGATCCCAGATGGAGCAGGATGGGATCAAGGATGAGATCCCATATGGAGGAGGATGGGATCAAGGATGAGATCAGGATGGGATCAAGGATGAGATCAGGATGGGATCAGGGATGGGATCAGGGAAGAGATCCCAGATGGAGCAGGATGAGATCAGGGATGGGATCAGGATGGGATCAGGGATGGGATCAGGGATGGGATCAGGGATGGGATCAGTATGGGATCAAGGATGGGATCCCACATGGAACAGGATGGGATCAGGAATGGGATCAGGGATGGAATCAGGGATGGGATCCCAGATGGAACAGAATGGGATCAGGGATGGAGCAGGGTTGTGATCCCACATGGGGCAGGGTTGGTGGCAATAACGGGAGCTCCCTTAGTGCTGCTCAGGCATTTCCCAGACACCTCCCAGCACAGCTCCGGAGTGCATTTTCCCGCTAATTGGCCTAATTAGGCAGGGAAGGAAGGGATCTCACGGGCAGGACTAACAGCCAGTAATGGCTTTTCACTCGAGTGCTGTCATCCCTGCTCCTGCCTGGAGTCACCCGGCAGCAGCGCTGATTCTCCAGCCCTCCCAACCCACCCGGTCACCAGCGGGGCCATCCAAAAGCAGAAATCGCTGGGGACACTCCGAGCCTTAATCCCGAGTTTAATCCCCGTGTGCAAGGCAGGCACCGCTGCTCATCCCCCGCGGGCTTTAATCCGGGCTCTCCCCAGCCCCGATTTGTGGCACCTCCAACACTCGAAACCCTTGAAAAGCGAAAATTCCAGCGGCCACTCCATCCCCGAGCGCCGCTTGTCGCTTTTGTGCCGCGATAACCCGGGGGAAGCCTGGGGATTATCCTGAGTGCTCTGAAAACAAGAGCGGCAAAGGAAAAAGGATTAACTCCTTGCTGGAAGCAAATTAATTCAGCCAAAACATCATCAGCTCACCCTGGCAGGTCACCGAGGGCTGATCAAGTGGCTCAGTGGCTCTGTGACCCCGCTGCTCCTTTTTTTGCATCTGCCAGCCCATACCAAAATTTCTGGCCTCAGCAATCACCGGGATATGGGCTTGCTTTTAAAAATTAAAAGAATAATTAAGAAAAAATGAGCTGGATTGGGTTTTCTCATGCCCACTGGTTGAATCTTGAGGTGGCCATCTCCCCTTGGCAAAGAAAAAAAGCGAATTAATTCATCCAAAACACCATCAGCTCACCCTGGCAGGTCACTGATCAAGTGGCTCAGTGGCTCTGTGACCCTGCTGCTCCTTTATTTGCAACTGAAAATAAAATTCTGCTAATCCATACCAAAATTTCTGGGCTCCACAACCACTGGGATATGGCCTTGCTTTTAAAAATTAAAAAAAAAATAATTAAGAAAAAATGAGCTGGATTGTGTTTCCTCATGCCCACTGCTTGAATCTTGAGGTGGCCATCTCCCATTGGCAAATACAAAAGGATTAACTCCTTGTTGAAAGCAAATTAATTCGGCCAAAACACCATCAGCTCACCCTGGCAGGTCACTGATCCAGTGGCTCAGTGGCTCTGTGACCCCGCTGCTCCTTTTTTTTCTGTGTCTGGAAATAAAATTCTGCCAGCCCATACCAAAATTTCTGGGCTCCACAACCACTGGGATATGGGCTTGATTAAAAAATTAAAATAATAATTAAAAAACCTAATTGTATTTGGTTTTCTAAAGCCCACTGCTTGAATCTTGAGGTGGCCATCTCCCATTGGCAAAGACAAAAGGATTAACTCCTTGTTGAAAGCAAATTAATTCAGCCAAAACATCATCAGCTCACCCTGGCAGGTCACCGAGGGCTGATCAAGTGGGTCAGTGGCTCTGTGACCCCGCTGCTCCTTTTTTTTGTGTCTGGAAATAAAATTCTGCCAGTCCATACCAAAAATTTCTGGGCTCCAGAACCATTGGGATATGGCCTTGCTTTTAAAAATTAAAATAATAATTAAGAAAAAATGAGCTGGATTGGGTTTTCTCATGCCCACTGCTTGAATCTTGAGGTGGCCATCTCCCATTGGCAAATACAAAAGGATTAACTCCTTGTTGAAAGCAAATTAATTCAGCCAAAACTCCATCAGCTCACCCTGGCAGGTCACTGATCAAGTGGCTCAGTGGCTCTGTGACCCCCGCTGCTCCTTTATTTGCAACTGAAAATAAAATTCTCCAGCCTATACCAAAATTTCTGGTCTCAGTAATCACCACCCTACCCTGGGATATGGCCTTGCTTTTAAAAATTAAAAGAATAAATTAAAAAATGAATTGGATTGAGTTTTCTCATGCCCACTGGCTGAATCTTGAGGTGGCCATCTCCCATTGGCAAAGAAAAAAGCAAATTAATTCAGCCAAAACACCATCAGCTCACCCCAGCAGGTCATCAAGGGCTGATGAAATGGCTCAGTGGCTCTGTGACCCCACTGCTTCTTTTTTTGTGTGTCTGAAAATAAAATTCTGCCAGGTCATACTGAAACTTTTGAGCTCAGCAGCCATTGGGATATGGGCTTGCTTTTAAAAATTAAAATAATAATTAAGAATGAGCTGGATTGGATTTTCTCATGCCCACTGGTTGAATCTTGAGGTGGCCATCTCCCATTGGCAAATACAAAAGGATTAACTCCTTGTTGAAAGCAAATTAATTCGGCCAAAACACCATCAGCTCACCCTGGCAGGTCACTGATCCAGTGGCTCAGTGGCTCTGTGACCCCGCTGCTCCTTTTTTTCTGTGTCTGGAAATAAAATTCTGCCAGCCCATACCAAAATTTCTGGGCTCCACAACCACTGGGATATGGGCTTGATTTAAAAAATTAAAATAATAATTAAAAAACCTAATTGTATTTGGTTTTCTAAAGCCCACTGCTTGAATCTTGAGGTGGCCATCTCCCATTGGCAAAGACAAAAGGATTAACTCCTTGTTGAAAGGAAATTAATTCAGCCAAAACACCATCAGCTCACCCTGGCAGGTCACTGATCAAGTGGCTCAGTGGCTCTGTGACCCCGCTGCTCCTTTTTTTTTGTGTCTGGAAATAAAATTCTGCCAGGTCATACTGAGATTTTTGGGCTCAGCAATCGCTGGGATATGGGCTTGCTTTTAAAAATTAAAAGAATAATTTAAAAAATGAATTGGATTGAGTTTTCTCATGCCCACTGGTTGAATCTTGAGGTGGCCATCTCCCCTTGGCAAAGAGAAAAGCAAATTAATTCAGCCAAAACACCATCAGCTCACCCCAGCAGGTCATCAAGGGCTGATGAAATGGCTCAGTGGCTCTGTGACCCCCGCTGCTCCTTTTTTGTGTGTCTGAAAATAAAATTCTGCCAGGTCATACTGAGATTTTTGAGCTCAGCAGCCATTGGGATATGGGCTTGCTTTTAAAAATTAAAATAATAATTAAGAATGAGCTGGATTGGGTTTTCTCAGGCCCACTGGTTGAATCTCGAAGTGGCAAGCGAGACAAAAATATTTATATCTGTGCCAGAGTGCTGCTCACTGGGAAATCTTCTGGAATTTTCTTTCCCTGAGCCTGGGAAGGCCTGGGGTTGTGCAGAGGGCTGAGCTGCTGGGTTTGGAGGTCTGGGGAATGCAGGAATTCCCCCAAAGGATCAGCTCTGCTGCTCTGGGCTGTGCTCAGCCTCCCCAAGGAATTCCCATCCGAGCATTTCCTTCCAGCACCTTCCATGAGCTCCCCAGAGCTGTTCTGCAGGAGATCCTGGATGGCAATTGGCAGGAAAATGAATCCACAAACACCAGAGGTTTATGGCCAAAAAGGAGACAGAGGAGAACTTTTACTTTATTCCAATAAAGGCAGAGGCCATGGGGCATCCCCTGGGGTCTCTCCAATTTTGGAGGGTGCAGCCTCCTTTTTATCCCAATTTCCAGCTGCATTTCCCTGCTCTCTTTCCCCATTTCTGAGGTACTTGAGAGGTTCAGACTTCCCAAAACACCTGATCCCAAAGATTCCCCTCTAATGTACAACCCTCCCTTTTAATTTGTAATTCTTATGGAATTCAGGGGGTTTTCTCATTGTTTCTTTCATCTCTCAATGTCCAATTTCATTTATCAGCACACCTACAGTTTATTTGTAAAGCCAAATATCTTTTTCCATTCATCAATCAGTGGAATCCTCCCCATTGTTTCTTTTATCTCTCAGTGCTGGTTTTATACCCACAGCTGGTTTGGAAAGACAACTCCACCATTCCTCTCACAATAAACCCTTTTCTCCTTGGATTCTTTTATTTTCCCCATTTTTCTTTTTTGCCAGCCCCGTGCCAGGACAGGGGGAGATTTTTACTTGGGGTCAGGAGTGGCTCAGTCCATGGGGTTGGGGGATTTTAGGGGTGTGAACAGAAAAGTGAGAGAAAGGGAAGGGAAGGGAAGGGAAGGGAAGGGAAGGGAAGGGAAGGGAGGAAGGGAAGGGAAGGGAAGGGAAGGGAAGGGAAGGGAAGGGAAGGGAAGGGAAGGGAAGGGAAGGGAAGGGAAGGGAAGGGAAGGGAAGGGAAGGGAAGGGAAGGGAAGGGAAGGGAAGGGAAGGGAAGGGAAGGGGAAGGGTTTTGGGAAGGGGAAGGGTTTTTGGGAAGGGGAAGGGTTTTGGGAAGGGCTTTGGGTCCTTCCCAGATCTGGGATTCCAGGAATTAACAAAGCCTGGAGGCTCCAGCATCACTTCAGGGCTTTTGGAAGGGAAAAATGAGAGATTGGCATGGCCAGGGAAGGGGATCCACAGTAGAATCAGAGTTGGGAGTTGTAAATTACTTTTCATTTGTAGTTCATGCACTGAATCAGGAATAAAACAGATATAATAATACAGATATAGGGGTATTTTATAGATATAATTCCATATTTATGCTGTAAATTTATATTTACATTATACATTACATATTATGTATCAATATATGAATATATACAATATAATTATATAATATATAAATATGAATTTATACTATATATTATATAGTATATTTTATAATTACACGATATAATATAAATGCATCTATTTATATGATATAGTATATTTTATAAACATACAATATATTACATATATTTTATACATACTGTATTCATATATATTTTATACATACTATATTATGACAGTATATATTCTACATTAGTTTATGTAAGAAATTTTAGAATATACTATATTATAGGATATATTTTATTGTATTACATAATATACAATATATAATATTAACACCTTATTTCTGATAGCATATTCTTATAGATAACATTATATCTATAAGTAATAATACGTATTAAAAAAAGTGTGAGTGTATAATGTATCTATACTGTATAAATGTTTAAAATAGTCCATATATATAAATATAAAATACAGAATTCTGGGATTACTGAGGCTGGGAAAAACCCTCCAAGGTCACCAAGTCCAGCCTGTGCCCAATGCCCACCCTGTCCCCAGCCCAGAGCTCTGAGTGCCACCTCCAGGAATTGCTGGGGCATCTCCAGGGAAGGGCACTGCAAAGCTCCCTGGGCAGTGCCTACCAAGCCCTGAGCACCCTGTCCATGCAGAAATTTTCCCCCAATATGCAAAAATGAGATTTTAAGGATGTTCAGAACTCCTTTTCTGTTGTTGGTGTGAGGGGTTTGGAGCTGTGGGGGAACAGGAAATGTTCCCTGCCAGAAGGGGCTGGGGCAGGGACACCTCTGCTGCTGGGGCTGCATTGGATGGATATTCCCTTGTGGGAAAAGCCTTTGGGATTCTGGTGCTCAGGATGGCAGAGATGAGGTGGGAAAAGAGCTCCAAGGACATCGAGTCCCAGCTGATCCCCACCTTGTCCCCAGCCCAGAGCTCTGAGTGCCACCTCCAGGAATTGCTGGGACCCCCTCCAGGGCTGGGCACTGCAAAGCTCCCTGGACAGCCCCTGCCATGGCCTGAGCCCCCTTTCCATGGGGAAATTGCTGCTGTGCCCACCCTGAGCCTGCCCTGGCCCAGCCTGAGGCCGTTCCCTCTGCTCCTGTCCCTGTTCCCTGGAGCACAGCCTGATTTCCCCCATTTCCACCCAGGAATGTTTGTGGGATGAGCCCCTGGCTTGGAGCAGGATCCTTTCAGGCTGGGATTTTTGTAACATCCCCGGTCGTGTTCCACATCCAGCCCTGTTTCCAGCACTGTTTCCTATTTTTGGCATTTCGGGAGGGACACGGACTGGGGCTGGTGGAGGGAAATCAGCTCAAGCAGGAGCAGGAGGGCTGAAATCAAACCCATCCTGGCTGGAAAACAAACAAAAAGCAGCTGAAAAAAACCAAAGCGAGATCTGGAGCCCCTGCCCAGATGGTCACCGCAGGGTCCCGTGGGGAGCAGGGATGGAAATCAGGGAAATGAGCGGATTTTAATTCCTGCAATCATCACCATCCTGTCAGCTCGGCAATGGGGAGAACAATCAACAGCTGACTCTGATGGGACATTTCGCCGTTGCCATTGGAAACGTTCGCGGCTCCTTCCAAAAAGCCCGAGCCGGGGGAAGGATGCGAACGCCGAGTGCTGAGCACGAGATTCCTGCTCGCTTTCCAGCAGGGATTTTTTATTTATTTATTTTTTTTCCTGCGGGTCATTTGAGGATAAAAGCAGACAGTGATTGATCAGCGGCAAAGTGGCTCCATCTGCCTCGGGGATCCGACTGTTTTGCGCCGCTTTCCCAGGTAGTTTTGCCGGTTTAGGAGCTCAGTTCTATCCCTAAAATAGAATTTTAGATTTGTGAGAGAGGCTGAAAATCCCCCGTGGTTTCAGCAGAGCTCCGTGGGTAGTGATACAGAAACATTTTTAATTGCAGCCCTCTGCTCTTAACAGCCTTTCATCCACGTGTTCCGTTTTTTCTGCATCCTTAAAAGACTCCTTTTGGATGTCTTGTGGCAGGAATGACTCATCTCACCTGACACGAGGAGGGAGGAAAACCGGAGCCTGCTTTTTTTTTTCCCTGCCTCCTTTCCTTCTGATCTCGGAATTTATAATTCCTCTGCTGTGTTTGAAGCCTCAGCAGCCCCTCAAGAAAACAACCCCGGGCTGGGCTGGGGGAGAGGAGAGGGAGGAAGGACAGGGCAGGGGGGTCCTGGGAGGGGTTCAGGGCTGCCTGTGGGATTTAGGGTCAGGTTTGGGTTGGTCCCTCTGCTTGTACCCCTCAAGTGACCTCTGTGCCCAGAAAACCTCCAGGGAAGGGAAGGAAAAAGGGGAAAGGGGAGAGGAAAAGGGGAAAGGAAAAGGGAAAAGGCAAAGGAGAAAGGAAAATCGGAGAGAAAAGGAGAAAGGAGAAAGGGAAGGGAAGGGAAGGGAAGGGAAGGGAAGGGAAGGGAAGGGAAGGGAAGGAAAGGAAAGGAAAGGAAAGGAAAGGAAAGGAAAGGAAAGGAAAGGAAAGGAAAGGAAAGGAAAGGAAAGGAAAGGAAAGGAAAGGAAAGGAAAGGAAAGGAAAGGAAAGGAAAGGAAAGGAAAGGAAAGGTGAGGAGAGGAAAGGGAAAAGGAAAACGAGAGGAAAATCAGAGAGAAAATGGAAGGGAAAAGGGGAAAGGAAAAGGGAAAAGAAAAGGGGAGAGGAAAAGAAAAGGGGGGAGTAAAAGAAAAGGGGAGATGAAAAGGAAAGGGGAGAGAAAAGGGGAAAGGAAAGGGAAAGGAAATGAAGTGTTTGGAATTAATCCATTTTTTCCCTCCAAACCTCCAAGCACTGGAGGTCACTTGGAGGGAATCACAACGAGCTGGAGCTCCAAGGGACCTTTTAAGGGCCATTGAGTCCGACCCCCTAAATGAGCAGGGACACCTTCCCCACAACCCCACAACCCCACAACCCCACAACCCCACAACCCCTAAGCAGGTCCTCAGAGCCTCATCCAACCTGGCCTTGAATTTTTCCAGGGATGGGGCAGCCACAGCATCTCTGGGCACCCTGTGCCAGTATCTGACCACCCTCACAGTAAAAAACCTCTTCCTTGGATATTTCCAGGTTTAGGGCATCCCATGCCAGCCTTTGACCACCCTCATTGTTAAAAACAAAATCTCCTTTCACCAAATGCCCCCAAACTGCTCCTCCCACAGCTCAAGCTGCTGGCAGACAAAATGTGTATTTTTATTTCTTCCCCCCCCTTCACCTGACATCTTTCAGTTCGTGTTCCTGTGGCCTGAGTGCTGAAATAAACCCCAAAATCCCAAAATATCCCTTTGCTGTGAGCTCACCTCCGCTGCGGTGACAGTGGCACCTTGGGGGGGACACTCAGCCCTGGATGCCCAAATAACCCCAGGGTGTCAAATTTCCCCTCCTCCCTCTCCCGAGTGCCTCAGAATTACCTCAAAATTATCCCCAGCCCTGGAAATTCAGCTGAGTCAGGCTGGTCGGGAGGGAAGTGCTGGAATATTTGGGGGAAGGCTGGGTTAATTAGTGTTTCATGTAATTAGTGCTTTGTGAGTGCTGGGTGTTGTTTTCTGGCCTGGAGGATTTCCTGGGCTGCTCCAGCTCCTCTTCCCGGGCTCCTGAGCAGCCAAAGTTCACCTGGAATTGTCACAGGCCAGCCCTGGCCCTGCAGGAGGGCAGCAGGGGCTTGGAAGCAGCTTTTTGTTGGGATTTGGGATGGATCCCATCCCTCTGAATTCCAGAACTGGAATTTGGCATGGATTCCATCCTACTGAATTCCAGAATTGGAATTTGGGATGGATTCTATTCCTCTGAATTCCAGAATTGGAATTTGGCATGGATTCCATCCTACTGAATTCCAGAATTAGAGTTCAGGACAGATTTCATCCCTCTGAATTTCAGAATTGAAATTTGAGATGGATTCCATCCTATTGAATTCCAGAATTGGAATTCAGGATGGATTCTGTTCCTCTGAATTCCAGAATTGTAATTTGGGATGGATTCTGCCCCTTTGAATTCCAGAACTGAAATTTGGAATGGATTCTGCCCCTTTGAATTCCAGAACTGAAATTTGGAATGGATTTCATCCCTCAGAATTCCAGAACTGGAATTTGGCATGGATTCCATCCTACTGAATTCCAGAATTAGAGTTCAGGACAGATTCCACCCCTCTGAATTTCAGAACTGGAATTTGGGATGGATTCCATCCTATTGAATTCCAGAATTGGAATTCAGGATGGATTCTGCCCCCTTTGAATTCTAGAATTGGAATTCAGGGTGAATTCCATGTCTTTGAATTCCAGAATTGTAATCTGGGATGGATTCTGCCCCTTTGAATTCCAGAATTGGAATTCGGGATGGATTTCATTCTATTGAATCCCAGAATTGGAATTCGGGATGGATTCTGGCCCTTTGAATTCCAGAATTGGAATTTGAGATGGATTCCACCACTTGGAATTCCAGAACTGGAATTCAGGATGAATTCAGGATGAATTCCATTCCTCTGAATTCCAGAACTGAAATTTTGGGGATCGATTCCATCCTTCTGAATTCCAGAACTGGAATTTGGGATGAATTCTGCCCCTTTGAATTCCAAAACTGAAATTTGGGATGGAGTCTGTCCCTCAGAATTCCAGAATTGGAATTTGGGATGGATTCCATTCCTCTGAATTCCAGAACTGAAATTTTGGGATGGATTCCTTCCCTCTGAATTCCAGAACTGGAATTTGGGGTGAATTCTGCCCCTTTGAATTCCAGAACTGAAATTCGGGTTGGATTCCATCCCTCTGAATCTGGGATGGATTCCTGGAGCACACCCTGAGCCCTTCCTGAGCTTTGTGCCCTTCCAGGCTTGGAAAAACCCACGGGAATCTCCAAGTGCTGGGGAAGGGAAGGGAAGGGAAGGAAAAAGGGAAAGGAAAAAAAAGGGAAAGGAAAGGGAAAAAGGGAAAGGAAAAAGGGAAATGGAATGGAAAAGGAAAGGGAAGGGAAAGGGAAGGGAAGGGAAGGGAAGGGAAGGGAAGGGAAGGGAAGGGAAGGGAAGGGAAGGGAAGGGAAGGGAAGGGGAAGGAAAGGAAAGGAAAGGAAAGGAAAGGAAAGGAAAGGAAAGGAAAAGGAAAGGAAAGGAAAGGAAAGGAAAGGAAAGGAAAGGAAAGGAAAGGAAAGGAAAGGAAAGGAAAGGAAAGGAAAGGAAAGGAAAGGAAAGGAAAGGAAAGGAAAGGAAAGGAAAGGAAAGGAAAGGAAAGGAAAGGAAAGGAAAGGGAAGGGAGGGATTGGGGCTGGGGCTCTCCCAGAATTTCTTTTCTGTAATTATTGATGTCAGCATGGAATTGGAGAATGGGATGGGGAATCCTCTGGGACATCTTTCACTGGGAAAAGCCACAGCCACACCTTGGTTGTCACCAAACCTGCAGGAAAACCAAAAAAACCTCTCCAAGGGCATTTTTAGTGTTAGGGAATTTTTAGTGTCAGGGAATGGAGGCATTGCTTTGTTCTCTGCTACAGAAATAATTCCATCCTTGCTTTGCTGGGTTGTGCAGGGAAAATCATCCCATCCCACACGGGATTTTTCCCATATTTATCCATGAAAAACCCAGAGAAATACATTGGATCAATGCCATCGACCCCAAATAACCCAATTCTCAGTGTTTGTGTTCCTATTGATCATTGACAATTTAAGCCTTCATTTTTAAAAAAATAATTAAATTTTGGGTTGCTTCTAACCAGGAAATATTTGGGAAAAGAGCACAAAGAGCTGTTGTTAACCTCTGCCAGGAGTTCCTAAATTTTGGATAAATTTACTCTGGGCTTGCAAGAAGAGATTCTGTGAGGAGTTAAACTCATCAGTCCTCACCTGGTGAACGAATCCTTTGAGGAGAATTTTTAATTCCCTCCCCCCTGGGCAAAAACAAACTCCTGACTAAAATTAGTTTAAAAATTTAAAAATTCGAATAATTTCCCACCCTGGGAATGGGATCTCCTGGAATATTGGAGTCAGATCCACAGGAAAATTTTGGCTCTTTGCACCTCCAGCAGTGATTAAAGACCTTACTAACGACAGCTTATTTATAATTTATTTATTTAGACTGGATTAAAATTATTTATTTCATTATTAAAAATTGAAATTTCAATAAAATTTATTTATTCAATTTGAAAGCTTTGGGGCTGTTTGCTTTAAGGGCTGCTCTTCTTCATTCCCATTGCTCCTGGATGTGCCAGGCTGGATTTATCCAGGAGGGAATTTATCCAGGAATTTATCCCGGAGTGAATTGATCCAGTGAATTTATCCTGGAGTGAATTTATCCAGGAATTTATCCCGGAGGGAATTTATCCTGGATTGAATTTATCCAGGAATTTATCCTGGAGTGAATTTATCCAGTGAATTTATCCAGTGAATTTATCCTGGAGTGAATTTATCCAGTGAATTTATCCTGGAGTGAATTTATCCCGGAGTGAATTGATCCAGGAATTTATCCTGGAGTGAATTTATCCAGGAATTTATCCAGGAATTTATCCAGGAATTTATCCAGTGAATTTATCCAGTGAATTTATCCAGGAATTCATCCTGGAGTGAATTTATCCAGGAATTTATCCAGGAATTCATCCTGGAGTGAATTTATCCAGGAATTTATCCTGCAGTGAATTTATCCAGTGAATTTATCCAGTGAATTTATCCTGGAGTGAATTGATCCAGGAATTTATCCTGAAGTGAATTTATCCTGAAGTGAATTTATCCAGTGAATTTATCCCAGAGTGAATTTATCCTGGAGTGAATTTATCCCGGAATTTATCCCGGAGTGAATTTATCCTGAAGTGAATTTATCCAGGAATTTATCCTGGAGTGAATTTATCCTGGATTGAATTTATCCTGGAGTGAATTTATCCAGTGAATTTATCCAGGAGTGAATTTATCCTGGAGTGAATTTATCCAGGAATTTATCCTGGAGTGAATTGATCCAGGAATTTATCCAGTGAATTTATCCAGTGAATTTATCCAGGAATTTATCCTGGAGTGAATTTATCCAGTGAATTTATCCCGGAGTGAATTTATCCTGGAGTGAATTTATCCAGGAGTGAATTTATCCAGTGAATTTATCCAGGAGTAAATTTATCCTGTGAATTTATCCAGGAATTTATCCAGTGAATTTATCCAGTGAATTTATCCTGGAGTGAATTTATCCAGGAATTTATCCAGGAGTGAATTTATCCTGTGA